>MEHQ01003509.1:80359-310918 GCA_008828725.1 Saccharina japonica
GGGGGGGGGGGGGGGGGGGGGGGGGGGGGGGGGGGGGGGGGGGGGGGGGGGGGGGGGGGGTGACTGGCACTCCATATTGATGCGGAGCGGGTGACGAAGGTTCAAGGAACAGTACGGAGCCGAGTACATAACTGGGAAACAGTGCGCGGTGGAGCCGTGCACCGCAAAGATAAAATGAAGGGGGGGGGGGGCAGCGGTGCCGGGGGGCGGCGTCTGCAGCTGAGCAAGCTGCATCTGAATGGGCGAGAGAAAAGGGAGAGGGGGTTGAAGGGGGAAAGGGTAGGAAGGAGCCAGAAGGCAGGGGCTGATGAAGGAATTCAGGGAGGGCGTGGAGCGGGGCGAGCGACCCGAAGCATGACTGGCACGGGAGGATGGAGGAGGACGACTCCGTGGCGAGCGAAGGAAAGAAGTTGGAAGCTCCGTCGTCACAGTGATGGAGCAGGCCCGCAAGGAGACCTGGTTTCGGACGCTTCGTGAGACGTCGTTGGAGGGGGCTGTGCCGGGGGAGTGGATGCGTTGGAAAGAACGATCGACATGTCTGGAGTGACGTGGAAAGGGGGGATATGGGAACTGGTTGTCGATCAAGGTCTGGAGCTGTTCGGGATGGTGACAACAGTCTACACGGTGATAGTGAACAGGAAGGGCAGGCCAGCGAAGGGTGGGGAGTTGGTGGCAAGGAGGGGCGATAGTTCGTCGGCGATGCAGGGGGCAATAAACGGGCGAAGGAGAGGAGCGGCACGCCCAGGAGTTTGGAAGGAGAAGAACGGAGGTGTGTTGGAGATTGGCAGGCCTCTACGGATTCGGATGAGTTGCGAAGTCGACCCGGCAGACCAAGGTGCAAGATGGGAGGGTGTCGGTAACTGGAGGGTCTAACAAGAGAAGGGGCATTGGTTGGGGTGGGGTGGAGTGGAAGCTTATATATGACCCGATGGAGTTATGGTAGAATGCTGCTCGGAGTGGAAGCCTATTAATAAGAAGGCGACCGTGGCGGGGAAGCGGATGGTGGTGAACGCTTACCTGAGACGTGGGTGAGACTGTTACTGCCGCTGCAGCACTTAGGATCAGGGCGACGGGAAAGCGCCCAAGAGGGGCACGTGGAGGCGCGCAACCAGACGCGAGTGAGGAGATCGTAAACGGGAGAGCTGACCAGGGTGGGGGAGTCTGGGCATCGAAAACATAGAGAGTGGGGGGGGGGGGAAGGAAGAGGAATGCAGTGGGAAGGCGTCGTTGGCCCTTCTCGTACTGAGATGGCGGCCATCGGATGTTCGCCAGCCAGGGGGGGGGGGGGGGTGGCACGGCAGGTTGAATGCGCCGGAAGCGGAACGATAAGCCCTACGAAAGGGTGTACAGCCAGGGCCGGAGGAAAAGAGCGGTGGGTACGGTGGAAGCACGTTACAGGAGAGAACAGGGGACCAGGGCAGAACAGGGGCAGTCAGATTAATGAGAGGGGGGCGTGGGGCTGGAGGGGGCTGGAGGGGGAGGTCTTGGACGGTGGTGGAGCTGTGTGGGCATTTCCGAAGCAGTGTCCCTCGGGTGGGAGACCGCCCCATAGATGGCATTCAGGAGCTTGGGGGGGAGGAGTGGGAGGTGTGGACGCGTGAGAAGGCGACGCCCTGCTTAAGGAGTGAGCTGGAGAAGGTGGGGGCGAAATGAGGATCACTAGGGAGGGGGGCAGTGGCGGAGCGGATACAAGAGCAGTTAGCGCTTCACTAGGGAAGGATAGCATGAGCAATGGGGCTAGCGGGGTTGGGGGCCCCTACCGTGAAACTCTAAGGACAGGAGAAATGAGCATTGCAGGCGTTTGCGGGACACGTAAGGTCGAATAGAGAGGATCCCCTGTGGGTTTAATAGGCTGGTGTGAAGGGAAGCGTAGCCGAGCGGGCTGCCGGGATAGGGGGGTGAGGTGTGGCGTGTAAAAGGAAAAAAAGGGGAGAGACAGGCTGGGAACGCGGCTTCTTAATGGGTTTGACTGTTGAGGTTGCCTGTCAGAGTAGGGGGCATTTGAGCCGCGTACATCAGCTAGAATAGGAGACGGGGGGGGGGGGTCGTGCACGGCCGTAGTCATATGACCATAGACCCTCGCATCCCTACAATGCCGGGACGGGGCACGTTGGGTTTTCACCAATCAAGCAGACATTGCTTGCACCAAGCGCGAAGCGCCGTGAGGTATTGGGCGAGTCGCATGGAGGGTGAGCTGCATCCTGCTAAGAACCGCCTCTGAAGCGGACTTGCATATGGACGACAGCTTCAATGAGTTAATTTAATTTCTGGTGTGGCCACTTCCGGAGACAGCAATGGGTTTTACTACGTAACTGCCTCGCGGATGCCTTACCATATTAATACTATGTGATACGACCATTCCCCTTGTGCGGAGCAAAGGTTCTCCACCCCGCACAAATGATCTACTCGACCGCCAGCTTTAGTGACCGCCAAAAAAAACAAAAACGGCACCCTGGTTGTCTAGCTCACGCAGCGAGTGGCGTGTTTTACAGCGTCGTTGCCAACCGACGCCAACCCAACCTATAAATATATCATATACATATGGGGGGCGGGGAAGGGGGAAATAGACGAGGGGGGCCCGTCACAGTTTCATCCACCTCCCCCGTGGGCGATACGGACTACTAATGAACATGAATTTTTCGTGAAGAGGAGACCTTTTAGCTGCTGTCATCTGTACTGTTTCCAGCTGTTTTACGAGCTTCGCGTTCCCTTCCCATACTTCTCCTGCATATTCTAGCTTTGGTACAATATGAGTCTCGGAGGGGGGGGTCTTTAAAACCAAGTGATTGGTTTTTGGAAAAATTCAAAAACAAAAGTTGACAAAACTTGTTTTGTGCTAAATCGTCCAGAGATCACAGTGCTCCGATAGTTTTTCCATTCTGACCGTTTTAGATAGTTAGGTGTGGTCAAAAGTAGAAGAATGTCTTAACAGTCTGGAGTTTGGCAGATCGGAGACAAAAATACCGAATAACGGGAATGGGGGTGTGTGGTTCCAGTATATGGAGATACCGGGTTCCGGGGGAGAGGCTCACAGCAGCAGCACAATCACACGTATGTATATACACTGGGCAGGCATACACACGCAGCAGCGTCAGTACTGTTGCAACAGCAGCAGCAGCGGTGGTGGTGAAAAGTTCGACGGCAGGAGTATATAGGGAAGTAAGGATGCAGCACGTGGTGTTCCCTCGATCGCAGCACAACAAGATGGTGAGAGAGCGTGCCAGAAAGGATGCCTTTGTACGTAGAGACAGAAAAAAAGAATTGTTGCATATACGTGCGTATCAGAGAAACGCGGAGCAAGTGTTAGCCGCGAGGACTCACGAGTAAGGATATAAGCTTATACGAGTAAATAGAAACCACGATGCACGAAATGTACTGAGAACAGTCTGGCGGGTCCCGAGAAGGACTTGAACGTAGCCCAAGGACCCGCATCACGAAAACAGACATCGCCTGAAGAAACACGCGGGAAAAAAGCAAGGACTATCATGATGCCGCAGGCACCGTGTGGGACGGGACGGGAGTCTTTAGCCCGCCGTAGGCGGAAAATTTTTGGGCTCCCGTTGTCAACGAGACGGGATATCATCGTCTGCTCCCGTTGTGACGGGATGGGACGGGACAATTTGCGTCTAGACGGGACGGGAACGGGACGGGAAATGTCCCATGCTTTCTAGACGGGACGGGAACGGGACGGGAAATGTCCCATGATTTCTAGACGAGACGGGAACGGGACGGGAAATGTCCCATGCTTTCTAGACGGGACGGGAACGGGACGGGAAATGTCCACATGCTTTCTAGACGGGACGGGAACGGGACGGGAAATGTCCACATGCTTTCTAGACGGGACGGGAACGGGACGGGAAGATGGGAGTTTTTTTAATGATGGGGACGGGATGGGAATCGAACATGGCTCCGATCTTTCAGACGGGATGGGATGGGACTATCACGTTTTATAGTGGGATGGGAAACAATGGGAAAATTGGAGCCGAGTCCATAACTGGGAAGGGGTGCGCGGTGGGGACGTGCACTGCAAATACAAAATAAAGGGGGGGGGGGCAGCGGTGCCGGGTGGCGGCGTCTGCAGCTGAGCAAGCTGCATCTGAATGGGCGGGAGAAAAGGGAGAGGGGGTTGAAGGGGGAAATGGTAAGAAGGAGGCAGAAGCCAGGGGCTGATGAAGGAATTCAGGAAGGGCGTGGAGCGGGCAGAGCGACCCGAAGCATGACTGGCACGGGAGGAGAGAGGTGGACGACTCCATGTCGAGCGCAGGAGAGAGGTTGGAAGCTCCGTTGTCACAGTCATGGAGCAGGCCCGCAAGGGGACCTGGTTCCGGACGCTTCGTGAGACGTGGTTGGGGGGGGGCTGTGCCGGGGGAGTGGATGCATTGGGAAGAAAAATCGACAGATCTAGAGTAACGTGGAAAGGGGGGGTATGAGAACCGGTTGTCGATCAAGGTCTGGAGCTGTTGGGGGTGGTGACGACAGCCTACACGGTGAGAGTGAACAGGAAGGGCAGACCAGCGAAGGGTGGGGGGTTGATGGCAAGGAGGGGCGATAGTTTGTCGGCGATGCAGGGGACAATGAACGGGCGAAGGAGAGGAGTGGCACACCCAGGAGTTTGGAAGGGGAAGAACGGAGGTGTGTTGGAGATTGGCGGGTCGCTGCGCATTCGGACGAGTTGCGAAGTCGACCCGGTGGACAAGGTGCAAGATGGGAGGGTGTCGGTAACTGGAAGGTCTAACGAGAGAAGGGGCATTGGTTGGGGTGGGGTGGAGTGGAAGCTTGTATATGACCCGATGGAGTTATGGTAGAATGATGCTCGGAGTGGAAGCCTATTCATAAGAAGGCGATCGTGGCGGGGAAGCGGATGGTGATGAATGCTTACCTGAGACGTGGGTGAGACTTTAACTGCCGCTGCAGAACTTAGGATCAGGGCGATGGGAAAGCGCCCAAGAGGGGCACGTGGAGGCGCGCCACCAGACACGAGTGAGGAGATCGTAAACGGTGGAGCTGACCAGGGTGGGGGAGGAGGGTATCGAAAACATAGAGAGTGGGGGGAGGAGGGAGAGGATGAAGTGGACCGTGGTGGCCGCATCCGGATTGTTCCCGGGGGGGAGGGGGGCGGTGTGCACCAGGTTGATGCCGCCGGAGCGGGAACATAGCCCTTGCCGAGAAGGGTGTTCAGCCGGGGCCGGAGGAGAAGGGCGGTGGCACGGTGGAAGCACGTTTCAGGAGAGGACAAGGGACCAGGGAAGAACAGGGGCGGTCAGGTTAATGAGAGGGGGGCGTGGGGCCGAAGGGCGCTGGAGGGGGAGGTCTTGGACTGTGGGGAGCTGTGTGGGCATTTCCGAAGCAGTGTTCCTCGCGGGGAGACCGCCTCATAGATGGTATGCAGGAGCCGGGGGGAGAAGGAATGGGATGTGTGGACGAGAGTGGAGGCGACGCCCTGGTTAAGGAGTGAGCTGGAGAAGGTGGGGGCGAAATGAGGATCACTAGGGAGGGGGGCAGTGGCGGAGCGGATACAAGAGTAGTTAGCGCTGCACTAGGGAAGGATAGTAAGAGCATTGGGGCTAGCGGGGGCCCCTATAGTAAAAACTCCAAGGACAGGAGAAATGGGCGTTGCAGGCGTTTGTTGGACACGTAAGGTCGAATAAAGAGGATCCCCTGTGGGTTTAATAGGCTGGTGGGAAGGGAAGCGTAGCCGAGCAGGCTGCCGGGATAGGGGGGTGAGGTGGGGCGTGTAGAAGAAGAAAAAGGGGAGAGGCAGGCTGGGAACGCGTCTTCTGGATGGGTTCCGCTGGTGAGGTTGCCTGTCAGAGTGGGGGGCAGGTCAGCCGCGTTCATCAGCTAGAATAGGAGACGGGGGAGGTGGGGAAGGGGGAAATGGACGAGGGGGGGCCGTCACAGTTTCACCCACCTCCCCCGTGGGCGACACGGACTACTAATGAACATGCAGTTTTCGTGAAGAGGAGACCAAATACTTTTCGGACGCCCCTGGTCTGTCTGTTTGTTTGTTTGTTTCTTCGTTTGTTTGCCTGTCTGTTATTTTTATTTTATTCGTATTCTTCATTTTGTTACCTTTTTACTTTCCTTTTATTTATTCATTTATGTTTCACGCAGTTGGATTGCTAGCAGGCCTGTCGTATATGACATTGCATTGTGCGTGTTTTCTTCACATTAAACCGTGTGTCCTGTTCACATTAAGGGGCCCCTTCGGTCATGATGAAACAAGAGTACTTGAGTGTTGAAAAATATATATTCTTCATTGTTTTGCGGCAGCAATACTATTTCTGGTATAATAACACCATATCAGTACTCCCTACGGAAAACGGCATACCTCCGGTTCTAATGATCAGATTATCGCCCGCCGATAAGTTTTAGAGAGCCAAGACCATGGCCAACATTTGGGTCTCGGGAGGCATATCGATCAGACGCGTTGTTCGTCACGAAAAGTGCCTCTTACTCGAAACCGACTCGCCATACCCCTGGTACCCAAGACGAATTTGAAAAATGTCAGTTTCTCCGGCTGCTGATACTGTTATAACTCGTATTTTCGACGAGGACACCGAGCACTAGTAGGGGAACGTACCTGGGCTTCTAGTTCGACCGTCCGTAGCGTCCTACGTGGCCACAGCAGAGTGTAGATACCAAACAATCAAAATCTTGCTGCGGAGCACTTACGTTTCGTGCTGCAAACACAGCAATCCTTGCCCTCCCTTGCAGATACAAGGGTTCCAATACCTCCTAGAGACTATAACGAACAAGTTATACGTTTGACGGGCGAAGATCTGAGCATTAGTACCGGAGCTATGCCGTTTTCCGTAAGGAGTACTGATATGGTGTTATTATACCAGAAATAGTATTGCTGCTGTAAAAAAAACGAAAAAAGTATATTTTTCATCACTCAAGTACTCTTGTTTCATCATGACCGAAGGGGCCCCTTAAACCTTCCTTTCTACCCGTCGACATCCAGCACACCCAGTGTCCGTGCCGATTCTTCATCCTAGAGAGATACTGCACTGAGCGTAGTATCTCTGTGTCGTAGGTTTGTGACCACAGAAGAACTGGTACCTTTTTTAGGATGAAGAATCGGCACGGACACTGGGTGTGCTGGATGTCGATGGGTAGAAAGGAAGGTTTAATGTCAAGAACACACACACACCAGTGCTGTGATCACATACTGTAACTACAACACATAAATACTTCGTAAGCTGCCTGAAGTTGCAAACGTTTTTTCTTTTTTTCTCTTTCATGCACCTTGATTGCTAGAAGGGTCGTAGGTCTTGCCTGTCGTATGTGTCATTGCATTGTCTGCTCTGCTTACTGCACTGGGCGTAGTATATATGTGTCGTAGTTTGTGACCACAGAACTGGTACCTTTTTAGGATGAAGAATCGGCACGGACACTGGGTGATGTCGACGGGTAGAAAGGAAGGGGTAATGTGACGAACACACACACAATGCAGTGAGAAGAGCAGACAATGCTATGCAATATTAGGTACGTCCTATAAGAACACACACACACGCATCATACCCTGCTAGCAATCCAGCTGTGTGAAATGAAAAAAAATTCGAAAAACACGAAAAGCGAAAAGCGAAAAAATGAACCCTATATTTAATGAAGCATATCAGCCAACAAACAAACAAAAACGACAAAACAAGACAAAGAAAGAAGGTGTCGTGCTTCTGCCGTATGAGATGTGACAGACAACATAAAATAAAATGAAATAAAGCAACATAAACAGAGGAAGACTACAACAGTAAGAACGAAATGTAAGAATAGGCAACCGAAGCACACCAAAATCACCCTCCAGGCAGCCGACGAGGCAGTTTATAAAATTAATGAAGCATATCAACCAACAAACAAACAAAAACGACAAAACAAGACAAAGAAGGAAGGTGCGTGCTTCTGCCCTAGATGTGACAGACAACATAAAATAAAATGAAAAGAAGAAACGAAAACAGAGGGAGACTACAACAGTAAGAACGAAAGGTAAAATAATAATAGACAACCGAAGCACACCAAAAGCCGGTCGCCCCGGTAGAGTAGTGGTCAGCTTTAAAGACTACTGTCATTGGTGTGTGTGTGTTCTTCACATTAAACCTTCCTTTCTACCCGTCGTACCCAAGATCGAATCCCACCGAGGTGAGAGATTTTGTCTTTATTTGAAAAAATAAAAAGGAACCTATTGCTGAGAGCGCCTTCGTGGCGTGGGTAGGCGGAATCCGACGCAAGTCGACGAGGGAAGAAAGTGCTGAAATCTTCTCGCGATAAAAATGCAAGGCAAGAACCGTAGTGGGGGAGGAGGGAGAAGAGCCTACTTTGTGACCCCGGATCTGAGTTACGACTAGGAAGGAGAGAGAAAGGAAGCGCGAAGATAATAAATGGGATGGGGGAAAAAAAAAAAAAAACACCCCCCAGGCAGCCGACGAGGCAGTTTATGTACGGGTAGTACAGATGGGTATTTCTGCCAAGTATTAATACTCGTAGTCAGTCTGGTACCTTGCTACCTTGTCTGCCGTCTCCTTCCTGCTTTCGTCAGCCGCGGTTTCCGTACGAACCATTGCCCCCCCCGCCTCCACTCCCTTGGGCGCCACCCGCACAGCGGATGTATGACGCTTCCTACCCAATTCCGTACCGTCTTCGTGCCAAACACAAAAAATTAGGGCTGTGAGTCGGTTTCATTTCACGACTAATAACTAGTCGCTAGTCGGCGAAGGCGACTAGCTGACTTTAGTCGTTAAGTCGGCTGGCTTCGCCATCCGACTTGCCGGCTGAAGTCAGGCGAGCGAAGCGAGCCAAAACCCCCCCCCCCGGCCGAGAGGGCCCCGCTGGAGGCGCCCCCGGAGGGCCCGCCGGAGGCGCCTCCGGAGGACCTCCCTGAATGCGCCGCCGGAGGCCAAAAATACGCTATTTGACTTCACTTTACACAAGAAAAGCGCAAACAATATGACGTAGATTCACATAAGTTTCAAACGAAAAACACAAAAAAGCTTCAGTTTACACAAGAAACTCACAAAAAAGCTTCAGTTTACACGAGAAACTCACAAAATACGACAAGTACAACGCATGTACCAGGTAGATCTACCCCGGACTAGAGGAACGGGACAGCAATTGTTTGAGTCGCAATAATACCTGGCGGGGATACGAGCAAAAAAGCGAACTCATCACCAAGATAGCGGTGCAAAAAATATCCCCAGAAGAAAAGATCTTGGATCCCTCCGTTATGTTATTCGTTTATTTACGTCTCTCCCAACCTTGCGCGAAAGGCGTGCGTCGATGACGACGGCAAGTCCTAAACCATCGATTATACAATATCGCACTTGGTACGGAAGACAAACCGTTTCCACAAAAACAAACGAAGACATGAAATATTAAGCTAGGAACCTACTCGATGGACCCAAAGCTACAATACGACATAGACTCTGACGATTCATCGGGTGAACGCCAGCTTCCACAGCGGGTTGTTGGATCTGAGCTGCTTGCTGTGCCTCTGCTCATGCTTCACGAGGTAAAGCATCGTTTCGAGGTCGCGCGCACTCGCCAAGGTGGTCCGCGGGCTGATAATGGGCACAACCTCGCCGACGGGATCTCCGCCCTCAGCGTTGGCATTGGGTGAGCCAGGGCTGACGACGTCGGCACCGTCGAGAGGGATGGGCTGTTCCGCCATGTGTGTGTGTGTGTGGATCATCCGCTGTGCGCTGCAGGGCAATTGAGGGTATAAGATTGGCTCAGGGTATCCGCAGCCCGCAGCAATTCACGTTAAAATCTGTACCCCGCATTAAAAAAGCTTTCCTACAGTTAAGGAAACCCAACAAGTCGGAAAGTCGGCACCTCCGTTTCACGACTGACTATTAGTCCGACTAATAACTAGTCGGCGACTTAAGTCGTGCGGACTCACAGCCCTACAAACAATGACAAGGAAAGAGAGGAGGAAATAAACCAAACAAAATGAATACGTATATACAGTACGTAGGTAAACAAGCGAAAGAAACCTAAGAAATAGTAGGGAGGGGGGCAGTGGCGGAGCGGATACAAGAGTAGTTAGCGCTGCACCAGGGAAGGATAGTATGAGCATTGGGGCTAGCGGGGTTGGGGGCCCCTACCGTGAAAAACACAAGGAGAGGAGAAATGGGCGTTGCAGGCGTTTGTGGGACACGTAAGGTCGAATAGAGAGGATTCCCTGTGGGTTTAATAGGCTGGTGGGAAGGGAAGCGTAGCCGAGCAGGCTGCCGGGATAGGGGGGTGAGGTGGGGCGTGTAGAATAATACAAGGCGGAGAGACAGGCTGGAAACGCGGCTTCTGAATGGGTTTGGCTGTTGAGGTTGCCTGTCAGAGTGGGGGGCAGGTCAGCCGCGTACATCAGCTAGAATAGGAGACGGGGGAGGTGGGGAAGGGGGAAATGGACGAGGGGGGCCCGTCACAGTTTCACCCACCTCCCCCGTGGGCGACACGGACTACTAATGACTACTAATGATAATGATCATGCATTTTTCGTGAAGAGGAGACCAAAGACCCGTCACAGCGTCACAGCCCATATAGACCAGCAGCCCCCTCAAGATCCACCGAATTTTTTCATTTTCGCATTTATTTCGTCTTTCGGGGGTCTAAAACGTACTACTACTGGTATTGGCCTTGGGCCCACGCACGAGGCGGGAAATCAACGCAGTCTCTCAAACGTGCGAACTTCAAGCGACTGCACCGTGTGGCAGGCAAGACGGGCGCTAGGCACGCACCCGGAGCAACAGCAGGATAGATGCATGCATACTATGTTTGTTTGCCTTCAATTAATCGCGAGCGCAACTGAAAACTGATTGACGCTCTTCAGAGGATATGGGCAAAGGCGAAGGCGCTCTCAGCAATACCAGGTAATTCATTGGTTGCTTTTTATTTTTAGCCTAAAGTCAAAATCTCACCACGGCGTGGGAAACCCAAAATATGACCACTCGGCCAGACTCGGCTGTGCTACTCTGTATCTGTTCCACAGCCACAAAATCAACAGCAGTTGTAGCTTAACAGTTGTAAAGTTGTTTTGCAATAGTAAACACATTCCCCATGTTTTCTGCGAAACATTTTCGGGTCTTGGTGAAGCGGTCTTTCTCTTAAGACACAGCGCGCCCACGCCTCATGGTGGACAATCAAAAACGCTTACAGACTGGTTCAAGCTACGAGTAAACGCCGCTAAGTGCGTCAGGCACGAATGCTATATAGACCTACCTATTCTTTCACGATTAGAGGTCCGTAGTTACTCGATGTTCTTTGTCCGTACAGACCAACTGATACACAGCTCTTTGTTCAACAAATAATTTTCGCGAGAGGCAATTTGCCTTCTCGTTCAACTTCACACCGGTACACTTTTTCACTTTTTACTTTTTTTAAAATACGTCAGCTGTGAGTTCAACCGATTGAATAGTAGATACTCAACTTTGCGAGCTGCGGAGAATTGTTTGTTCTATGTATGTGTATTGTACTGACGTATTATGCAAACAGCCCAACTGACATCTACCCGCGAGCGCACGCGACGTAAGGCACACGCCAGGTGAGGACTTCCAGAAGCGTCTAAAAACACAAGAACGAAAAAGGAACAGGAGTAGTAACCCACAGCAGAGCATCAGCAGCAGCGGCAGCATCAGTACTACTTTGAAGTAGATAGAGTAGTAGCAGCGGCATAGTTGGGCGTATGTATGCGTGTACTCCTGTGCTGCTGCTGCTGTGCTGCTGCTATTTCGTACTGCTGTTCCGTATGTTTCTATTGCTGCTGCTGCTGCTGCTGCTGCTGCTGGTGCCGTTCCTTCTCCTTCGGGATGTAGAAAATAAAATGGGCGGAAAAACATACCAGATATTGTTTTTTAATCAATGTGTTTTGAAAATACGTTCAACAATTAATTTTCGCGCGAGGCAATTTGCCTTCTCGTTCAACTTCACAGCGGTACTTTTTCAATTTTTTACTTTTTTATAAATACGTCAGCTGTGAGTTCAACCGATTGAATAGTAGATACTCAACTTTACGAGCTGCTGTTCTATGTGTGTGTTATTTGTAGTGTTGGTGTGGGCTTCGTGATGGTACTATTAATATGAATCCTGGTAGTTACTACGTATTGATACTCGATTTTTATAATAAGCCGTTGTCGAACAGCCAAATAATTTGCGAGGCAATCGTCATGACGAGGAGTTTTCAGTTGAAGTACGTACGAGTACAACAATGATGTAATAAACAAACAATATTACTATCTACTCTTCCAATATGAAGGATATCTAACTACTACTACTACTACTACTACTACTACCACTACTACTACTACTACTACTACTACTACTACTACTACTACTACTACTACTACTACTACTACTACTACTACTACTACTACTGCTACTACTACTATTACTGTATAACAATATGAGAGTCTGGACAATGGGCTAGCCGTATATACAAAATAAGCCCGTTTCCAAAATACATTGATGGCTGATACAAGCTGGTCCAGCGAAAGCCCAACCGTGGAAGCCATGCATCGTTTTTTCGGGGCTGGTTTGCTCCGATTGGGACTATTACTAAGTGTCGCGAAGCCCTTGTCGGATGCTTGCTGCGTGGACTCGTAGGCGCATACTCTCTTTCGACAAAGGACATTTCGTGTCACCGGTTATCCAGGGCCCGGAGCGGCATTGGGGGACCCCATATGTAGAACCTTCGAACCAAAACCGTTATCGAGAAAATACGCGCCTACAGCAGTACAATCAGTAGTAACTACTAGGTTCCTAGTACATCACGAAGCCTACACCAATACCACAAATAACACATAGAACAAAAATTCTACGCAGCTCGCAAAGTTGAGTATCTACTATTCAATCGGTTGAACTCACAGCTGACGTATTTATATAATTTTATTTAATCCTTTGAATTATAAATACATATTGTATATATGAGCAAATGTGGTCGGGACCCCCCCCCCCAGTGGACAATGTGCGAGAAACACAATCGTTGATGAGACATTGAAGAACGCACTTGCACTGTTCTGTAGCAAACCCCAGAAGGCGTCGACAGCATCTCAATTCGGTACGCCTACGTACTGGTGTGCTGCATTGTTGAAATATATGGGTGATGGTCATCACCCATATCATCACCCATAGGTTGAAATATCTCCACATGGAGGTTTGTACCCCCGACGCATGCTACGATAGAGGTTCACCATGTTTTTCCTGAGCTCCTCACTTAAGGAGCGTCATACCTCACCGAAAAAATGATTTTGGAGGAAAATAAAAGTGCTGCCTGATGCGAAATATCATGACCGAAGTATACTCTGAAAAATGATTCGTCACAAAAATGAAAAAACGACGAATTTGGGTTAAGGAGCCCGATCGTTCAGAAAACGATTCAGCCAAAACGTGCTACCTCTACCGTAGCACGCGTCGCCCACATTGTTAAAGGGGGGCCTGTGCGGTTATCCGGGGCCCAGAGAGGAAATGTGGGATTCCATCGAGAATATTCGAACCGCCACCGTTGTCAAGATAATAGGCGCCTCCGATTATTGGGCATGTACGTAGTATTGGAGGAGGCCTGTGCGAGCTTTCAGCTAGATCGGATTTTTACAAGGATGCCCTAACCTTGCAAAAGGACTGAGTTGTAGTACACAAACCGTTACCATTTGCCGGAATAGTTCACTGTCAGAAATCAAGCGGTAGTGGAGGCACCTGACATACGTCGACAAGTTCCTATCATTAGGAGCTCCATACTATTACAGTACAGTACATGACACCTATTGAGAAACCGAGCAATACGGAAGGAAGGCTGACATCTACATAACCACACGAAGTTCGGGAGTAATTGTACTGAAATTACGTACATACTTACAGTACAGTAGTAACCATCTGAGAACGGTACTTTTTTTTTGTGGGTTCTGCCGATGGCTGTAGCTGAAATAACCAAGGCGACAATTCACACGCCGGTTGTGTCCAACAATGCCCTGAGTGAAAATGAAAATTCGCGTTCGCGTCGATTTTTATATTTTTCAGTTTTGCTTTAGTTATAGCCTTGAAAGGCTATTTTTGGTAAGGATTGCAAATGGCCAATTTTCAATATATTTATTTTCGGCTGGCTCAGGAAACCATATTATAGACCCGATATTGAAAATGTGTTCCCGGAGGATTGTGGTGATTAGCTATACGATCATCATACAAGTTGTATTGTAGTAAAATATCCATTTTTGATGGCGCTGAAAACTGGATATTTTACTACAATACAACTTGTATGATGATCGTATAGCTTGTCACCACAATCCTCCGGGAACACATTTTCAATATCGGGTCTAGAATGTGGTTTCCTGAGCCAGCCGAAAATAAATATATTGAAAATTGAAAATTTGAAATCCTTACCAAAAATAGCATTTCAAGGCTATAACTAAAGCAAAACTGAAAAATATAAAAATCGACGCGAACGCGAATTTTCATTTTCACTCAGGGCATTGTTGGACACAACCGGCGTGTGAATTGTCGCCTTGGTTCTTTCAGTACAGCCATCGGCAGAACCCACAAAAAAAAAGGTACCGTTCTCAGATGGTTACTACTGTAGTACAGTAGAGCAGAACGCACCCGTCCTTAAATAAGAGATCCAGCCTGCATCAGCGTTCCTGATTCGTAAGATATAGGTGTCCGGTACTGTATCGCTGAATTGGTCTGACCTTTAACAATATTACGTGCAACTCGATGAACTATTCCGTTGGCTAGGCACATGCCATAGCCAGTGTTCACACGGCAGAACAGGAAGAGCTCCATACCCTATGCGGTATGCTATGCCATGGTGTGGTATGGTGTGGTATGGTATGGTATTGTATGGTATGGTATGGAGCACTTCCTCGCTCGAGGAACCCCGGCAGTCATAAACACTTTCCGCCTAAATAGTACCCTACCCCACCCCACCGTGGCAGATTTCAAAACGTCTTTGCGACGATATCTTCTATTCAAATTATGGCCTGCGGTCGGTTGTGAGCCCTAGTCTCGAAACATGTACCAGGTACGAGGTAACCCTTACCTGTAGCGGGGTGTTGCCTGTTGTAAGAGTGGCTGCAGCACTCCCTGCACACATCGTTACGTTTCTTACGGCCCTCACCGCTCACTGCATAAACAACCCTAGCCGTCGGGATACAAAAGTTCCCAGGTATGGCGGCTTGAGCCAAAACTGGCAACAGCGTAAGCACACGCGTTCCTCGAGCACCGAGACGGCATCACTCCCGAATACACCCCTTATTGCGCTGGGGGCAATGCTCCGGAAAAATGCTAGCCCTTCCTCGACTGTCGTCAACGATAAGTATATGACCCGGGGTCTCCCCCCCCCCCCCCCCATAAAGCCCCCCCCAATGCCACAGTATGCGCCTTACCGGTAGTTTTTATCATGCGAGGGGGTCACTAATTTCGCTCCACTCGTCAACTCATCACGTCGAATTGTTCACCTAATTCTTGTAACTGGGAGCCGCGATCGGAGCAGGGGGCCTGTTTCAGTAATCGCCCCCTTTTTTTTGCGAGAAGCATCGGAATGTCTTTTTGGATAGACGTCGGAACTGCGACCAGGTATATTTCGTCTGCACCGCCGCATTCCTCTCCAAGATTGACTGATCACCCACCGTGGAAGCAAGGGGGATATGTTTACATCTCCAGGAGGGAACGCCTGCGAAGGTGTTGTACACCTCGGGTTTGATACTATCTCCCGTGATAAAAGTCTTACTCTCGGCATTGCTTAACTCCTATANCCTCCCTGAATGCGCCGCCGGAGGCCAAAAATACGCTATTTGACTTCACTTTACACAAGAAAAGCGCAAACAATATGACGTAGATTCACATAAGTTTCAAACGAAAAACACAAAAAAGCTTCAGTTTACACAAGAAACTCACAAAAAAGCTTCAGTTTACACGAGAAACTCACAAAATACGACAAGTACAACGCATGTACCAGGTAGATCTACCCCGGACTAGAGGAACGGGACAGCAATTGTTTGAGTCGCAATAATACCTGGCGGGGATACGAGCAAAAAAGCGAACTCATCACCAAGATAGCGGTGCAAAAAATATCCCCAGAAGAAAAGATCTTGGATCCCTCCGTTATGTTATTCGTTTATTTACGTCTCTCCCAACCTTGCGCGAAAGGCGTGCGTCGATGACGACGGCAAGTCCTAAACCATCGATTATACAATATCGCACTTGGTACGGAAGACAAACCGTTTCCACAAAAACAAACGAAGACATGAAATATTAAGCTAGGAACCTACTCGATGGACCCAAAGCTACAATACGACATAGACTCTGACGATTCATCGGGTGAACGCCAGCTTCCACAGCGGGTTGTTGGATCTGAGCTGCTTGCTGTGCCTCTGCTCATGCTTCACGAGGTAAAGCATCGTTTCGAGGTCGCGCGCACTCGCCAAGGTGGTCCGCGGGCTGATAATGGGCACAACCTCGCCGACGGGATCTCCGCCCTCAGCGTTGGCATTGGGTGAGCCAGGGCTGACGACGTCGGCACCGTCGAGAGGGATGGGCTGTTCCGCCATGTGTGTGTGTGTGTGGATCATCCGCTGTGCGCTGCAGGGCAATTGAGGGTATAAGATTGGCTCAGGGTATCCGCAGCCCGCAGCAATTCACGTTAAAATCTGTACCCCGCATTAAAAAAGCTTTCCTACAGTTAAGGAAACCCAACAAGTCGGAAAGTCGGCACCTCCGTTTCACGACTGACTATTAGTCCGACTAATAACTAGTCGGCGACTTAAGTCGTGCGGACTCACAGCCCTACAAACAATGACAAGGAAAGAGAGGAGGAAATAAACCAAACAAAATGAATACGTATATACAGTACGTAGGTAAACAAGCGAAAGAAACCTAAGAAATAGCCGAAGGACAGAAAAGCAAAGGCTAAAAGCGACCACAGACAAAAACAAAATGCGAGGGGTTGTATATAGCATTGCTGTCGTATTGCCCTATATGGGTGATATATATATATATATATTTTTTTTTGTCCATCCCATTTATTATCTTCGCCCTTCCTTTCTCTCTCCTTCCTAGTCGTAACTCAGACCCGGGGTCACAAAGTAGGCTCTTCTCCCTTCTCCCCCACTACGGTTATTGCCTTGCATTTTTATCGCGAGAAGATTTCAGCAATTTCAACTCTCGTCGACTTGCGTCGGATTCTGCATCCCTACATCAATAAAAAAAGATACTCGTAGGGTCATCACGGTCATCACCCATAGGTTTTGCCCCCCTGGAGGAGCTGCCACCGGCAATACACCAAACACATGTGTGTGTGTTCTTCACATTAAACCTTCCTTTCTACCCGTCGACATCCAGCACACCCAGTGTCCGTGCCGATTCTTCATCCTAAAAAGGTACNGCCTTGAAAGGCTATTTTTGGTAAGGATTGCAAATGGCCAATTTTCAATATATTTATTTTCGGCTGGCTCAGGAAACCATATTATAGACCCGATATTGAAAATGTGTTCCCGGAGGATTGTGGTGATTAGCTATACGATCATCATACAAGTTGTATTGTAGTAAAATATCCATTTTTGATGGCGCTGAAAACTGGATATTTTACTACAATACAACTTGTATGATGATCGTATAGCTTGTCAAAAATTTCAGCGCCATCAAAAATGGATATTTTACTACAATACAACTTGTATGATGATCGTATAGCTTGTCACCACAATCCTCCGGGAACACATTTTCAATATCGGGTCTAGAATGTGGTTTCCTGAGCCAGCCGAAAATAAATATATTGAAAATTGAAAATTTGAAATCCTTACCAAAAATAGCATTTCAAGGCTATAACTAAAGCAAAACTGAAAAATATAAAAATCGACGCGAACGCGAATTTTCATTTTCACTCAGGGCATTGTTGGACACAACCGGCGTGTGAATTGTCGCCTTGGTTCTTTCAGTACAGCCATCGGCAGAACCCACAAAAAAAAAGGTACCGTTCTCAGATGGTTACTACTGTAGTACAGTAGAGCAGAACGCACCCGTCCTTAAATAAGAGATCCAGCCTGCATCAGCGTTCCTGATTCGTAAGATATAGGTGTCCGGTACTGTATCGCTGAATTGGTCTGACCTTTAACAATATTACGTGCAACTCGATGAACTATTCCGTTGGCTAGGCACATGCCATAGCCAGTGTTCACACGGCAGAACAGGAAGAGCTCCATACCCTATGCGGTATGCTATGCCATGGTGTGGTATGGTGTGGTATGGTATGGTATTGTATGGTATGGTATGGAGCACTTCCTCGCTCGAGGAACCCCGGCAGTCATAAACACTTTCCGCCTAAATAGTACCCTACCCCACCCCACCGTGGCAGATTTCAAAACGTCTTTGCGACGATATCTTCTATTCAAATTATGGCCTGCGGTCGGTTGTGAGCCCTAGTCTCGAAACATGTACCAGGTACGAGGTAACCCTTACCTGTAGCGGGGTGTTGCCTGTTGTAAGAGTGGCTGCAGCACTCCCTGCACACATCGTTACGTTTCTTACGGCCCTCACCGCTCACTGCATAAACAACCCTAGCCGTCGGGATACAAAAGTTCCCAGGTATGGCGGCTTGAGCCAAAACTGGCAACAGCGTAAGCACACGCGTTCCTCGAGCACCGAGACGGCATCACTCCCGAATACACCCCTTATTGCGCTGGGGGCAATGCTCCGGAAAAATGCTAGCCCTTCCTCGACTGTCGTCAACGATAAGTATATGACCCGGGGTCTCCCCCCCCCCCCCCCCATAAAGCCCCCCCCAATGCCACAGTATGCGCCTTACCGGTAGTTTTTATCATGCGAGGGGGTCACTAATTTCGCTCCACTCGTCAACTCATCACGTCGAATTGTTCACCTAATTCTTGTAACTGGGAGCCGCGATCGGAGCAGGGGGCCTGTTTCAGTAATCGCCCCCTTTTTTTTGCGAGAAGCATCGGAATGTCTTTTTGGATAGACGTCGGAACTGCGACCAGGTATATTTCGTCTGCACCGCCGCATTCCTCTCCAAGATTGACTGATCACCCACCGTGGAAGCAAGGGGGATATGTTTACATCTCCAGGAGGGAACGCCTGCGAAGGTGTTGTACACCTCGGGTTTGATACTATCTCCCGTGATAAAAGTCTTACTCTCGGCATTGCTTAACTCCTATAAAACTGTGCACCAGGGCTTTTGGGGACAAAGTATGGGGCAAGTATTGTACAGTATTGGAACAGACAAGCCACTTCAAACACGACTGGGATGTCTCTTGCAGTTGCGAAAGGGTTAACCACTACGGCCTCATCATTCATGCCATTCCAGCTGGATAGCGCCCACCCAGAGGTGAAACTCCGTATGACCGAGATTGCAACCACTGGCCCCTCCCTTGGCAAGGGTTGGAGGACACGTATACCGCCTGCAAGACTGGGGTGACTACTTTAGCCTTACACCACTCAGTAAACGCCTGTTGTAATTGTTGCATTCTACGAAACAACTATAAGCAAGACTGTGTGCAACTACTGTACAGGAATATAGCATGATTGGATCCTTATAGGCCGTGTAGATGACTGCAGCCGTGTCGTACGACTCGCTGGTTTGAAGGTGAAGAACAGGGGAAGCGATGCAATACGTAAACAATACGTTTGTCTCAACCGGAAGCCCTAGCCAAAACTACCAGATGTGTGTCCATTTCCTAATGAGCCCCTGTCAATGAAACGGATCCTTCGACCGGTATCCGCCATTTTCCACCAGGCACCTACATAATGCCCATAAAGCTCTCTTACTAATCATTGCCCTCAAGGGGCCATACAGCAATAATAAATATCTAAGAAGTCCACACAATGCACCATGGAAACAACCATGCTGTGCGTGTTCCCGTAGCACACAGTCATGCAGCGCTTATAGCTTCCCCATCTGCAGCTACCGTCACCGTTGAAGTCTACCGGGCATTACATATACATGGTGCTGTTTCCGCTACTTGTAGTGCTGCAAATATGCTGCTGCTGCTGCTGATTCGCTGCTGGTTCAACGCTGCTGATGCACCGCGGGTGCGCTACTGATGCGAGGCGATGCTACTGCAAATACCGCTAATGCTGATGTTGAAACGGCGACGGATGGTGCTCCTGAGCTTCGTCTGGATGAGGTGCCATGTCGACACCAACATCTCGCCTCGGAGAGGGAGGCAGCAGCGCCGACTGTCCGCCGTCCTCTTCATGCACGTTTGTGGTGTATTCATTGTCGAGTGACTGGCTATCGACGCCGCCGCTGCCACTTCCCAAGTAACCGGTCTCGTCTACATTGTTGCTGGCGCCAATAGCCTCATCGACCATTCCGTGGTGCCCATCTCCATCGCCGGAAAAGTGATGGGACATTTGCGATGGCATGTCATGCGATGCAGCACCGTCGACGTGTGGCGAAATAGAACCCGATGATGGCGGAAGGGAAGGATACCCGTCCTTCACGGGAGGCAGGTCGGACGAGTATGGCGCCAGTCCGGTGCACCTAGCGAAACAGCAACACACCACGAAATCCCAAGGGACAAGGTTGAATCACGCATGTCATGCGACCGGTCTGACGTCTCAGTGTAGTCGTTAGCACTCCCGCGGAAGGTACAACAGGCACGCGTAGTTAAACTCGACGTTTTCGTCGGGTTACAGACAACGCATTGGATTCAGCTTGAGGCAAGGCTACTAACTGGAGCAACACGAAAAACCACCCCTGTTGACCCTGTTTCAAACATTTGTAGCTCACATGGCGACAAAGTTTGGCTCGTGACAAAGATAGACTAGTGACAAAGTTAGGCTAGTGACAAAATTAGGCTAGTGAAAACAAATAGGCTAGTGATGAAGTTAGCCGCCTGGCGAAGGAATAATAATGGTTTCACCGTCTAAAATCTGCCAGAACTTTAACCTACAACGGGTATGTTTACCCCGTGTCTGTACGTTTCTACGGGGCAACCGTGATGCGACCCGGCAAGTGGAGTGTCAACTGAAGATAAAAGTGCTGTGCTAGAAGACGGACGTACGTACCCTTCGTGGTAGCATTGTCGACCTTCTGCCTCCAGCATACCGTTTAAGCAGTGCTCCCGACAAAATCGGCATGCCTCGCCCTCAAACGCGAAGCAAGCCCGTTTCGAGCACCCATGGTATCGGCAAGGATGCCCGCCCTGTGTACGCGCACGCAGAAGTGAAGCATCAAGGACACCACATTATATTGTCTCGGCTTCACTAACGAACCGCTTGGCAGCGTTACCTCGACTCATGCATGCATTTTTCAGTATCCCTACCGAGGGAATAGTCGATTTTTCTCGATCGATCACGAAATGCGCCTACCCTGTCACGAAGGCGAAGGTTGCACGTCGAATTAGTCGCACGTAATACATCTTGGGAGGTTTCAACATAAAATCACGCTAGCCCGAGGGGGGAGTCACCCGTGTGACACTACATCAAAGTATTGTGCAACAGGCGCTTTGGAATCAAAATTTGATCATGGTTGCAGTACTCGACGTAAAAGCGTAAATGCGTCTAGCCCCGCACCAGACAAGCCGCACATCAAGTGCTGGTAAAATCTGCGAATGGAAAAAAAGCATATGGTGTGCCAAATGGCATTCCAAGCCAAATTCCAAAGACATTCGTAGCGTATGCCACATTGCATTTCAAGCCAATTACTAAGAAAGTTCCGTGTGCTATGTTCCATTTCAGACCCCGGAGGGGGTGTATGTACCCCGGAAAATGTCACTTGCTGCACTCCTTCCTAGAGACCACCACAATGCCTGCAACACAGGGGGGTGCAGAGGTATAAACAAAACCAGCCATTACATTATCAAGGCATCGACAGGAATAACTATTACCCCTCGCTACTCAACCGGATACCACAGAGACCAGATATAAGCTGTTGCGTTGAGGGCGTGACACGTTTGTTCGGCCAAAACCTATGGGCATGACACCTGTCATATACTGGGCAGCATAATACCAGATGTTGATACCGTATTCCATCGGAGCAAGACGTATGTATGCTCTGCAAACTATGATGGCCACTCGTCACTCAATCGCGCAGCATAGAGACCAGCTGGTGTTCGTTTCTTCTGCTGTTGACCTGACCACACACTCACCGTAGATGGTTGGACCATTCCGGGGCTCGCGTGGGGCTCACAAAAACGCGGAGAGTCTTCCCCTGACCACGAGTAAAGCGGAGGCTGCGGACAGCTCTCCCACACACAGAACTTGTGGTGCATCTTGACCGCGTCACTTCCCATCATTGCAGCAGCCTGTGAGCTCCGAAATTCGCGACGAACGGTAGAGGTATCGATGTCGTCACGTTTAGTTAAGCAGCCAAGCATCATCAGCGAGAAGCACGTATCTACACGTTGAAAACGATCAACCAGTAGTGTGTTTGAGCACGGACATCTTATTGAGGAAACATTTCCGGCCCCGTGAATTGTGGCCGCATCGAGTGATAAAAAAGGCTGTCAAGAACTCGTGTCCGGTGGAGATCGACGCAGGCGGGGTATTTCGGCAGGGAAGGGTAGCTACGATTCATACATTAATACCTTGTTTCGCATGAGCGGATACTTCAGTTGGAATATTGGAAAATTGGATACAAGGCCTTGTGTATCCTGCAATCAGAATCGAATACGTCAATTCGTTACACATCGAAGAGGAGCGCCCCTATATTTCCGCAACAGACTGGTCGCTTCTACCCGTATGCGGGTCGCCGTCATGCTGTCGTCATGTCAACATACGCGGTTGCCACATTGTCATGGCCAACTTAACTTCCAAGCTCAAAAGGCCGCTCGACCGTTGTGCTTTATGATGAAAACGCGCAACGCAGGCAACAAACACCACCACACCTGATGGACTTGTGACGGCGAGTCTAGACCGTCCACCGCTCTCCGTCCGCTGTGTTCTACCTCACCGGTGCTCGCTGTGGTCCTGTTGCGCAAGTGATTGATCGGTGGACGGAGGTCAGGTGCGTGAACATTAAATGTCTCGACGAGCAGTAACGTGTTCTGTGTCACTAAAAGTGTTGACATATCATCTCGATCGCCGTGGCAGGAAGCTCGACCAGGGCCCGTCTTGGCCACATACACACAATTTCATCGTGCTGGTCCACCTCCGTCATGGCACGCGATCAGCGCAACGATACGCCGCCTTCAGAAGCAATTTGGCGAGTGGCGGCGCAAAGGAGAGGTGGAGCTTAGGGTCTCGAGCATCACTGTCCATGCCAATGGCAACACGGGGGGTAGCATCTCAATGCAATGTTCGTTACACTGTTGGGGCCTCGGGATAGCGATCAAACGATCGAAAGCGAGGCCGTCCAGTGGAAGCGAGCGGCACTTCCAGCAGCATTTTCACCCGGCACTGCAGTACAGTATAATACTGCGCGAGTTACGGTGGGTACTGTAGTTCTCCTTACATTATCGCTCGGACGCTAAAAACATTACCCACATACTGTAACTTATACTTTCATTTTTCTCTGACGCGTACTACGATAGGGGTAGGTAGCACTTTTTGTCTCATATTTTTTTTCTGAAGGCGGGGCTCCTTAACCCAATTTTTTCCGGTCTTTATTTTTTATGGTGAACCATGTTCCGTGTTATAGTGCTTACAGTAAGCAACGGGATTGTGCATCAGGTACGCAACACTTTAGTTTCCCTTTAAAATCAGTTTTGTTTGGTGAGGTACTATAGAGCTCCTGAGGTAACCGCGCCCAGACACAGCATCGTGCACCTCTAACGTAGCCTTCGTCCTAATATAGACTGTTTCTGACTGACTAGTAGTACACTCCGCCGCTGAGGCACTGCCCAATGATATCGTTATCTATACATTGACGCGTGCTGCGGTATAATAGAGGGGCACCACGTATTTGCTGACGGTGGTCACTTGAGGAGCTCTATACCTGCAGTAGCCTGCACACTGATTTCGGAAGACAATAAATGGGCTGTATACACGATGACCAGTACCGTGGGTTAAGCATACAATGAACAGTATTGCAACACAAGAGTGAAATCAAAATACGACGATCTTGGGATAAGGAGCCTTCAATAAACTCAATCGACCATTCCGAAAACATTTCAGAAACAAAGTACTGCCTCTATCCTTGCACGCGTCCATTCATACTTATGTTGCTTGCATACCAGGAACTTAAGCACCCAGGCGAGAGAATTGCTGATCGGGATCGCATTGAAATATTTAGTCATGGGCCGATTTTGTGAGGCGGGGTACAACTGTAGCATTACCGTAGTACCGGTCCCCTCAAACGAAGAGCCTCCTTATCGATAGGCACACCCCTCTCCCCTACCGTAGCATGTGTCTGACGTATTCAATGTACTAATAACATATTAATAGTGCCATAGCGGAAGGGTAAGCACAACGCTGAAGCTCCCTGTAGTGGAGCCGAGGCTGCTTCGTGAAGCAGATTATGGGATGTAGCAATACATTCATTCAACGTTCGCAACTTTCCCTTTCTAAAGCGCCAAATGCTGCTGTCCCACCTGGCCGACATGCCGTCTCTCTTGTGACACCCGCAGAACCGTGGACCCTCGTCATCAAACCCGTACTGCGGTTGCTCCACGCATCCTCCGAAGCGGCACCTCGACCCGAAGCCGTACGTCATTCCGCCCTGGCGAAGGAAGAGCGTTGTGTATAGGGAAAATAATCAACATTGGTTCCGCAGCAGTGGTGGGCACGAGAGTGTTAACTGAGAACAGGAAACATTTAGAGAACGAGAAAAATATGGCAGGCAGGCTGAGATTGCCAGGAGGGAAATAAACTGATCGGTCATTATACTCAATTTAGTGTAGAACGCACCCCATGCCAAGTGACTAATCCACCCTGGAACAGCTTTCCTGTTTCTAAATTGGTGTCCGGTACTGCATCACGTTTGGATTATCTGCAGACCTGGGTACGAACGAGCTAATCAATTGAGCGTGACAGTCGAAACGCCTGCAGTATTTGCGTCAAGGTTAACCAGCAGCACAAACTACCTCCGAGGCTGAATGTTTTATTTTTTCTTCTTTGTTTTCGGGTCATCGTTGGAGATAGCAAGAGAGTAGGCTGTCATTCATCGCGCCTTAAAGGTTGCCCGCATGACAGCGCCAGTGGCATACAATGCGACCATTAGAATCTAACGAGAGCGCTCTTGTGTTACGGCAACATTTGTCCTTCCGACCTTTACCTCGTACCATCCGCATCTACAGACGGCAACTCAACGAAGCGGACAATATGCTACGCAAAACCAGCCAAAGCTTCCCACAATTGGCGCTGCTCATGACCGCAACGTTTGTGATCGCCGAAGCAAAGACAGCTGTTCCCGATATCACATTGTAGCTTACGATATATGAGATCACACTGGTGGCCCCCCAAACGATAGGTGTGAAACCCCTCAAGGCCCTTCCTGGCACCTACACTGAGCGGGCTCCAACTTGGCACGTAGATATTCTACCGTGTGTGAGCTCGTCGTCATATAGCGCGCCGAGCACTTCCAACCAACTACTTCGCGAGACGATAATTTTGTACGACCGTCTGCACTCAACGCCCTATTTTAGTGCGGGGGAGTTCCTTACCTACCGTCCGCCGGAGGCCAAAACGTTTGTCTCCAGATATCTTTGGTTGCAGTTACTAGTAGATTGATTTACAGGCCGTGATATGTTGCCAGCACAACCAGTTCTTAGTCTGTACCGTAGGTGTGAGGCGGGCGTCTACCTACTTTCAAACATCGCACGGTATTGTCATCGCGTCAACGAGAACCGCACGGAAACAAAGGGCGATCGCTGCACGCTTTCGGATAAAACATGTAAATACGACGCTTCAAGCGCACCTGCTTGTGCTTCTGACACGCCTGGCTTCCGTAAACCGCCGGCTGCATGGTAGGGGGCGCAGCGTTTGGCACACCACCCGGAGCCCCCATCGGCATGTCGACCACACCTGTTGAACCCGCAGTGTCCACTGCCTCTGGCTGCAGACCAGTGGAGTGCATCGCATCGGGCTGCCCTGTCGCCATCGCCGGCGACATTTCCGTTGAGTGCAGAGTCGTTGAACTTGGGGAAATGGGTTGTCTTGTCGCCATCTCCGGTGCCATTGACTCTGGCTGCAGACTAGTCGCATGCGTCGAAACGAGCTGTCCTCTTGTTGACGTCGTTCGCGTTATTGACTCTGACTGCAGACCAGTGGAATTCGACGAATCGGGCTTTCCTGCCGTCGTCGCCGGCGACATGTCCGTTGAGTGCAGGTCCGTTGGATTCGGGGGAAGGGGAGATCCTGTCGTCGTGAACACCGGTGGCACTGCCTCTGACGGCAGACCACTCGAATATGTCGAAACGGACTGTCCTGTTGACATCGCAGACACCGCTTCCTCTGGCTCCAGGTCAACTGGATGCGTCGAAGCGGGCTGTGCACTTATCATCGCCGGCGGCGACATAGCCGTTGGTTGCAGGCCAGTTGAATTCGGCTCAACGGCCTGCAGCGCGTCGGAAGCCGGCATGCCACTGTTCCCAGCAGCTCCCTCCGTCCCCGACACTCCTGCGACGGGCGCTTGCGACATTTCCTCAGTAGTAGTACCTTGAGGCACAACGCCCTGCGCTGAGAACCCCGCCGAGGCGAATCCTTGCGACGAGAACCCCCCCGACATAAACGCCTGCGGCATGATTCCCTGCGGGTCAACCGCTTGCGGCGCAACCCGGTGAAACCCGACCCCTTGTAGAATGGTCGTACGTGTCATCACAGCCATCGACGGCGGCAGGAACGCAAGATGGGGCACCGCCGGTTGCCCGCCGTCACCAGCCAACCGCCCGGTGTGCGGTAAATCAGGCAGCAAGGACGCAGGAGAACTTGCCCCAGGAAAGGAACCGGCGTCAGAAGTCTTCAGCTTCTTCGCTCGTCCTTGATGCGCGGGTCTGAGCTCTGTCATTCCGGTCTGCGTGTGGTCCAGGCACACTCGCGGCTTGTCACCCAGTGTTCCAAACCTTGACGGATACGAACGGGGGTGACGGCAGCGGCGCCAATATGTTGTCGACGGTGAGGGGGGTACGGCTGACATTGAAGCAAGAAAATACGGTCGATGACAGCGGGTGCGGTTAGGGATCTACATTGGTTTCCCTCCAAGGCAGATATCACGCGGCACAAAGAGATACGTAGGACTTTTCTCCTCCCACTATTTAGTTAGGGGAGCCTTTCCTTTCAACCTTGTGTCCAAATACACGGATTTGACCATTGTCAGACCTATAACTGGCCGCATGCAACGACAACCAGTCAACCAACAGAAAAGCGGTAAAACGAAATACGCAACGCCACCTTTCTCCAGCACTGAACACAAAAAAACAACTATTAATAGGGAGACAACACCCGCGGTCGATTGCACCCGTGCACCCGCCCGCCTATATCCTCCTGCTCCGCGTTTTGCGCCACCCCTTCCTCACGCTCGCGATCGCTTTCTCCGGGCCGAGCATATTTCTCCCTTCTTGATGAGGACGGTCGTTACCAACGCATGCTATGACAGGGTGGGCATTTGTCTGATTGTATCTGAGGTTCCTCACTGGAAGAGCTCTACACTAATAGTAAGTTAAAAAACTATTTTTGGAGAAAACGTGAAAGTGCAAACCGATGCACAGTTACATGGGCTTACGTCAGGTGTGCACCGAAACAACGCTGACACGAAACGGTATTCCGACAATGCAATGGTTGGGTACCTCCTCAGACAGACGCGAGGTCTATACCTCACACAAAAAAAGCTGATTTTAGAGGAGACTCAAAATGCTACAGTATCCGATGGACAATCCCAAAAAGCTGATTTCAGAGGAGACTGAAAATGCTATCCAGATGAACGATTAAAGAAAGCTGATTTTAGAGGAGACTGAAAACGCTACAGTGTCTGATGAAACAATCCCATACCCAAAGTGCAGAAAGAAAATCAAACATCAACGCAATAATGAAATTTCGACGGTTTCGGGGTGTGAGGAGCCCCGTCATTCATGAAACGCTTCAGCCAAAAAAAGGTATACCTCTACCTTTATCGAAACACGCCTCCTTGCGATAGAGGAGTGTGTTGGTGTAATAGTTGAGTTTGCGAAAAAACAATGCAACCCCCATTATAGTGCCTGGAGTCCGTCTTTACCTTGGCTGTTTGGAGCAACCATGCACCTCGCACCTCGGATTGCGCACGTTCACCATGTCCTGGAACAGCAAGAGAGCGAAACGCAACAAAAAACGACATGCCTGGCTAAATGAGTTTGCCATCAAAATGCACGTTGTGCAACGAATGGGCGGCCTTCAGAACGACACCCCCACGTGTCCCCAATGACAACGAATTACATCACAGGCGGAAGCATGCATGAATACAAGCGTTCGTGGCTCATTGGTTGAGTTGCATTGGGTCGTTGAAGCAGGCACAATCAGCACCATCATCACCATCATCACCATCATCATCATCATCATCATCATCATCATCATCATCACTGTTACCATCATAATCACCATCATCATCATCATCATCATCATCATCATCATCATCATCATCATTATTCCCGTCTTTGCTATCGCCACCCCCTCCTGCACCACCACTTTCACGATCATTGTTTACCATACGTAATCACCAAGACTATAACTTCCTTCGTTCCTTCCGTGGCAGACCGCCTACTGCATATTGTAACGGCCACCTAACAGGGTGGAGCGACGCCATAGCAACACCAGCATCTGCCGTGGAGGTTTCCCCATCTTGTCGACTCCACATAATGACATGGTCCGCATATGCCATCGCCACGTTACGTGCGTGCACCCCATGGCGCAAATCGTGCGTCTTTCGCGCGCGCTACCGCCTTCGCAATTCGAAGCCTGAAGTACGTTGTGTCAATCGATTCGCAGTCCCTAGTAAAGCATACCCCGTGCAGCAGTACCACCACGATATGATATAATAACCAGTACTGCCGTCACACGATAATAGTTACATGTCGTGGTAGTCCTATGGATCGGCGCAGGAGGGACGCTGGAGGCTCACACATACGACATCCCCATCTCTACGGCACATGAGACTTCGGAAGCAACCAACAAAATATAACCCCAGGTACATACATGCCTCGAGCCTCCCCAGTGCGTACATGCCTCCCTTCCTGTTACATGCACCCCCCCCCCCCCCCCCCCCCCCCCCCCTTGCAGCTGAACGTATCGCCGATACTGCACTTGGGAGCTTGAAGTCTCTCAGCTGACCGACATACTCGCTGCCGGCCTAGAACGGAAGACCAATAGCACTGCGACACACCGGTACAAGGTAACACAAGGTAGCACTTACGAGGGTCTTGTGACTTGCGCATGCCGTGGCCTTGCCGTCTTGAGGGCCAAAGGTTGGGACTTTCCTGCACGCCGGCGCTGAGCAGCTCTTGTCGAACACGTTCTGCATACCGTCCACCTTGTGCCCCGAGCACAGGGTAGCCTAGCACGAACACCAAAAAAGATAGCGCGCCGTCAGATAGATACAATCTAAAAACGACACAATCATTTTCACATCTGAGGACACGGTGAAGTCTACAAAACTAGAAGGCGATAGGTAAATCAACTATTTCACCTCTCCCCTTTGTGAAAAAATAGTTCGCTTTAGCATATTATTTACTTGTTCTGAATGAGACTCATTGATTAAAGTTACACCGCGTTTATCGTGACAAATATGTCATATATTTATTATATTTAGTACTACGTATAGCTATTCGTTGGATATCGACCTCAGCTGTTCGACCGCCGTTGTGTGTCAGTGTGTCAGTGATTGAGGCCACCAACAACTCTCACTAGGTGATACCCTCATTACATGATACCGAAACGAAACCAAGCGTTAGAATCAGGCAAGCCCAATATGTATTTGAGCCTACTAAAGCTGCTGCGCTGGCTGCTGTGGCATCAGCGAGAGGTCGTAGCACCGCGGAACTCAAAGGAGGCGGTATCATGCCCATTATCTCATTATCTCAAACAAAACGCACAGCGACAGCACGGGGAAATGTCGCTAGGCTTGACCGTTTGAGCCTGAAGCGTGTAGAGTTACCCTGAGCTAAAATACGACCATAGCTCGGGCGGCGCGTGTCGGGATGGAATGCCCGAGCACACAAGAGAAAACGCACGGTTGGAGGCTAGACCCATCGTCGCACGCATCACATTCTTACTCCGATAGCAACATGATACATCGTATTACACAGAAGTGAAGGCAACGGAAAACAGATGACACATGCCTCGATAGGGTTATAGCTGTAACAGTTCTGTCTCATGGGCTCCCGGACTGAGTATGCCCCCGATATGGTAGGAATATCACTTGTGGTATACAATATGTTTCCGTGATATACACACTGTTCATCGGGTCGTGGTTATGTTTGTTCAGCAAACTCGGGAGTTTGCCGAGGAATAAAGAGTTCCTCAACTGTGCGGCCTTATTACTTAGACGCGCACCCCCGTCCCCTACCGCAACATGCATCAGGAGTTTATCCCGCAAACAAAGGACATTTACGACCGTAGCCTGTGTCTTGCAAACACTCACACTCTCATCCCACACAATCGCGGCGCACCTTGCCCCCGATGAAGCCAAAAGCTGGTTGCCTCGTACACGGGCTCCGCGCACACCTTCTGTGCTTCTTGCTCAGCATCCCAGCCTCTTTGTGCCCGTAACAGAACCGAGGCCTTTCCCCCTGAGGCGAACCAACCACGAAGTAATGACGTAAGGGGGTCGATCGGGTTAAGGCCTCGTGTCTGTGCCAACAGCGTTCAATTATGACGCGTGCTCGTACGGTAGAGGCGTGCCATGTTTCACCTGAGGGTCCTCCCTCAACGAGCTCTACACTACTAGTAAACCCCTCAAAATGTGTTTTCAGCTGGAACAGGGGCGTAAAAAAGAAAGAGAAAACGACACCACACCCGTAGGAAGGTCAGAATGAAAAACAAACCGGATCGCTGTGATCACAGGACGAAATGAGCGAAAACCATTTTTTTCCGTTTTTTGTTCCCTTTTCTAACTTGGTTTTAGAGACCCCCCCTATTTTGTTTTCGCTGGTGGGGTGTACTCATGTCGTGCACGGCCGTAGTCATATGACCATAGACCCTCGCATCCCTACAATGCCGGGACGGAGCACGTTGGGTTTTCACCAACCAGGCAGACATKGCTTGCACCAAGCGCGAAACGCCGTGAGGTATTGGGCGGGGGTGGCAATTAAATAAAAAACTTGACTTATTATTTTCTGGGATCACAACGGTCCGGTTTCTTCCCTCCAATATAGGGGGGGGGGTGGGGTATCTGGGATTCAGATCCGCGCATACACTCGGCTGGAATTTAAAGTTCTACACGATGAACAATTCCACGGTCTACTCGTACAGGTAATCAGACGAACAAAGTTGCAACAAAATAAGTGAAATCCTGCCGGTTTCGGGTTATTATAACCCATTCAGAACTGAAACAAAATCCCTCACTAATTCCAAGTAATTTGTTCCCAAGAAGGTGGGACCAGTTCTGAAGGGGTTAAGGAGCCCCGTTATTCAGAAACATTTTCGGCTAAAAAGTGCTCTGCTTCTATCGTAGGACGCGCCTTCCGTTTGTATCTCTACCCTGAACAAACCTGCTTCAAAAGCGTAGCGTTTCACTGTTCCAACGGACGTGCGCTCCGTTAGGCACGGAGTACTCTGCCACCTCCAGTGGATGATGCCCAGGGCTTCTTCCGTCATGGCAGTGGGATACCCCGCAAGTACTACGTAAAATGGGCCTGAGCTCTGCTAAAAGTCGAAACCACGTATCAAGTACGATGTTATACACAAACACCTAAAGCCCAATCACCCCATTAGCAAACAATATAGCCCACCAACGGTTGACGCTTACACCAACCGGTAAAATAAGATATTTGTTGGCAGCAAAGTTAACCTGCCAACCCTTTGGGAAATTGAGAGGGAAACATTCATGCAACAAAGTGAAGCTGATGACAGCATCAGCTACAGCTTGGACATTGATTGGCTGGTCACACGCGTAGCAACCTAGATATGACAAAACAACAACGATGCGCTTGGAAGCAGAAGACAAAACAGCGCCAGTAGCTGAATGGGACACGTTGCTCATGCATGAACAGCACGTGCCCGTTACCTTAGGCATGTTCAAACTATCACCTCAAGCGCGTATGCAGCGACTTTGCTGCAGTCTTGGTGCACACAGCGGGCGTGCTTGACGTCCACCATCCCCTCTTCTTTGTGAGCCGCGCACCGGTTGTTTCGCTGCCCCTCGAACCTTACATACAAGATGACAGGTACACACGGTGCGCGATCAGCATTGGTACACAAACAAATAAACACATAATATAGTATATACTGGCATGACACATATACTGGTATGATATAATACATACGAAGTATATTGATATAACACATATATATATACGGGTGACACACATACATGGGTGTGATACATATACGAGGGTTAATACTGTCATATACTGGTATAGCACTATACGAGAAACTGGTATGACATAATACGATATACTGGTATGGCACGATACGATATACTGGTATGACACGACATGTATACTACCTACGATAGGGGAGTACCTCTTGGTTTCTGGGCCACCTGTCCATACCGCACCCAAAACACTGCTGTCTTCGAGAAAACAATAAAATGGAAACCCAATAGGCTACTGTAGGTATACAACGAATATCATGCATGTTAAAACACCAATGGTGTGCAACGATAACGGTAACGTCTGCCTTATAAGGCATGTGCCTTATTGGGGTGCGTTCCTCGGTTAAGGAGCCCCGGCAGTCAGAAATGCTTCGGTCAAACCAATACCACCCCTTAAGCCGCACGCGCCTCATCTTGTAGAGTCGCACCGGGCTATCCCCTCAGGGGCTTGGTATTTGGTGAGACAACAAAGGGAACGAGATATGCGGCCACGTTAACCTCGTGGGTTGAAGGCCATATCATAGCACACGGATGCTACCAGCGGTTGCAACAACTTGCCTAACCATGCTCCTGGGCTGTCCTACAACTCCGTGCATGGTCGTTGGGGGTTTTCGGGCGCTGAGTTTATCATACCTGGACCTAGCAATACGCTTACCCGCCTTTCGACTGTGTGTGGTCAATGATGGAATATTCATATATTTCCGCGAATTTTCTTTGTGAAGCTCTGAAGGGGTTAGGGCAAATCCACGACAGCAGCAACATTGTGTACGTCAGATATCATTGTCAAACAGCAATCCACTGAAAAAAATCTCCTCGTTGGTGTATCCAGTACCGGCAGTAGCAGCCATAGCGAGGATAGGCGAAAACATCGATCGATCTTCTGTCACGGGGGAACATAGTAAACACTAGTAAATAGAACCAAATATTGTTAGTAAAAATAGGTATATAGGTAAATAGGTATATAAATATATTGGCGTTTGTGTACCGTAGGTCCTATTTACTAGTGTTTACTATGGTCCCCCATAATAGTCTTCTAAACCACAAATAGGCTGCCACGAAAGCTCGGCTTTGCTGATGCAAGACGGGTTGCCGTACGTCGACATAGGAAACATCCCTCCTTACACTCTTAAGTATCCCCCGCATTCGAAAACCACACGCATTATAGACGCGGAACACATACCGCAATGGGGCGATCAAACCATTCAAAACAATCGGGTGGCAAGGCCAGTAGCCCTGTGCACGGGCGGGACCAATGCCCCCCCCGCACTCACCCGAATATCGGGTTTCTAGAGCACCCCGGGGCTTCACAAGACCGGGTCGTGGAGACGTTAATCATCCCGTCCACCTTGTGGCTCGTGCACACTCGATAACGTTTGTCCTCCTGAATACAGAGCATACAGATGCGCAGAGGAAAAAAAACGGTTCATGTGTTCGAATTGCCGGCAACCCACCTTGTGTGATGGCGAGCACTCCCTTGCCGTTACCAAAACATAATTCCTGTGCCGCAGATTTTAACGCTATGTACGGTACCAAAACGCGGTTTCCTTAGTCACCAAAGGCTATGCCCTTCCCGTCGAGCCCGCGGGCCATGCTACGGTAGATATGTACCAGGATTATTTCCAAATCTCCTCACTTGCAGAGATCTGTACTTCACCCAAAAGCTGACTTTGAAGGAACATAAAGTGCTACCACATCAACAACCCCACGGCCCAGTTTGACAATGAAACATTATTCGTTACAAAAATGAAAGACCGACGGATTGGGGTTAAGGAGTCCGATCATTTAGAAATAATTTCAGCCCAAAAGTGCTACCTCTATGGTAGCACGCGTCCCGCCTGCAAGTGAGACTGCAAACGCCATGAGTACATGATACCTGTATACGATTTTCGATTTATAAGAAGAAACAGGCCAATAAGAAAGCCAGGCTAAGACCTTAGAGAAAAACAAGAGCTTGCACGCTGACGGTTGGTCGGTGGTTAAACCCCCTCGTCAGTGCAAACGCCGGAAAAGGAGCTACACCGAGGATTCCGCCGCTAAGCTTGTTGCGCAACTGCACAGCCAACATGGCGAACACGTTATCCGCCAATTATCCTATCCGTGCCGCATGAGACAATACCGCCGGAGCTCCTCTGTAAACGCGCCGCAATCGATAGGGCAAGCCGTCATTCCCGTTCATTGTCGGGTCTCATCACGGCGAATCCCCACGCCATCTAAAACACGCGTGGACGTCACCAGTCGGCTCAACAACTGGCACGCCCGAAGTCACTCTCGCGGTGCTCATAGTGCTCATAGCATTCCGCTTAGGCAGCTGCGTCTCAGGAGGTGCGGGATCCGCTTCGTCACCCTGTCTTTGAATCTTACCGATTAACTATCGCTGCAAAGAATACACTCGGTTGCCGTGGCTAGGTAATGGTTATCAACGCTGTTCACGGGTCTGGTCAAACATCACGGGTAGGGTCGGGTCGGACCAGGGTGACCTGGCGCGGCCCGTGATAACCTGAGGCATGGTGCGGTATAATAGAGGCGCACCTTGATGTTTCTGACGGTGGTCACTTGAGGAGCTCTATACCTGCAGTAGCCTGCACACTGATTTTGGAGATAAACAAATGTGCTGCATACACCCGGTGAACAATCCCGTGGTCTTAGGTAAAACACGAAAACAAGTGCAACACAAGAACGAACCTTCGACGATTTTGGGTTAATGAGCGCCGTCATGAAGAACTCAGCTAAAATCTTCTACATCTATGGTAGCACATGTTACCTCCTGACCCGACCCGACCCGACCACATCCGACCCGTGGGAGTTTGAAGACCTCCTGATCCGACCGGTGGGGGTTTTAATACCTCCCGACCCCTGAATAGTCTTGATGCTTACCAGGTGTAGATATGATGACTGCTTGGACATCCTGGTGATATTAACTAGAGACGATGGCGTGGCAATGCTTTCGTCACCGACCCCTGCTCGATGCTGCCTCCCCTGGAAAACCATCATACAACTTTGTCGCTGGTATTGGACCCAGCTTGTCACGGGCAAAGTTGTCGAAGCCACACGATAGAAACTCACCTCCGAGATGTGCGTCGGGATCTTGAAGCACCCCTCAACGGAACACCTTCTTGACACGACGTTGCACATGCCAGCCTCCTTGTGGTGCGAACAAAACCTGGCCTGCCAGCAGGCAAAATATTGTTGTTGCTGTTAAGACGAAGGAGCTCGATATAGTACACTACCTCGTATAGTTTTCGACACCTCACAAAACACGATTTTATACATACCAGTGTGCACGTGATTACAGCCCCAGCTCACTTCGCACCGAAGACAACTCATCGTAAATTTGCCGCTGCCTAAGGTTGTTGGCATATTCTCAGCTGTTAACACGACGCCGACGTCAAGCCATCTGAAGATATAACGGTACGTGAAATTCCCTGGTAATCGGTCCCATAGTCTGTGCAACGAAGCATGTATGGCTCGAACGCGCTTCCCACATCATCAAGCGCCGAACGACACAGTCAAACCAAAATGCCACGCGTATTCAGCGTATCCTCAAGAGCAGTGGTTGGAAAAAGCGCACTGTCCTGAGCGAAGCCGTTTTTAACACCACACATATGTAACCCGCCACCAATTACACAACTGGCAAATCGTTAACGCCTCAAACATACCGTCCTCTACGGATGCCGTCCTCTCCAATAAAAAGGAGTTCGCCGCGCGGACTCCCTGCGGTGCGGAAGAAGCGCCATAACGACTCAACGAAAACGTCCACTAGCTGAGTCAACTAAGGCCACAATCAAAGTCAGAGCCATTGCGCTAACATGTCGCCATAATAACGTCACAGGCTTGAATATGATGCCGTTGGTTCTATGTGTTGTGGAAAATGAAACTGTCACCAATTCAAGCCCTGCATCCCTAACATTATTAAACATGTAGTAAGTGTCGACACCTACTCCGCTTAGAGCACCATTCCAAACACTCACTTTCCCGCCGGGCGCGCCATAGACTCGATGGCGGACGCAGTCCACGACCTCGCAGCGCTTATGCTTGAGGTCGACCATGCCCCGGATTTTGTGAACGCCGCACGCGGTCGCTTTTTCCTTCAAATCGAAACCTGACAAAAAGGCAAAGGACAAACGAGATCGTGGTCGTGCGATGACAGGCCAGCATGCTCTAAGGTGTTCAGGCTGGAGAGGCACTCCTGCCGTCACACCACTTCGCATGCACATTAGGAATACTAACCCAGTCACACAAAACGCGTGCTATGATAGAGGTAGAGGTATACCTTTTTTTGGCTGAAACGTTTTCTGAATGACCTATAATAGTATTAAAGGCTCCTTAACCCAAAACCGTCGGACTTCCGTCCTTGTGTCGCAAAATTTTTCATTGTATACTCCGGCCATGGGAGTTTTTATTAGGCAGCTTACATATTTTCCTCCAAAACCATTGTTTGGGTGGGGTAGAGAGCTCGTCAAGTGACCATAAGTGACCACCCTCAGAAGGCAAAACATGGTGCTTACACCTCTACGCTACCATGTATCACAACAACCACTGCTCCCAGGTAGAGTTTCAGCCAACGACTACTCGTACAGTCAAGTGTTCTTATCCGAGGCTACCCATTAGCCCGCTGCACAACGCTATCTTGTTTTCAAGTTTTCGGTCCTCTAACATGAAACTGCCGCCAGCCGCAGTCAGGCCGGCACGGGAATCATGCACCGGGTCCCACACGTCCAACCCGAAACTTCCATCACCAGACAATATTTCGATGACTCTCCTTGTTTGCGATGTACAGCCCGGCCTATTGCCGATTATAGCACAAGCGATTATAGCACAAGCCGACATGTCTGACGAAATAAAATCAAGCCATCGAACCCCCATGTTGACGACGTAAAGGAGGTCCATCGCTGACAAATCGCCATGTCAAAAGGCAGAAGGAACACCGTGGCCACCAGGTGTGGCAGGTATCATGCATATCTCATGTTCGACAGCTCGGATGGAAAGCCTGCGCGTATTCAACTACAGCATGGCAATATCTACACACGCACATACATATATATATACTTCGTTTATATGCACGACACCTCGCTCCTGATTACAGTGGCATCAACGTTGACTTTTCAGATTCTGATATTTCTGCCACCGCTCTTCAACATAGAACCAAACGTTCACTCTGCAACCCGGCGAAGTCCCTGAAGAACTCAATGCCAACATGACCCTCGCGATGGGTTCTATAACCATTCGCTCAGCTCCAACCAAATGGTTGATATCTGTTTGACTATAGCCCCACCTTAACTCCAACCCTAACCCTAACCCCAGATTCAACCCTGATCGCCTCTAAAATGTCCAAACCCAAAGCCTTATCTCAGGCTGCCGAAGGAGTTACTGACGATTACCAACCCATTAGTCGAATCTGGGCACCGTCGTGGACGCTACTGACTCTGGCATGCCTGAAAGTGTCACCAAGCGCCAACGTACCATAGAAGGCGGCGCGGTGGCAGTTGGGCGTCTCGCACCCCTTTTTGGTCCTCAAGACCATGGCTCCTAGTCGGTGCTGTGCGCAAGCTGTCCCGCTCGCCCCCTGCGAAAAATAGCCGTGACTGCGCTGTTAGTGCTCAGGATAGGAGCAACTTCTGTGCTGTTGGTACTCGGGGAGCACCATTCACAATGCCTTAACAAGAGTAGGACGGTCTGGACTACGCCTTTGCCACGGATTCAATGCGTCAGTTTTGCGTAGGCCGGCTACCTGGAGGGTGTATCACAGCGACTTACATTCAGTTGAAATCAACTACTCTACGAGGTTGCAGCAACAGCAGACGACATATCGATACAGCGATACATTAGCGAATGAACGTTAACGTAACGACGCGCAGAAACAATCAAATGGCGAGTGATATTATTCTCTGCCTCAAAGGATACGCCAGCCTGGAGGTGTCACCAACGCACTAAGACATTTGTTCGAAGTTCCGCACATCGGGAAGGATTTTCAGTGTCCACCTGATGATCAACATCATTCAGGGCAGGCACATGCCTGATCTGTATGATCTGTATGGTCTGTATAATCTGTATGGTCTAGCTTATGTTGCGGGGTGGGAGCCGTACCATGTCATTCTCTAGCACATGTTTCATGGATTGGACGTGTACTATACCAATCGTGCACATCACCCCACAATGGCAGGTTAAGCTGCAGATGATCGAGGGAGTCGCCTTTACCGCAATTCTGAATTATTATATAGGATAAAGTATAGAAATCGGGGACTTGGTTGTGGCCCGCGTGTGGTTCCAGTGTTATGATACCGAAAATTCAGAAAAACGCCGAAAACACTACTTTAGACCCTAACCCTAACCCTAACCCTAACCCCAACCCCGTCCCCGTCCCGACCCTTATATGAGCTTTGTCTCGAAAAAATCAGGCGTTTTTTTTTTTTGAAAAATTGGTCGACCACACTAAAAGGTTTATAATAAAATATTCCCCGATTTCCATACTTTATCCTAGATAATAATTCAGCGGTGCGGTAAAGGCTACTGGATCGAGGTCGTGATCCGTATGTATGTGTGCATCGTTCGAATGATACAACATGAGCATATCATACTCTGTTTTAGGTGTAGCACGAAGGCGGCTGCTCTCCACCCCACGTAGTGCCAACGCTTGTTGTACCCAAACCACAGTGAAACTTGCTCAGGCCCCCTTTACAACAGACAACAGGCCAACACGCTAGCACAAATTCAGTTTACCTTGGGGAGGGAATGGGCGGGCTCCATTTTGGGAAGACGTGGTTGAGGGAAAATAGTCCGGTGTGAAACAGTCTAGCGGTTTCCGAGAGGGGAAGACCACGCGGGAATTTGGGAAAATATCCTCAAGGGGCAATTTCTCGCATAAAACAACACATTTCGTTTCTTCGCAAGTTTTCCCTCCATAGGGGATATGGGGGCAATGTAACTACTGTAGACCGTCACGTCTGGCCGGGTTGGGCCTTGTACTGCAGTCACCCCCACGAAGAGAATAGGGAGATGCGAGAGTGTAAACAAGTTCGCGTCACCTGATTGTCGTCGCTGCCGGATTGTGAGCACAGCATATTGGTGCTGGCTACTTTGCAGTTAAAAATCGGTGCTCCCGGACTATCGGTCGCAAACGTTGCTTGGGAATGTCTGTACCGTTGTCGCTGTGGAAGCTTCGGCTCAGCGAGGAGGACACGCATTTCTCCAAGTCTATCGGCAGCGAGATGTTGTGTGTGTCACTTGGACATTTGAGAAAAACGACAAACGTATGGGTGTTTTCATCCAGACGTAGCGAACGCCCCTCACTCCCTCTCTGTTTCAAAGAACCCACACACGAAACTACAGCTGTACCAGGCAGTCGGAACAATCAGGTCGTCAGGGATTTCGACAAACACGTCCTTGCATCCATCGCACCTCATATCCGAATTTGGCCAGGCGATTGCACCCCACACCCTGGCAGACGCGCGGGATATCTAGACAAGGCGCAGCGCCGGCAGCCTTGGGGCACTCAGCAAGTGGGGGGGCGGATGGAAGACCGGGAGGCTGTGGTGGTTCCTCGAGCAGCATGCCGTCCATGTGGTGGTCTTCGCAGGGCACCTCCTGGACGTGGAAAGTTGGCGGAAAAGACACGTGTCGAGCAAAATTCCTCAGAAAGGATTCGTAGGTTGCAACCTAGTTCTTACAATCCTGCCAAACAATTACCTGTATTTAGGCGTTTCCAAGAAGGTGCCTTGGAGCTTTGGGTTCAGTTCTGAATGGGTTCAGGTACCAAAGGGTTAACCTGGAAAGGGCGGGTGTATTCTATTTTGTTTTTTGGTATTTAGTGTTTGGGGCATTTCGTGCCTCCTATACAATACTCCTCTACACGGCACTCCAGCAGTAGTTCATGAGCCGTACTACACTAACCGTGACACATGCTACGATAGAGGTGCACCATGTTTTTTCTGAGCTTCTCACTTAAGGAGCGTCATACCTCACAGAAAAAGGATTTCGGAGGAAAATAAAAGTGCTGCCGGATGAGAAATATACTGACCGAAGTATAATCTGAAACAATATTCGTCACAAAAATGAAAGTCCGATGAATTTGGGTTAAGGACCCCGATCGTTCAGAAAGCGATTCAGCCATAAAGTGCTACCTCTACCGTAGCACGCGTCCCGTACGGGAAGGATTTGCACGTTTGGGCCCAAAGATTTCGTCACTGACAGGACTCCTCAACTATTGTACATATCAACCACTGCATCAACCATTGCAATTCTTCAACTTCTTTGTATTACATCCTAGGTCCTTGTGAGCCGGTATATCCTTAAGCCAGTTTCGAGACCTTGAGGGATATGACTATTGATACGCCCGCGAGGGGTTTGCCCCGGACAAAATCTTCGGATGCTCTGCGTCTTTCACGATTTGATGTGTCAGGTCTACCTAGCCGGTGGGATTGCGTTCCGGTCATTGCCTACAATGTGCCTCGACAAGTCGGTTATTGGGTGGCTTACTATAACTACTATTAGTCTAAAAATACAAATAATGGTATACATACTCTGTAGTGGGGGAGGAGGGAGAGGAACCTACTTTGTGACCCCGGATCTGAGCTACGACTAGGGAGGGAGAAAAGCAGGAGTGCGAAGATAATAAATGGGAAGGGAAAAAAAAAAAGAAAAAAAGCGAGGAACCTAAAAAAACGTTGTAGTGCTTCAGCAGTATCCCTAGGCCGTACAGTAGCATGCGTCTCCCTATCCTGTTATACTACGTATTCATAAAATACAATGACCAGTATGCCGACGTTGACGATCAACAACACCGCTACTCGTACGGGCGTTTCGCTTCACGGGCATCAAGCACTGCTGTGTACTGCATCTGCATTTTTTTCCCTTTTCGTTTTTGCTTCCCAAGTTTGGTAAATAGGAAGTATACGAGGCACGCAATGACGCAAATACGACTCATGGAACGACACACGCGTCAATACGATGGATGGATCGTACCAGGCGCTTTCGGTGGACCTCTACCATACCTACTCGAACGAACGGCAGACCTGCAACCGACACAGCCGGCAGCATCAGCAGTACACTATAGTGCAATACTGCTGTGCTCTATCTACTGCATGCATTACATTTGCTGTGTACGAGTACAGTTCAGAACACCTAATAAGAAAACGAGCATTAAGAAAGTCAGGCTCATATTTAAGGGAAATAAGAACTTCGGAAGTTGTTTTATAGGTACTGAAATTTGTGTAAAATTCACCCACTTTCAAAGGGCAGCGGCCAAAAACAGGTACACCTGGTCCGTTCGGGGCCAAAAACAGGTACATACTGAAATCAAGTTTAAACCGCACCCCACGAACCTGCCGTTCCTTGCAACGAAAAGTAGAGTGTTTTGATGTTCTTCGTGCTCGCCCGGTGGCTACGTATACGATTAGCTGCAATTAATAGTACGAGGAACGAACGCCCGCTGCTGTATTCTCCCTTCTCAGCTTGCGACACCCCTGCCTGGTATTATTCCAAGTCAGCCACAAGCCCGAAGGGGAGCCTTCTATCTCGTATTATTTCGGCGGAGGTGTGTATCGGCAGAAGTATATGTGTGTCGCTCGAGTGGCGTGTGGTGCGAGGTGCGAAGGGAGGAGGGGGTCTCCGCGTACGTCGGCATTTATATAGGGGGCATAGTAGCGTGGAACTATGAAGGGCCTCTAATTGGCTTAAAAACGACAAGAAAAGGTGAAAATCAAGCAGAGTAGACAAAACAGGTATACCTGGGTTTTAAAGAGGCAAAAACAGGTACAACGAGTTTTGGACCAATGGCAGGGCACGTGGAGTGCGTTTTTTACTTGATTTTAAGTATGTACCTGTTTTTGGCCGCAAACGGACCAGGTATACCTGTTTTAGGCCGCTGCCCATTCTCAAATAAGAAATCCACCCTGGATCACTCTGTACATGAATATAAGAAGATTTTCTACAATAATATTAATTAAAAATGGTGCTTATATTTATGGACAGAGTGGCAGGTGTCCTGTGCTGCTGTTGTACTGCTGTGCTGCATGTCGGATGTCGGCATTTCGGCATGTATCAGACAACGTGATCCATTAACTCGGAAATTCGATGGTTGAATCGCATCACATACTCTATATATGCACTCACTTGGCCCTGAAAGTTGCCGGTGTTTGTGCTTCCATCGCCGTGGCATGCGTTGTGCATCTGTTGGAGGAGTTGCCCCTCGGAGTCGTCGGTGGCCCCCTTACCGCTCTAATACGATATGGCCAGCAGATTGTTCGAGGTCTTGTGATGTCTTGATCCTTGTCATGGTTTAAAATTAAAAACGATACGCAGCAAAAAATGTATTTTTTAGATTTTTATTTCTGACAGCAGTACGAGTACAGAGTACAGAAGTGCACCAATACTATTAGTAGTAGCCTCCAGAATACAGCAGTCGTAGTGGTACACTAGTATTCGAGGAATGCTGTAGCAACGAGGGAGGGCTACTGAACAATAGTGCCCAAATCGTGCTACGAGTACTGATAAGAAACAGGCTGATACTTCGGATATTTTAGGGGGAAAATAAGAAATTCGGAAGTCGTTAACTTGAAATTAGTGTAGAAAGCACCCTCTCTCAACTAAAAAAGCCAGCCTGGATCAGATTTCGTGTTTCTTACTATTGATAGGTGTGATTTAGAGCTGCGGCTCACTAGAGCTACGAGTACGTACTGACTGAAGTGCTCACTGAGAGCTATACCAGGTATACGTACTGAGAGTGATTGCCGCTCACTTTTAGAACTATATATACTGCTGCTTACTGAAAGCTACGTACTGCTGTTCACTGAGCGGCAGCAGCAGAGTACAGCAGAAGCAGAGTGCGAGGTACACTACTTGTAGTAAAACCCATTTGACGCGAGACAGCGTAAGCGCGACGCAATTGGCAACACTTGTCTTCGCACTGCTTCCTGTACAATCAGGTTATCAATTACAGTACGACGTATATACTGACATCCGCTCAAATACTCTGGAGACTTATGCGAGCTCAAGCCAGACTGGCTGACGCATTTCGGAACAGCAGTGCCTTTTCAGATCTGCCACCACGGTTCCATACCTGCTATCGATATTACAATATGACAAGCGCGAGGCTTGACCCAACGAGGACTACGAGCAAGGGTATGGACATGTTTTACCAGTACAGAAGTGCTCGTACAGCAGTTCCTTTTCCCCGGTACGTACCTGTTGGAGCGCGTTTATGTGCTATTAATATTAATACGAGCTCGCTTCACATCGAACCAATTCCAAGATGACGCCCAGGGCCACCCCCATCATGTGTGCCGACACTGACCGGCCTTCCGATTGTTTCTAGACACACCGCAGGATCCAACCCAACGCTAGTACAGCGCTACAGCATTAATACTGCTGGTACCATTCTACGAGCGTATCGGACCGCGATTACTCGTTTGACGAAAGCTTGCGCGCTGAGCTGCTGTACGTACATATTTACCACAAGGCAGATGGCCGAAATAGACCCGTTGTCATGCTCGCTACCTCGTTTTTCGCGCTCTGACCGCATCAGTTCTCACCTGGCGGGCTGCCACCACATCGGGATTCAGGATACTGCCTTATGATATCCCAACGGCAAACACAACTCTGGGGGACTTTTCTCACGCCTGCTGCTTCTCAGACAGCAGCCACCCGAGGGGGACTTTTTTTACATATTTGGCGCTATAAAACACGCCTCGCCGATAATTGAAACCCTTCTTTCGAAATTTAAATTTCAAACACAGCCCCTGAGGAGAACGTCAGGACACGCGGTGTTCCCTGTGAACCGTCTCCAGCGTATGTCTGGGTTTAGCCTTCAGCATAACGAAACAGGCTGTCGAGTGCTCGTCGAGTGCAAGCTTTTGCCATGGGTGAGACGTGAGTGACCCGTCATCGTAAGAGAGGAAGAGATCTTCTTGCACATGTTTTTTTTGTGTTTTTTATTTGGGCAGCGGCCAAAAACAGGTATACCTCGTCCATTTGCGGCCAAAATCAGGTACATAATTAAAACCAAGTAAAAAATGCACTCCACGTGCGCTGCCATTGGTCCAAAACTCGTTGTACCGGTTTTTGCCTCTTCAAAACCCAGGTATACCTGATTTTGTCTACTCTGCTTGACTTTCACCTTTTTTTTGTCGTTTTTAAGCCAGTCAGAGGCCCTTCATAGTTCCACCCTATGCCCCCTATACAAATGCCGACGTGCGCGGAGACCCCCTTCGCCCTTCGCACCTCGCACTACACGCCACTCGAGCGACACACACACATATATATTTGCCTGCACACCTCCGCCGAAATAATACGAGATAGAAGGCTCCCCTTCGGGATTGATTGTGGTTGACTTGTAATACCAGGGGTGTCACAAAAGTTGAGAAGGGAGAATACAGCAAGCAGCAGGCGTTCGTTCCTCGTACTATTAATAGCAGCTACTCGTATACGTAGCCACCGGGCGATCACGAAGAGCATGAAAAAACTCTCCTTTGCATTGCAAGGAACGGCAGGTTCGTGGGGTGCGTTTTAAACTTGATTTTAGTATGTACCTGTTTTTGGCCCCGAACGGATCAGGTGTACCTGTTTTTGGCCGCTGCCCTTTTTATTTTGTTCACGGCACAAACCCAGTTCACGTACACCAGCAACAGCAACAACAGCAGCAACAGCAGCAGCCAATCCACCCTTCCTTGGAGCCGGTATCTGCACCTGCAGTTGGTGTTTAAAGTATAGCAACAGCATACTTCTCTGTGGTACCGACATAGTGAGGGTTGCATGTCTCTTCAGGAAGTACCACGGGCATACAGCAGTACGGGCAAGGGTGCCCATTTGCATGTATGTTCTGATTTTTTTTCAACAGCAGTGGGCTGGGGCTCATGGAGCCACCGCGAGGTGGGAGTTGCCCCTCGGGACAACGTGGAGGTCCTGCCGTCCTGCCTCATCCGGGAATTGTGCATTTTCGTCCCCGGATTCTAAGTTCTTCCATGCATATACAACAGTTGAACTCCAATAATCGGGCTCGAAAATGGACACCCCCCAGGTCGATATCGCCTCATAAGGTGTGGAAACCCGAACTCAACCAACTTAATTATAATTGACTGGAGCTCATAGAGCCAGTTCGCGATGAGGCTTGCCCGTCGGGACAACGTCGGGGTCCCGCCGCAACAAGGGGTGATAATAACTCGTCCCCGGATCCGAAATCGTTGCATACGTCTATAACTCCAACAGTCCGGGGACGAAAACGAAATTCCCCCGGGTCGATACCGCCTAGCAAGATGTGGAAACCCTAGGTAGAACTGGCTGGGGCTCATGGAGCCAGCGCGAGGTGGGAGTTGCCCCTCGGGACAACGTAGAGGTCCCACCGTACCCGGTGATGACAAGGCCCTATCCGTGGATAAGAAACTCCTTCCATACACCTACAACTCCAACAGCCCGGGGAAGTAAACGGATACCCCCCGGGTCGGTACCGACCCGCACGATACTTCTGACATTTTCATTCAGAGTGGTACATCACAGGATACGACTACTGCTGTACGAGGTATTACACTCTGCTCTTGGATAGGCAGGGCTAGCTCCACGGGCGGAGCCGTGGCCGTACCGCTATAAGATTATAATTCATCGGTTAGAAGGATCAACCGCTCCCCACAGTCTGTTTTTCTCCACTCCCGCCCACACCGCGTTGTCCTTGCTCACCAGCAGCAGTACACCCAGAAGTCAGCTCCACACGTACGTTTTCCTTCAAGCGGTTTGCCGGTGGAAGCCGGGATCATGTCCAACGCCCGGCAGCAGGGATCTCATCGCGATTGGATCGGTTACGAGCGACGACGACATCATTTGTTAATACGTCGAGTCCTTCGGCGGAGCGTTCTTGTCTTATTGGTTTGAGATTTGTCTGCATGGTACCGTCCGTGTTGTGCACATCCGTGTTGTGCCACTCGAGGTATCATACACGTATTGCAAGTAGCTGCCGTACCTTGCTACCTGATACACATCCGACTGCTGTAGTAGTGGGAATGTGCGTAGGCTGTCATACCGGTTCGGTGCCTTCGACAGGGTCGCCTATTGCACGTAGAACACAGCGGCATGATGCACTAAAATACCAGTGCATGGCGAGTAGTGTTCGGAGTGTCGGACTACGGCTCGTTGATATCGATAAGTAGATATGCGCTGCTTTAATACAGCACCAAAGACAGGCACTAACGCGATACCAATGGTTCTGGCTTTGGCACGATGTATACGTGCGTATCGTACACATTGTTCCAAGTATCAAATGCCTGGTAGTCATAACTACTCTAAAAGTAGGTCCGATTTCACGTGTTGATGTAACGTTTCGTGTTCGGCGTGACCCCGGTTATTAGGTACAGTTCTCCTTATAATGTACAATGTTTTTTTCTAGTTTTTACTCGCACTCGCAGCTTGCGGTATCCTGCTTCATTTGTGGAGTCTTCAGCAGCTGCGATCGATCGACGGTGTGTACGTGCACATCTCTCTTACAATTCAACAGCCCCACTCTCCCCTGTTCGTTTCTTCTTGAAGGGTCCCACCGTACCCGGTGATGACAAGGCCCTATCCGTGGATAAGAAACTCCTTCCATACACCTACAACTCCAACAGCCCGGGGAAGTAAACGGATACCCCCCGGGTCGGTACCGACCCGCACGATACTTCTGACATTTTCATTCAGAGTGGTACATCACAGGATACGACTACTGCTGTACGAGGTATTACACTCTGCTCTTGGATAGGCAGGGCTAGCTCCACGGGCGGAGCCGTGGCCGTACCGCTATAAGATTATAATTCATCGGTTAGAAGGATCAACCGCTCCCCACAGTCTGTTTTTCTCCACTCCCGCCCACACCGCGTTGTCCTTGCTCACCAGCAGCAGTACACCCAGAAGTCAGCTCCACACGTACGTTTTCCTTCAAGCGGTTTGCCGGTGGAAGCCGGGATCATGTCCAACGCCCGGCAGCAGGGATCTCATCGCGATTGGATCGGTTACGAGCGACGACGACATCATTTGTTAATACGTCGAGTCCTTCGGCGGAGCGTTCTTGTCTTATTGGTTTGAGATTTGTCTGCATGGTACCGTCCGTGTTGTGCACATCCGTGTTGTGCCACTCGAGGTATCATACACGTATTGCAAGTAGCTGCCGTACCTTGCTACCTGATACACATCCGACTGCTGTAGTAGTGGGAATGTGCGTAGGCTGTCATACCGGTTCGGTGCCTTCGACAGGGTCGCCTATTGCACGTAGAACACAGCGGCATGATGCACTAAAATACCAGTGCATGGCGAGTAGTGTTCGGAGTGTCGGACTACGGCTCGTTGATATCGATAGTCGATACCGCCTAGCAAGATGTGGAAACCCTAGGTAGAACTGGCTGGGGCTCATGGAGCCAGCGCGAGGTGGGAGTTGCCCCTCGGGACAACGTAGAGGTCCCACCGTACCCGGTGATGACAAGGCCCTATCCGTGGATAAGAAACTCCTTCCATACACCTACAACTCCAACAGCCCGGGGAAGTAAACGGATACCCCCCGGGTCGGTACCGACCCGCACGATACTTCTGACATTTTCATTCAGAGTGGTACATCACAGGATACGACTACTGCTGTACGAGGTATTACACTCTGCTCTTGGATAGGCAGGGCTAGCTCCACGGGCGGAGCCGTGGCCGTACCGCTATAAGATTATAATTCATCGGTTAGAAGGATCAACCGCTCCCCACAGTCTGTTTTTCTCCACTCCCGCCCACACCGCGTTGTCCTTGCTCACCAGCAGCAGTACACCCAGAAGTCAGCTCCACACGTACGTTTTCCTTCAAGCGGTTTGCCGGTGGAAGCCGGGATCATGTCCAACGCCCGGCAGCAGGGATCTCATCGCGATTGGATCGGTTACGAGCGACGACGACATCATTTGTTAATACGTCGAGTCCTTCGGCGGAGCGTTCTTGTCTTATTGGTTTGAGATTTGTCTGCATGGTACCGTCCGTGTTGTGCACATCCGTGTTGTGCCACTCGAGGTATCATACACGTATTGCAAGTAGCTGCCGTACCTTGCTACCTGATACACATCCGACTGCTGTAGTAGTGGGAATGTGCGTAGGCTGTCATACCGGTTCGGTGCCTTCGACAGGGTCGCCTATTGCACGTAGAACACAGCGGCATGATGCACTAAAATACCAGTGCATGGCGAGTAGTGTTCGGAGTGTCGGACTACGGCTCGTTGATATCGATAAGTAGATATGCGCTGCTTTAATACAGCACCAAAGACAGGCACTAACGCGATACCAATGGTTCTGGCTTTGGCACGATGTATACGTGCGTATCGTACACATTGTTCCAAGTATCAAATGCCTGGTAGTCATAACTACTCTAAAAGTAGGTCCGATTTCACGTGTTGATGTAACGTTTCGTGTTCGGCGTGACCCCGGTTATTAGGTACAGTTCTCCTTATAATGTACAATGTTTTTTTCTAGTTTTTACTCGCACTCGCAGCTTGCGGTATCCTGCTTCATTTGTGGAGTCTTCAGCAGCTGCGATCGATCGACGGTGTGTACGTGCACATCTCTCTTACAATTCAACAGCCCCACTCTCCCCTGTTCGTTTCTTCTTGAAGATCACGTTTCATATACATCAACTGAACTGCCCGTGGACCTTCTTTGTTTCACCATCATCTCCTCTCCGGATTAGCTCGGAGCTCACGATAGCAACGGCATGGTAACATCTTCTGAGTGCTCACCTCTGGTGTGAGCTGTGGCGTAGCTCAAAGTAGAAGCACACAGCCACACCGGCTCATTTCCACCATGAACACGGTGGAACGTGCACTTTTGATATATATTATTTTCCCGGAAAAACGGAAGAGGCACATGCAACGAGAATTATAGATTCGAAACGTCTCGTTGTGATCGTTTGAGAGGCACATCGGTCGGGGTTTGCATTCTCTACCTCTTTCTTGTCGGTAGAACCAGCTTGGGTATTCCACAGACGGGGTGCGTTCGACGGTAGGTACTAGGTGTAGATATTTTACTTGGTGCGCCGTGTACATCATACACAGCCGTGTCGAGACACGTCGGCAAATATGCCGATCTTAACGTCAATACAAAGATCGTTGGGCCATAATTATGAATACTTCTGAGGTTCCTTACCTGGGGTATATTTTAGGCCACAGCTATGTCTGTTTCCGACGCCTTGATATCTACATTTTTAATTTCAGCACCTCTATAGCGTCCCTCTTTTGCGAAGTTAAATGGTTTTAACTAACCCCCCTACTGGTGTTAGTAGATAGAAGAGAAACCGCGATACGCATTGTCATTGTTTCCGACGTACTGGTACAGGGAGATATTTTATGTTGACATTTGGCGGCACACGCGTTGTTGCCTATTACTATAAAGTATTTAGTTAATTATAACCACTACTACTGTACCTCTCGAGACATTTCAGTCTAAGGGGTAGAGCACACCACTCTGTCTGCACCTCCGTACGTCGTACGGGTTTTGCTCAAGAATCACCAGAGGCTATCTGTCGTTCCTTCCAAGTTGTTCACACACCTCGGTCAGAGTATCGATTCCAAACACACGAGAAAAACCTTCCAAGGCAGATCGATTCCCCCGGGCTTGTACCATCCACTGTAGGTCGTGCTACCGGGCGGGGGCCGTATAACCTGCTTGACCTACGAGCAAACGTTTCCTAGAATGGTAACTATTACGGGGTGGGCTAATGTAGTGATCAGGACCAAATGTGCCCAGTACAAATCTGTACTATATGGTATAGGGTTTAGTGTATGTGATGGGTCCTGATTACTATGGCACCCCGTACTATTCATTACATCCTGCACGACCTTTCCCAACGGCATGTGAGGGACTATCTAATAGATTATCTACACGATCATCTATTCGTAGATGATCTATCTGTATATGATCTATCTGTAGATGGTCTATCTGTCGATGGTCTATCTGGCCTGTCTGAGGCGTGAAACTGTAGAATGTCTTTCCGCCTCGGCCGGTTGACCACCAATTGTCGACCAATCGAAACGCATGCATTGGCCACGTACGTTTTTAACAGAGCGGTGCACAATGTGGAGAGAACCGGTTTTCAGGGGACGTCGCACTGTTCACAATACTACCACTCGTCGCGTGTACAATAAAGTAGAGCCGTAAGAGCAGTATTTTGTTCCGTAAAACGTGGGTGCCATTCTTGTGTTTCAAGCGATTTGGACTTGTTTATCTTAGGCGAACGGAGCCCCTATACTGCAGCGTATCCCCAACCCCACTCACGAGCCGGCTCTACTGCAATTCTGAATTATTATCTAGACTGGAATATAAAAATCGGGGAACTGGTTGTGGCCCGCGTGTGGTTCCAGTGTTTAGAGATCTAATATTTCGAAAACGCTGAACACACTACTTTAGACACCAACCTTAACCCTAACCCCAACCCCGACCCCGACTCCGCCCCGACCCTTACGAGCTTCGTCCCGAAACAATCAGGCATTTTTTTTGTTTTCTTCGAAAACTGGTCGACCACACTAAAAGGTAAATGATAAACATATTCCACAATTTCCATACTTTATCCTAGATAATAATTCAGTGATGCGGTAAAGGCCACTGACACTCACTGTACGAGGGAAAAACCAAACCAAAATAACTAATTAAAAATGGACACAAGAACTAATTAACAATGGACAGATTGTGGACCACATGTTCACTATTTATTTGCTGTAATCTTGGTAAGTAGGGCTTGCCACTAACAGCATGGAACGGTTGACGCGTATTATTGGTGTTTGCGATAATACCGACGGCGCCCAAAAACAAAAAGTCCGTGGTCAAGACGCCTTTTTTTGTATTCCTTTTATGTTTTCCTAGTTTCGGCCCTGTCGGGGTCGGACTTGGTATCAGGAAACCACCCCCTCCCTGAAAACGCCATACTTTTAATAAAACCTATACTAAAACATGTATGTAAGCTCGTTTCGCACTAAATACTAGATAAACGAACCAGAGGCTTTTTTGGAGGGCAAAAACAACCCCCTTCTTTAATATGATTCTTGACATTTTCTGAGAACGTATACCGGTATAGCGGTTGTGGCTGGTTGCCGTATACTGCTGTACTGCTGTACTGCTGTACTGCTGTATGGCGGATTATCTGTGAGGAGGGCAAACCACAAAAACGTGCATCATCGACGTCGCAATGCGAGGCGGTGATAATTTGTTCGCATTATGGTGTCTGCTCTCTTCGCCTTTTCAGGTGTCTGCTCTCTTTTTTGACAATAGGCTTGGGTAATAGTATATGAACACGCACTGTATATGCCGTCCGTACCACCGCAAAACACTTTCTTCAGCATTAATATGGACTGGAACTTTCTCGGTGTGGCGTTGATCATGGCATTGCACGAAGCTCGGCAACTCTCTAACTCTGATTACAACAAAATTGGTAGCTGGGGTTCCAACCTTCTATAGCTGAAAGACGGCAGCCCTGTCCATGGACTGTGTTGCCGCCGGCACTGGCTGGCATCACGAATCGCACAACAATAAAACGTACCGACCTTCTTTAAACGGCTTATATTTGCCCAACCACCACAAACAACCATCCACAAGAGTCTATCAAACGCACAAACATGTATTTGGGCAAACGAATAACGCTCAAAGCTTGTCAATGCTTGTCAAAGCTTGTCAAAGCTTGCCAAAGCTTGTCAAAGCTTGACAAAGCTTGTCAAAGCTTGTGCTATACCTGGTAAACCCTACTGCAGCACGAAGTTGTTCCCCTCGGCGCAAGCTCGGCTAACTCGTGCCCTCATTTGTGTTGAACGGAAACGCCAGCAGACAATTCGAAGGTTAATCCAGACCTTTGACATGGTGGCCTGTAAAGGGTACTGTACTTTCCCGAAAGACCGCCGTGCCTTGATCTGCATTTCTGGGTAACCTACCCCACACTCACCTTTCGTAGTGCCTCGATCACCCTGACCGGCCTCGCATCGTTGGAGGTAAACCCGTATAGCAACAATACTGCCTGTACAGCAGGCTATCATAGCCCAATGGCATCGCCAGCATAACAGCAACCAATACACACAGCACATCATACCACCGCCGACCTCGCTTGGCTTATTTAGGTTCTCTGCTTTACAAATCGAGCTTCACATTGCCGAGCGCGATATCGATATTATCCATATATACATATATATATATTTTTTGTCCATCCCATTTATTATCTTCGCCCTTCCTTTCTCTCTCCTCCCTAGTCGTAATTCAGATCCGGGGTCACAAAGTAGGCTCCTCTCCCTGCTCCCCCACTACGGTTCTTGCCTTGCATTTTTATCGCGAGAAGACTTCAGGCTTTCCTTCCCTCGTCGACTCGCATCGAATTGTGCCTACCCACGCTACTATTAATTGGCGTTCTCAGCAGTTGATTCCGTTTTTTTATTTATTTTTGCAAATAAACTCAAAAGTCCGACCCACGTGAGATTCGAACTCCAGACATCAACGTTCAGAAGCGTTCGAGGTTACCTCTAGACCATCGGGGCGACCGATCATATGCCTGCGGCTGGTGTATCAAGACTGCCAGCAACAACACTCGGGGAGGTGAGAGGTCGTGCCCTGTATGGATTGCCGAGAACGTTAGCGTCTCCCGTACTCATTCAAGTTCGATAGTTGAATTGTCGTATACATCTCACCTACACACGTCTCTTGTTCGGTTCGGTTGCCACACATGAAAAGTGTGCACATTAGAAGTACGGCAGAGTACTCGACGATTAGGTGTCGAAACGCGTGGAAAACTGCTACTAATGTTCTACAGTATGTACAACAGCAATCATAATGACTTGAGTTAGTCTGAATAAATGGATTGCCTTTGTTCAGGAGATTATACCAACAACTCGTTACAGCAGTGCTTCACGCTCGACCTCAAGCTGCTGTAAAATACATACTTCGAAGCATACATATAGGGTATGCATGCTGACTGGGAGAATGCAAACCCTTTCTACAGAGTTGAATGTGACAAGCTGTTGCAAATACTGTTGCCAAATCGACGGCCTATTACACCAAGTAAATGCGGACGGAAAGCAGTTCGCTCTTTTACCCGCCTGTGCTGCAGCTCATGTCTTTGCTGCGATGGCTTCGCTTCCTATTTCATGCTGCGAACCCAACGCGTGCCATCGAACCCTTTTCGATACGCGGATTGGCGATCGTATTCGATCTATTGAAGGCGTCCTCTGGTGAACAATGTCAATTAGGCGCTGAGGCTCAAAATTCGAAGTTAATTGCAGCCATTGAGCACAGGATGCTGCTGGATACATAGAGTACGGGATTCCGTAAGGCACCCGCCCTCGAGCATCGTTCCGGTCTTCAAATGTATCCTGTTTTGTGAGGAAACGAGCATCAACTTCTTATGGTTTCGTGTAGGCTGGGCAGTCTAAACACACGTAGTTAGCATCCAGTGCTCAAGCAGTCACGGCTGGCAATAGTAGAAGCAGTGAGTACCAAAGCTGCGTTGTTAAGGAGATACCTGGTACCATATATGGGTGGCCTACCTCTATACAAGTACACCAGAGACAGTACAGGTTGTGCACTAATATACACAGCGCATTGGCGGTTTCGAAGGCAATTCATTTGGCAATAACTAAGAAACACGTCAGCTGTGAATTAAATAAAATTATTATAAATACGTCAGCTGTGAGTTCAACTGATTGGATAGTACATACTCAACTTTGCGAGCTGCGTAGAATTTGTGTTCTATGTGTTATTTGTGGTATTGGTGTAGGCGTCGTGATGGACAATAGGAGCCTGGTAGTTACTACTGTGACATGCGGCGAGACTACTGTACGTACGTTGTTCTTCAGATAACAGACCAATTAAACAATACTTTAGATTATTGTGCAAGACAACAGCGCTGTATGTCTAGACACATTGCGGCACAGTACACCAGTCCAGTAGGTCTATATCTTTGTAGAATTAAGACACCCACGGCCACGCTGTCACTCTTATCTACTCTTCAGTTTTGCTCTCGGCAGTTTTCAGGATCTCCCGCATTCTCGAAAAAGCAGTTGTCCACTGTTGTCACTTTTTATTGACGGCAAAAGCCCTTTCTAAACACCAACACATTCTTGTCTATAACGTGAATTCTGCACACTCCTCGCTTGCAGCTTCATTGTTACCCGCGCCAGCATTTTCAGGCCACTCCATCCACGTACGGCAACAGGGCTTGTTTACGGCGACCGGCCTACAATGTACCGCAGGATAACTCACATTCACAACTCACAACGAAATGTCCGGAATCCATGTGCAACATGTCCCATTCCCCCCTTTAAACCTTCTGGCGTCTGCCGCGCTTGTGTAGGTTTACAATAATATGTTCAAGCGTGGCGATGCAGCGCTCGAAGCGGCCTTGGAAAGTCTTAAGCTCAAGACCACCGAGTACTTGCACAACGCGACTACCCAGACCTACTCCAATCTGGCGGGGGCGATGGATCGCATGGCCAGTACCCTAGCCAAAGACAAGAACATGATCAGACAAGCGAACGAAATGGGCAAGGTGAAGCAGGACTTTGAAGGCACCACGAATCCCGACAACAAGTTCAACATCGCTCAAACGCTCGCCAAGACCCTGGTGAGTACGTATCGCACGAAAACTTGGTCTTGGCTGTACCTTACGTGTCCGTCTTTACACACGGGATATCTGTTGCGCAATGTGATCTTGTGCTACTGGCTACTCGCGGCCCGAACGTTCTCAAGCGCATGCACGCGGCTTCTGACATTTCTCTCGTACTTACAAACAAAACGTAGGCAGGGATGACCGCGAAGAAGATGGAAGCGTGGACTATAGTGGGCACAGCATCATCAGCTACCGGCCTCGTCTACGCACTATACGATATCAACGCAAAAGGCGAAGTCATAGATTGGGGCGACCCTACCGGCGATGGCGTGATCGATGCGGCCACAACTAACACGGGTGGTGTGTCCAGACGCGAGTACGCTGTACAAAGCACAAACGCCGATGGCCGAACAGGCCGGATTACGGGTGTTGTTGATGAACCTATCAGTGTTTTTGGGGCAGGGGTGCTTCTGGAGACTCTTATCGAAGGAGCGCGCGAGGTGTTGAGTTGGTTCTAGAGCCGTGCCACCTACAGTAGATAATACGACGATGGCCGGGCATAGAGAGCGAATACGCCTTTTATGCGTAAGAACCATGGAACTTCGACATTTAGCTAGGTACAGCTGACTTTTTTTATACCAGATGTCTGGTCCTAAAGAAGCGCTGTGAAACGTGAGTACGTGAGTACTGTAGTATCTAAGGGACAGGGTCCAGCACAATGTTGTGGGCCGTTGTGGCGACGAGAAACGCCAGAACGATACCAAACAGCAGTTACGGTTGTTTGGAGTACATGAAACGATGTACTGACTTGTACTGTAGTACTCCGTGCGTACGGAAACAGCAGTACCAAATGGCGTATATAGGTGCCAGGTACCTGATACCTGGTATATCTGCGGTACACACAAACTCAGTAACGTCGCCCGTTCTGTGTCCGCAAACATGATGATTACGTGTTCTTAATCTAGCATCTTTCTTTCATAATTTTCCGTCATTTGCGTCCTGTCGCATTTCTGGACTGATTTTCTTATATGTTTTGCGTTAATAATTTGTTTGTTACAGTAATCGTGGTTGCTTCGTTTGTTACCCCGTACGCTGGCCCTTACTTTTAATTTCCTTGATTGGTTTGCGTTAAACTATAATAGAAGAGCACAAGCGAGCACGCCCGCCAGCGCGCGATCGTCTGTGACTACATAGGACAAGGAACCATACAGGGTGCACACGGGGTGCACTGATGATGTCGTAGTGTGAAGACAAGACAAGACTTCCTAATGCGTATAACGTTGCAAAATAGTGGGCTGTTGGAGGCTTTCGCACGCATCTCCTGTGCGTTTAACATATACGTATGTACCTGGTATGCATGATAGAGTCCAGTTATTGTACTTATATATCGGGAAATCTACCGCGTTCTTGCCGGATTGAGGGGTAGCCTGCGTTTGCACGATTAGGAAGAGCATGGTGAGAACGTCTCGCCCAGCAGGTCTAGTGCCCCCCCATTGGGACACCGACTGTTGGGTTGTAGGAAACGGGTCGACCAAGAAAGGCGTACGTACTGTCGCGGTCCTAAACTAGACACGCTATCGTTGTCCCGGGTCGAATGACAGTGCCGAAGACAATCCGCACGACAAGACGCATCCCGACCACTACATTCACAGATTGTTCTGGTTCACTGGGGGGTGCCTTGCTGTACCCTGAAAAAGGCGACCACCAACCACCACGCCGTACCGTTTGTCATGTTTCTCCCAAAGTACATAGCTTATTCCATGCTCCGAATTATTTGAGTTTGTTCACCGCTTCCTGATATATACCAAGTTGTCGACGAATGGACTGACGAAGGACGCTCGACATCCTCGGTGCTTTCCTTAAGCCTAACCTGCTTCTAAGTCGAAAGCCTTCGGATCCGTCAACGGTATGCAGTCAAAGCTGTCAATACTACGGCCAATTTCACTTTAACCCAACAAGCTAACTTCGCACGGTTCAGCCAGATCCAGCCGGGTAACCTCGGTTCAACAAAGAACAGCCGATATTCCTAATTGAGAACTGCCTTTCCGATGAGAACGAAAATCGAAAATATTGGTTTTTGAAGGGATGTACTTCCTTCACAGTCATGTTTTCCACTGTAGACTATTGTCAGTTGTGACACCCGTCGATGACAAACACAACAAGTAAATCGGCATCGGCAGTCTCAAGATGTCGAAGATCCCAGAAACTCTGGATTTACGGGCGAGGTACTGTACCTCGCTCATAAATCCAAATTTCCATAAATCCTCGATTTTTCGAGCCCGTCAAGGTTGTTTTCAAATGTTTTAGCATGAATCCATACCTACCATTGAGGAACATATTTTCTAGGTCAAATTTCGACCGGGAGCGAAATACAACTCTTAAACAAGAACAAAGTAGTAAAATCGATTTTCATTATCATCGTAAAGGCAATTCTCAATTAGGAAAGTCGGTTGTTAAGGGATGTCAGAAAAAGGCGGCCTGAGCAGAAGGAGCCGATTCGCGCTGTAGCACGCCGGAACTCATCGCATGATCCGGAGTTTATTCTTTTTTGTTGTACTGTGGTAGTATTTTTGGTTTGCTCCAACAGCCAGTAGGAATACCGGAAACTTAATGCAGCGCGATTTTTCATAATCTACGTTGTGCGCAAGTTTAGCTCGGCTTTAGAACGCTAGAAAGCTGCCGTGGCACACGGGAAGCGTGAGTATGTCGAACATACTCCCGATGGGGGGTAAGCCGCAGCGGATACTACCAGCCAGTCTATGTTTACGAAGTTGTTGGTGTTTTTGTGGTTGGTGTCCAAGGGATGGACCGGCACAACACTGCATACCGCACAGGCGGAAGTGCTGGTTGTCCGTATTCTATTACTCCTGCCTGCTGCGGCGTTTCATCGGGGAAGGAATTTTCAAAGCATCTCCTCGTCGCAAAATACGGCCCTCTCCCTCTATATACTCCGGCCGCTCAGCGTCTTGTCGTCGAGGCTCTCGTGGTCGTCGGTACTGCTGTTGTAGACCTCCAATCGCCAATAGCACCTTGGCGTGAGCAGATTCGCGTGCCGTCATGAATGTTGGTATTTAATGACTTTATTGCGGACCCTGACGCCTGCTCGCCTTATATAATATACTGTAATGTGGTATGAGGATCTTGACCTGAACAAGCTGTACAATATACCTCATCCAAAATGTAACTGGAGAAACCCTAAAGGTGCAATTCCGATGACCAACCCCTAAGCCATTATATATAACACGAAACACTTCAGTGAAGCACAGTTCGTATCCAAACGATATAATACTATATGCTTGTATATTGCACTGGTTTAAGGAGTCCGGTCAGTCACGAAATGTTGGCCAAACTATCCTACCACTATTTCACCTCGTATATAGCATACGTCCTCTGTGGGACTTTCTGGAAGCCGTTCTCAGGAAACTCTAGGCAACTGGATAATCGCACTGCTCTCCTCTGGTACCATAACTCGCTCGAGTGGGGGTGAAGATGACAAAGATATCATAGACACAGCTACATCGTAAAAGGGGTCCCTGGATGAGGCTGAGGCCAACTATTGTATGACGGATTGGGCGATTCGGGCATGGCTTGGCTCGGTGGGTGTTTGATCGCGGTGCAAGTGGCGAAAAAGGAGAGCCGTCGGTGGAGATAGATAACGACGAAGATGATACAGCGACCAAAGACAGTGGAAGGACGGGGGGCAGTCCGGGGACGCCGGTAATTATTCATCGAGCTACTCGTTGGGGGAGAGGAGCAATCCCACGGCAGGGGTACCACGTCTTGGCTCAACATTTTATGACCAGTGGAGCCCCTTGCGTGAGTAACCACCGGATACTATTATTATTTTACTGTTATGTTTGTTTTTGGACTACTATCATACCGCATTGAAATGTTTCGTCGGGTTTGCGCGAACGAATGTTTCCGAAGTCATGTTTCGGGTGAGATATTGAGCTCCTCATGCGAGGAGCTCAAATTAAATCTGCTGCGCCCCTACCGTGGGATGAGTCGGAGGCGGGTTGTTCCAGGAGATATTGGCGTTGGTACATAATGTGGTGTTGTCGAGGAAAGGGGGGCGTTGGAGGCGTTGTTAAACGATGGGCTTGTATTCGTGTTTGTATTGTTTTCGTACAGTAGCATTGTTATTTTTGATGAAAATTGAGCCTAAAAAGATAGGATGCCATGTTTGTCCCAACTTATATTGTTGCCTAAGCTCTGACCGCCCGCCCCCACTCCAAGTTCCCAATTGCGTTTGCAGTTTGCCTTCGAAAAGGACCGAACAGGCCTAACACAATACTCGTACCACCATGTTGGGTTTAAGCAGGCCTGTGTTTTCATGAAGCAGGCCATAGAGACTCTATGCCCATCGTTATTGGAGGCAACATCTACGCAGACCTCATCAATCACAAACCCGCTTAGCGCGGTTAACGGTTAGGCCGGATGAAAGCCTAGCGCACAACTATTTTTAAGTTCTTAACCTCGAACGCTATTTATACTACTGTAATACGAAATTTGATGTAGAGTGTTCGAGCCTCCGTATGGAGTTTTTATTATCAAATGACACCAACTGCCGGAAGCGCCTAGTATCGCGTGGGTCGTATCGCGTGGGTCGTATCGCGTGGGTTAATCCAATTCCACACCAATCAGCGGGGGAAGACTCTGCTTCATCTTTTGCGCCATACCAACGCAAGGCATTAACCGTACAGGGGAGGGGGGAGAAGGGCGTACTACGTATATGTCCCACGATCGCAGTTACGACCATTAATATGAGGGAGCAGGATGAAGAAAGAGCGAAGATAATAAATGTGAGGGAAAAAAGGAGAAAACAAATCGTTTTCTTCTGGGAATAATGTTTGTACCGCTGATGTTTTCACAATGTTGAAACAATGTATGCAGCTTAGTGGCGTGTTCGCTGTTGAGCTCGTATCCTCATCAGACAATACTTCGACTCAAACAATCGCTTTCACTCCTCTACAGTAGTTGCTAGTTGTACCTGTTTCGACTGAACCAATCGCTTTCACTCCTCTAGTTGTTTGACTTCTCCTTGTTGTACCTGTTTCGACTGAACCAATCGGTTTCACTCCTCTAGTTGTTTAACTTCTCCTTGTTGTAGCTGTTTCGACTGAACCAATCAGTTTCACTCCTCTAGTTGTTTAACTTCTCCTTGTTACACCTGTCTCGTGTTGCCTCAACTGAAGACGCTTGGGTTTGATCTAAAACGTCCAGGAATCAAGGCCTCATTTTTCTGCGCGTTTGTTGTGTACAATGAAGCCATTAAGCGTAATTCCCGCCGCCTGTGGCGCCTTCAGCGAGGTCCTCCTGCGGCGCTCCCGGCGGGCCCACCGGAGGCTCCTTCAGCGACTCTTGTTTGTCTACCTTCGCTGGCCTGACTTTAGCGACACCGGCAGATTGCCGTCGTGAATTTAATGCTGCGGACTCACAGACAAACTATTGTTCCTGAGGTTGCAAACAACAATGTTGAACATAGCGTTGGTCAGAGCTGGTAGGTATTTCACAAACTTCAAATAAGTCGGGGGGGGGGGGGTGAGGAGCGGTACAGCAAAGTGAAATTGTTCTCCATGGGTATATACGTCAGGCGCGTTTACGTCTGGCCAGGTATATTTACCGTGTGAGAGTAAACTGTTGCACACGAAGTATACCAGTAAGGAAAAAAACAGAAACGGGAAACTTTTCAGCGCCATCAAAACTGAATATTTTTCACCACAACAAGTTGCATGGTGATCGCATAGCTTATCACCACAAGTCTCCGTGATCACATTTCGAATATCGTGTCTAGAATGTGAGTTTCATAGCCTTCGGGAAATAAGTGTATTGAAAATTATCCATTTGGAATCCCATACGAAATCTGCCTTTGAAGGTGAATACTAAACGGAAACGACATGAAAAAAAAAGACGCAAACGCGAATTTTCATTTTTACTCAGGGCACCGTCGGACACAAACGGCGTGTGATTTTGTTGCCTTCGTTCGTTCAGTAAAGGTACCGGTAGGATTGAAAACAAAACAGGTCTAACTTTTTTGCGGACCCCTGTAGTGCTGTTGTAAACTCTGATTTCACACTACTGTCTGTTGTTGTTATTGTGGGTGGGCTTATTGTTTGGTACGTGTATGTCGATCTGTTGGCGCGTACGTGGTTGGGTGGATGGGTCGGGGGTTGGGTGGGTGGGTGTGAGTGAGCGGGTGTGGGTGAGTACCGGAGTGAGTGGTGGGTGTGAGTGGGTGGGTGTCGGTTGATTGGTTGGTTCGTGGTTGACTGCGTGTGTCAACTTACCTGATCAGTGGATTACGTTTTTGGTGTGGACTGTGGCCCAGTTATTATTTGGCACTTTTTATTTTTGTCCGCTATTTTACCGGCCCCGCCCTGGCATGGTTCGGGGTGCCACTAGTACTACAGTAAATACTAATAAAGTTGCCGCCGGACGAGTCTCGCCCCGGTCCTGGGTTATATAATTTACTACATTTTGAGCCGGCACCCTGCTACCCATTTAGCAGCCGAGTACTCGTCTAAGGGTGCCCGTCGAACTGCCGGGTACCCGGGTGGCCAGAGCCCACATACTCGGCGAGTATGAAGTGTTAGCCATACGCGTGACGGGTATAGTAGCTGTTTAGCCGATTTCAACCGCTGCTGTACTGCGCGGGTACTGTACATTAGAGGGGGGGGGTCCGGTGGAATCGCATACACCAAGTATATACACACACGCGTACACAAAGAAAGAGAGAACACAGCAGTGGTTCGTATCTCTCACAACTAGACTGAGTGGACTCTCAGCTGTGTGCTACGAGTATAGGTCTTGCGCACCCAAACAGGACACCACATCCGTCACAAAGGCAGCAACCATAACAGCGGCTTTTGGGTGTTGTGCAGCTTTGCATTTTGCTTTCTCTCGTTCCTCGATATTATTACGATTCTTCTGCTGTACTGCTGTGCTGTTCGATAAGTGTTGCCTTGGCTACTTTGTAGTGTGTATTGTAGTACAGACTACTGCTGTAGAGACATGTACCCGTAAAGAACAGCAGCAGTATTACTCTGTATCACATTACAAGGGGGGCTTTGCCACGGCGGGCTGACGATCGCCTGCGGCTTCGCGCAATGCCCGTGACGGCAAATAGTAGAAGTAGATTAATCGGTAAGCTTGGGGCGAACAAAAGCGACTCTATACTGCCAAGCGGTGTACAACCTAGTACAGTAGTACAGAACACCTATTGAGAAACACTCACTCTGACCGAGGCTGCGGTTCATATTTATTTGAGAGGAGAGGCTGCGTTTCACACTAAATTCATTACAAGGCTCCCGAATTTCGTATTCCCTCGTAAATATCACCCTGCGGTACTGCTGTGTAGTATATGTTACAGCAGCGTCCGCCTCTTGGGCCAGTCCCGAGAGGAGGCTCAACTCATTGCTGGTTGAGTTCGATGGAGATGATAGAGTTGCCTCACGAAAGGTCTGCCAAGATCTTGGGCCAGAGCAGCACATATCACCGGTTCCCCGATGTTGGACGAGTAACGCGTTGGTTAACCGTAAACCATGTGCATAGCAGGGAACCGACAGGTGGACACATGACAAATGGACATACCACTGGACGATGGACGTGGGGTATGTCTTTGATATTTCACTTGGGGGTGGCTTTGACCTAAACCCAGGTAGAAGCCCACTTGAGCAGAACGCCCAGCGGCTTTAAGCGTGATTCGGCCTTCCATTGGCATAATGGCGTTCCTATAAAGGGAACCCATCCTCAACCTTCAGCGTTCAAGCGGGGAGCTTCGTACAACTTGACCCCCGTCACAACGATGGACCCTCCGCGTAGCGCTGGCCACGACAGTCGCTTATGCATCACAGTATTAACCTCATGGTGCACAGCCCGCTGCAACACCCCCCTTCCCGACGCATATCTATCGTTGGGTCAAAGCGGGCATTCCGGTTATGGCCCGGTAACAGCTTGTGCGCCTTCCTCCTCCATCCCCGTCGTCGGTCCGGCGTTTGTAACACCCCCATTGTCCGACGTGTTGACCATTGTCGGCCCAGAGCGGGCTTGTCTGCGTTCAGGTGTGCCTTGGTTCCTCGGCGTCCTTGTCGCTGCATTACCCCTCCAGCCCGGCGCTTGTGAGCATCGGGACCAAGTAGGCATTCCATACGATAAACCGATATACCCTTCCTCTTCGGCTACCCGTCGCGGGATGCCCCCCCAGCGCGGCGCATGAGAGCGTCAGTACCAAGCGGGCATCCCGGTTACGATCCGGTAACAGCGAGTGTGCCTTCCTCCCCCGTCCTACGCCGTCGGTCCGAAGTTTGGTGGTGTGGCGACGCAGACCATAAATGATCGCCAGACGTGGGTCCATGCTGGCCCTCGTCCACTCCTGAGACAGCCGAGCTCGATCAACCGACGCCTCGTACTTCTCCTAAGCGTTCCTTGTCGATTGCATAACTCATCCCGCGCGTCATGAAGCTACCTGCTCGACTCTTGTTCTTGCTGCGCCCACGACGCCGGCCGCGGAGAACATTACGACCGTCGCAACCGCTGGGTGACTGTTTCGATCCAACAACCAGGTGTAACACAAAACACAAAAAACAGAGACGGGCCCTTCTCCTAAACAAGAACCTGAGACGGCGCTCACATTCGCCGACCCGTTCGACAATAGCATGGCAGGTGCTTGCCTTTCACCGTCGAAGTGCTACCGCCAAACCTACTTGCTACACGCACGGGAGATGCTTACGGCATCTCCCGATCGGCGGCGATGGACAAAGTGCTCATCTCACGTTTCAACCGAGTACCGCCGAGGTATTCTACCAAGTTGCTATTGTTAGACAGATACACTCTGAAAATCTACAGAACCCAAATCGCAATCAGGCCCAAGTACGCAAGGGAATATCAGCCAGTCCTCCGGAACTCACACTTGTACTCCAGATACCGAAGCTCTCAACAACCAGAATCCGGGTTGCTAGATTCACAACACCCAGAAGACCCCCTGGGTTGCTGTTGATGGTGTTGTACAGGGTCGCGATTGAAGCTGCCGACCTGACTGGTTCCTCGAGTCTCCGTGACCACTGGTTCTTCTACAGTATTCGAGATGCTTGCTGTTTAGCTTGCCATTCCGTCCGTGCGAACATGTAAACCCTCCCCGCGACGCTGGTTCGGAAAGCCGTGGTGAATCTCAGTATCCTAGCGCCCGCCCCACTGCAACATCTCCCCTGCCCGACGTATAATTACCGTCGGCGCAAAGCGGGTATCCTGGTCATAGCCCGGTGACGGCTTGGGCGCTCTCCTCCTCGCCGTCCCGCAACTGTAACAACCCCCCCCCAGCCCCGCGCACGTGCGCGCAAGTGCTACCGTCAAACCAACCTGCAACACCCACGAGAGATGGTTACCCCATCTCTCGATCGGCAGCGATTGACAAAGTGCTCACCTCACTTTTCAAACAAATACAGCCGAGCTACCCTACAGAGTAGCTTTACAGGTCCTTCCACACTCTTCAGAGTCTCGGTAGCAACCAAGTCGTGGTTCCGGTCGGAAACGTGAGTATCAGCCAGCCGTCCGGATGTCATACTCGGACTGCAGATACTGGAGTTCCCGACAACCAGGGTCCAGGTCCCCAGAGATTCGACCTTCAGAAGATACCCAGGTCGCGTTTAATGGCGTTGTACAGGGTCGCAGTTGATGATGTCGCCAAACAGACTAAGGTTCTTCGCTTTCCCGCGACGACCCGCTATTCCGCTGTCTTCTAAACTTGCTGTTTGGCTAGTCCTCCCGCCCATGCGAGTTCGATCTCATTCGCGGAGTTTCGCGTGCCCCGATAGTGGGGACTGAAGGGTGTAGTCGGGAGAACCGGGAGGGATAAACATGCGCGCAATGTTTTCCCGTCATCTTCATGCATTTACTCACGTTTCTGTCCATGTTTGTTTCATAAGAGCAACATCTAATCGGTTTCGCGCCACGGCTCAGTACCTTTTTCCGTTCCACGACCACTCACAGGTACTCCGTGCACACCGACCAGGATCTGTCATTACTCAAACAATGTAATACTTTATCAATACACCAGAAATACTGGTCGTCTTTACGTATGCCGGGTGGAAGCGATCAAAACACTGTGCATAATACGGGCAACCAACCTATATTGCGTGTTCTATTGGACCATCTTGTTCTGCTGCTGGCAACGGGCAGTATCCCAAAGGACTTCTCGTTCCGTCATGTTGGCGTTACAACCGAAACCCCTCGTAACTCGTAATCGGCAACCACGAAATGTGAACGAAGGTAATGTTCGACGGTGAACGATTATACGGCTCCTCCATACATGCACTGACGCTGACGGCAGACCGAAGAACGTAGCCGACTAATCTTCACCATTCTGTTGGCGGAACTGTGCCCTTCGGGGCGATGGTTTGTTAAAGCAATACCAATGATTCACATTCAATATTATTGAAACCCTACCCAAACTAACCTCATCAAATCTCCTTCCGTAGTTATTAGTAAAGGTCCGTATCTACGTGTCTACCGTACAAATTGCTAGGTATGCTACGTCCAACGACATGCCTCGCTCAATTATCGATAGTGCTACATTCGCGCCATGGCCGTAGAACCCCGGCTGAAGAGATAAGCTCAAGGAAACTGGCTTCCTTGACTGCTGGTGTTCTCTGCAATACCGAATGTATTTAGGTGTCAGAGCGCCTCTGGTCATCTAGTCGTAACTTATCGCTTGAGCCGCTGCTGCAGCGACCGTGGTGGTACATTGACATCAGGATCGCGGGATTCCGGACAAAGACAGACATACGAGCAAGGAGAGTGACTCACATGGTTGCTGGTGTTTACCACTATCTGAAGGTATTATAGTAGGATTACCTTTCGTGTTGGGTTTTGTATGCATGGCTTGATTGGTGAACGACCAGGCGTGCGTGCGATCCCAAAACAGCACGCAGGCATGTAATAACGAACAACCAAACATGCATACAGACGCGACGAACCACAGAGGGACAGAGCACAAGCAGCGAACGTGCCTGCATGCGGTTCAAGACCAAACCAAGAGCTGCATGCGGATACGATAATATAAATAAACATGCCCCCCGGTGGCCCTCTGTTTATCCGTCTACCTGAGTGCCTGGCTACCGACTCGCTTAAAGGCTCAAACGAAAAGAGAGAAATGCGACAAGCCTACTCCTGGCGCTCAAGGGTGTAGCCACTCTGCTTCTCCCCCCCTTGCTTGACGATACACTATTTTCGTCGCCTTGGTAAAACGGCAGGGTGCGCTATTACTACAAGTGCAGGTCATTCTCCCACCTTGAAAGTAAGGCGGATCGCCAGGACTTGCCCTCTACTATATATGCCAAACACAGTATTTCTTTGTGGTTGTGATGCCTGAATACATATTTCATCACAGCACATTGTTAATGCGAGTACTATGTGCCATACCCGGAACTTACATCCTACTTTAGGCAACGCGGAACTAGCGCACGGGAGGAGCCTTGGCCGTACCGCTAGTACATATATAACTCGGCAGTACACGCGATCGTCGCTTATTTTTGTTTTCTTTTCGCTTTCTCTGTTCTTTTCTCTTTCACGCAGCTGGATTCCCAGCAGGATCGGTCGTGCGTGTCGAATGTGTCATTGTCTGCTCTGTTTACTGCATTGGAGTATTGTATCTCTGCGTCGTAGTTTTGTGACCACATAACTGGTATCTCTCTATGAATAGGATGAAAAATTGGCACATACCCTGGGTGCGTTGTATTTCGACGGGCAGAAAGGACGCTTTAATATTAATGAAGAACACACACCTCCCGTATTGCCGTGGTAGGTATATACCGCGTTGCAGAGTATTCTGCCCTGCAATACAAAGTATCAGATACTGCTGGTGTCCGTTTCCTGTACAGTAGCTATTACTGCACTGAGAAGGCCACTGGGCAGTCGATATCGACGGTCTGATTACCGACCATGGGGGTTTGTACTTCACATTCATGCATGGCCGTAGTCGTACGGCTATAGACCCTCGCATCTCTACAATTCCGGGATGGAGCATGTCACGTTTTCACCGACCATGCACATACTGCTAACACCAAGCGCGAAGCGCCGTGAGGTGTTCGGCGAGTCGCATGAAGGGGGAGCTGTAACTTACTAAGAACCACTTGTGAGGCGGACTCGCATATGGACGACCGCTTCAATGAGTAAATTACATATCTGGTGTGGCCGCTTTCAGAGACAGCAATGGGTATTACTACATATTTGCCTCTTGGGTGCCTTACCCTATACACATTACGTTATACGATCATTCCCTTTGTGTGTAGTTGAGGTTGTCAACCCCGCACCAATAATCTAACAAGACCGCCAGCCTTGGTGACCGCCTAACCCAAAAACGGCACCCTGGTCATCTAGCTCACGCAGCGAGAGGCGTGGTTTACAGCGTCGTCGCCAATCGACGCCAACCCAACCTATAAGTATGTAATATATTGATACGGGGAGGGGGGGCGTACTGAATTTTCGCCAGGTCACTGGAACCCTTTTGAAATTTTCTGTCGATTCGTTATATAAACTATAGGACGTAGTCAAGCGTGCAACGTTTCTTCAACAAGTGGAAGTGTGGTGAGTCCAACCATGTAACCATGTTAGCACTGCACCTCCGTTGCGGGCACAGGACGCTTTGCTCGCCTTTGACTCAGGTTTAGGTTCATGTACAGTGCAGTAGTACTGAAAAGCGTTACGGTTTATTTTTACCATTCCACGAAAGGATTACACAGAATAAAATATTAAAATGTCTGGCTGAGTGAGGCGTTTCTTCAGTACCACTTTCGGCGCAAGGTACACAACTACCTCAGGGCGTAAGCTGGCGACGTTAAGCAGCACCTCTACCCGTAGCATGCGTCCCATGACATCGGTGAGTTTTGCTATGCAGGGACAGCAGGGGCCACCAACGCGGCGTTTCTATTTTTTTCTTTCACGGGCTTCCTTGGCGAACGTTTTGGGAAAACCCGCGTAGCAAGAGAACGGTACGTGGAAGATAACCTTACAGCCGAGTTTCCTTGGCCGATCAAATTGTGCCCGTTATTGCTGTCCTTGCCATCCGCCAATGCTACACAGGAAGAAATAATAAAACCCCAGCAACGAAAGAGCTCTCTGCCAAACGTAAACCAAATTATCTACGTACCTGCTTCCGGTTTCCGGATCGAGCCTTGTCTGATCCATTTATAGCATCCACCCCTTCCTTCTAAATATTAAGCTGCATTCAAGTTCCACCCGTAGACCATCGGCGTGTGTCTGTCATCGTCCCCGTCCATGCTCCTCTGTGTTTGCTGGTGGTCCCTGAGCTGGAGCGTAAACCGCGAGACCCTCATCGAAAAGCCAACATTTTTTAGCAGGCTTCATCGTTGGGATACAGTGTGTGCGTTTTCATTTATTTGTGTTTAATATATCATGCCAGTCAGATACGGAGACCATCGGATTCCAGTTTGACCGTGTTATGTTTTGAAGGAAGTGCTCGGTTGAGGTGTGTAGTCAATGTGCTCAAGTCAGGAGCCCCAGAAAGAGCAGGCTCACCCTTGTTGTCGTCGCTTGCGGGATGGGATCAAGGCTTTCAACTAATGCGTGATACGATAGAGGTGGCAGGTGTTGGCTGGAAATATTTCTGAACGATGATCGAGCTCCTTAACCCAAATCGTGAGACACACATTGTCACATTGTCACATTGTCACATTATTGTGTTGCGATATTTCTGGCAGTGTGGTTAGTTAGTTAGTTAGTTAGTGGGATCGTCCATCGGGTAGCACGTGTCGTTTCCTCGGAAATCCATTTTTCGGTGTTGTATGGAGCTCCTCAAGTGAGGAGAGGTCAGAAGTACACGGGTGAAACTCTATCGTAGCATGCATCTTGTTCTCGTGCGTCCTGAAGAGCATTCTAGACTCATGTTATGCCAACTACCGAGACAGCCTCAACTGCTAGAGGGGCGGGTACGAATAGCATGTGTGCAAGTGTTCCCCCGCGATGGGCGTCACACTTGATGGCCCGACATGATCGCCAGGCACGATCGTCACGCGTGGTCACCGCCGTGGTCTGATGGCACACGCAGCCAGATTGCGGAATGACGGCATCACTTGTCGCGTATGTATGCCGGCCTGCATTCGAGCAACACCATTTGTTGATTCTGTAACGCGGAGGTAACGTAACACTTAGGCTTTTCCCATCGCTGGTGTGTGAGCGCCCAGGAAGTGATACCCAACACAATGTGGACGCCGCTGCATCAGTTGTTATGCGGGAAGACAATCGTGCGGCGGTACAGTAGCCTACTCAGATGAATATGGCGTAAGGGGTCACCGTCCCGTATGGTGCTTAAACAGCAAGTTTGATTCCGAGAACTAAGGGGTGGGGGTGGTCCTCATCGAAAATCCAGCCCGTCGTATCACCGTCGATATAAATGGCGTGCGTACCCGTAAAAAAACGGAGGAGCTTTAGGAAAAACATGTCATATTTGTTTGTCTCGAACACCGGACGGCTGAGCATTCGGCAGACCCTTGGTACCCGCATGGCGCAGGCTCGGTCAAGAGAGCTTGGCTTCATTCAACAGGCCGTCGCGCGTGAATCGTGGCGATCCCATCGCATTCTACGTTGCATCAAATACCCAAGAAGGCCCTAGACCTGTAACGTTAGGTAACAATGTGTAATGGTATTGCTAGGGTAGCTCCTCGCGGAAAAAAAAGGCGTACTCTCCCCGCAAACTGCAATCAGCAAACACAGTCGTGCGCGGTGCGACAAAGCCAGCTTACACCAAGCAAAGCCCCCATAAATAGTTATCTTCGCCCGTTTTATCAGGATTGATATCCATGCACTCTATAATTTTATTGATACCTTACAATGTACCAGCAAGCCTTAGAGTTGTACTGCCACTTGCGAAACAGGTTTAGTACACTACCATGCCCTAGCGCAGTGCTGCTAGATGCAAATCAATGCGATTTCAAAACATTTATCCCAATACGCCCTAGCGCTGTGATGCCAGATGGAAAATGTGATTTGTGATGGTGCTCGGGCGGTGTAAAGGTGCACGCTCCCCGAACTACTCGATCAACATACACAATCGTGTTCAGATCGTGTGATCATAACTGCTTGTTCCAAGTACAGGACCTGAATACGATGCTACCAAACATAAATAGCAAACCAGGATTCATGCCTAGGAGCCATCACCTCATTATACCCTCCTACGACATACGGCTTATCTGTGAACGCGCTACAGTATCGCTGTGACTATAACTGTAAACGTCATACCAATGGGCTGGTATGGTCCTGAGCGGGCACACAAGCTGTACGCTCCCCGAGCCACGCGCTCAATTATAACGTCCGCCAAAGCTAGCTTGAATCAAGTACGTCACATACACACAGCTATCGTGCAGTGCAGTACGAGCGGTCATCGCCAAGTCAGGACTAATACCTACGAAGTATGAACCACCAACTTGAAAGTATGGTACAATACTACTGTATTGCCGAAACGGCCTTAGCGCTGTGATGCCAGGTGAACATGCCACCCTTATGGGCTGGTAACTCCCGAGGGGGCGCAAAACAAAGCACAGCCTCTCCGAGCCCAGTGGTCAACGCAGACAGTTCTGTAGCGTACGGCACCACCAGCTTGCCTCAAGCACAACATCTATAACGTAGAATCGAGCTCGCCTCCACCGAATCGATCACGGTGGACGATTGTCGGTAATCAAGCCACACACCGCCAGGTATTGCATATCCACCCAGGTTCCCTAGAGCGGCGCTACCAGGTGTTGATAGGGTGGTGGCTCCTGAGGAGGCGCAACGGCTTACGCTCCCCGGATAACGCATTTATGATGAAGTCGTGATTTCCTACCCATCCAGGTCGTAGCGTGTGCTCGGACAGGAGTAGAAAGGCGAATGTTCGGCCGACCAAGCCGTTATAAATGAAATTATAATAAATGTCGCGGGTCCATAGTGCTTGGGCGTGCTGGTGGCCTGCGTCCGTTGAAGACTGTTGTGGTTCTCGCCATGTTCTCGACGAATGGCCAGGCAAAAACACTCGGAGACCACAACTTGTAGCATGTGTTCCTCATATATCGCCAATGTCAGCGAGTTGAGCCATCGATCGAACGTTTTCGCCACAACAAGGGCTGCATCCGATCTAAATGTTTATGGACTGCGGGACGTTGTCCGGGAGAAGCGTGGTGTAGCCGAAGTTGGCCGCTTCTTTCTTGTCCTTGCCCCGCTTCCTCCAGGCAGCCACAAGGTAGGCGTTTCTGATATGGGTCGGGGGGAAAACATGGTTTGCAAATTACGCAGAACCCCGCATTGGGGGTGGGTAACATTAGAACCCTCAAAGCTCTCAACTGTGGTTCTTGTGTCGCTGCTAGAAGTAGACTATACTCTTTCTGTATGGCCGATACAACGACACAATCTGTCTGATAAATTCAGAAGGTAGGATATCTCCTCTGACTGCTGCTACGATAGGGGGGGTACCCACATTTTCACTACCGGGTTATGGCCACTCAGACGAGTGGCTCCGAATCAAACTGAAAATTGGACCTATTAATAATATCATATTTTGTTGGCGTTGCGCGACTAAACCTCCAATGGCGGTGCATATATAGAACAACAAAAAACAAAAACGTAAGTTGGGCACATCGCACTAAAGTAGTCACTCGGCCAAGTGGCTCTGTGCATGTGAAAAACAGGCACCTATACATGACTCCCCTACCGTAGCACCAGTTCTCTATACCGTAACGTATGCAATTGAACGCAGCCCTAGCCTACGGCACAAATCACACGCTGGGCAACTCGACTGCCGCGCGGTCTCTTCGATAGTTATTTCGGTCGTATGTTCATGCATAGAAAACGGAGAGCACGTACCGTAAACTTATCGGGCAATGATCGCCCGTCCGGGGAAAGGTATCGTGTACGGTAGATAAGGATCTGTTCTATACTAAGGTTTTATTAACTCACTCGTCGACCATGTCGGTCTCGATCGTCTCAAGGGCATGCTGGAAGGTGGCGAGCGGCTTCTGCACGCGCTTGTCGCTGAAATGGTGCGTGTCGTAGCTTCCCAGCCTTTACAAGCACAAGGGGTGGACGGAAAAACAATTGGAAGTGGGAAGTTCAAACATTGGTCAATTTCGCTGGGAGGAGCTGACGGCGATATAGCTTTTCGGCATCGACCTTGATTGACTCGTGGGGGTCTGCTCCTGCCACCACGCACCGCAAGGCGTTCACAATCGTGAGCCTGATTTCAACATCGAGTACGTACGTGATTACCAATGAATTAGGCGTACCTGGTATATACTTCGAAAATATCTTGGCATCAGCTTTGATATGACCCTTTATGAAGAGATAGGAACGACGTACATTATTATTGGCTGTTCACCATTAATCGGAGGAGGCACTTCATTGGCTCGAGATCGTCATAACTCAATATATGCGGTCAGCCTATCCACAACTATTGCAGACTTCAGAAAGCCACGTGTCACTTCCCCCCTGTTGCGTTGGAACGATGTCCTAACTGAGGTCTTTTAGAAGTTTGGGCGTCATCCCACATCAGCGTACTTTCCCCCCCTTGTATTTCCTAATAGCCATAACTTGACATTTGTTTTCACTTTGGTCGTAGTTATTTTGGTTTTTGGAATGCCCTCGAGAAATGGGCGCCCTAGTCGTAGTTGTGCTGGCATAATTTCAGTATAAAGGTACGTTACATTGTGGAGTTTCTCGTTTGAACTACCTATAGGTACGACTCCAACGAAAAAACAGGCGAAACTCGAAAGCGCGAACAAACAAACATTTTCAATCGAGGTTATGTCTGAACATCTCCGGTGGCCTTTGTCGAGGGCCTCCCTAAACTGTATATTTGAAAAAATATTTAGGTTGGCCGAATTAAGGGTCTTGTACTATTGGTAGACAGACCCCGCATCCTTTTTCACAGCGGCGGTAGATAAGGGATGGATCTATAAGAGATCTACGGTGGATCGTGGTTTACTCAGAATATATGACGTCCCGAGCGAATGTACCACCAGCAGCAACGGGAGTGGGAGAAGAAGGTTAGGGCTAAGCCTAGTCAAGCGAGGTTCCTGACTCTGAACTCGAGGAACTTTGTACCTCACCCAATGAAGAGTTTGACAAAACTGGCATCATACTAGCAAACCCGATGGACACCGATGTATTCCGTTTGTACTCCATCTAAATGAGGCGGATGATATTACGAATATATATCGGTCCATCTTCACAAGACGAATGGGATTGCACATACTTACGTAGGCTTCTCAGGGGCTGAGCGTCAGTTAGAATGCTGTTATTTTCCAACCTGCCGACGAGACAGGAATACAGTGGGATACACGTTTTGTACGCACTTGGTGTGGAAGACGCTACCGAGGAGAGTGCCGACAACGACCTGAGTCGTCGCGATCTCCATGGGGGGCAGGTAGGCCAAGTAGTCTCCGAAAGTCCGCTCGTCCTGCGATCGGGCGTTGGACGACAGCACGGTGTGGGTATTGGACGAGGAACGCGTACTACAATATGCACAATCCTTCAGCAACATAGCACTGACATGTCGTTAGGCGCTTGCTCGAGACACACGCAACGTTAAGGTAGAGGTGTAAGCACGACGTTGTTTCTGAGGGTATTCACTTCAGGTACTCTATGCCTCGCCTAGATTCTGTTTGTGATAGGATAAGAAATGGAAATGCTATTAATACTCGATGAAAAATAGCATAGCCTGAGAATGCAACACGAGACACATCACAAGACAAGAAGGAAAGCCCCACGGTTTTGGATGGATTAGCCCGATCGTTGGAGGAACTGCTTCAGCCAAATAACGGTACAGCACCTCTCTATCATAGCCACACAACGATGCAGTACCTCTATCATACATGGCTGTCACTGCACACCTTGCCCTGGGGCAAACAGGCGGTATATACCAGGGCAATAATTAGTGGTTCGGCCTCTGTTGCGTGCAGCCCAACATTTGACGCAAGGTGTGATGCGCTGGAAAAAAATGCGATCTAAGCGCGAATATACGCCTCAAAACTACAGTAAATAAAAAGCCTTTTAGTTTTTTTTGGCTACGGCGAATAGCAAAAAGTACCTAAAAATAAATAAGAGTCTACGCCGAATAGCAAAAGGTGCCTGATTATTGTTCTCGACTATGGCGAATAGGACAAGGGGCATGAAAGATGTTCAATCACGACCAAGTATGAAGAAAAAAGACACCCAACTTTTTTTCTAGCCCCCGGCGAGAAATAAACGCGCAACCAAAATGTTCGCCTACGGCGAAACATGTTGCGCGCCCAAACACGCGTGTTGCGCTGCGCGCAACCAGCGTCGAAGCGACTGTTGCAGGGATCGATTATTTTGCCCAAATGCTGTGCCAGCGCAACTGCGCAACCCCTAATTATTGCCCTGGTATATACCCTGATGCTTTTGTACGTTATTATACAAATACCAGGTACGTACTGTACTAATACTACTGTAACTTTTTATAGAAGGTGTGCCTTGAACAGCAACTGGCCCACATACCGGCGGCTTCTCTCAGCTATGCTTCACTTTGCTCCATATCCGGCATCGTTCTTCACTTTTTAAGTGGGATCTATTGTGCACCGCGAGGGCTTCGAGTTGGATAACGCTATGCACAATACGTCCTTACCACCACGCTGCGTCACCCGAAAGACGGTAGGCGCATGCAAACCAAGTAGCCGCTCTTCTTGCTAGCCATAACTGATCATCTGATCATTAAACCTCGTGCCACAGCCGCCGAGCTCTCAGCGCCGTGACAGCACTACCTACGCTTGCATATTGACATTTTTTTATTGCGACGCATGCTACGATAGAGGTGCACCATGCTTTTTCTGAGCTCCTCACTTAAGGAGCGTCAACCTCAACGAAACAAAATGATTTTGGAGGCAAATAAAAGTGCTGCCGGATGAGAAATCGTATGACCGAAGTATACTCTGAAACACATTGCATCACAAAAATGAAAGTTCGACGAATTTGGGTTAAGGAGCCCGATCGTTCAGAAACCGATTCAGACAAAATGTGCTACCTCTACCGTAGCACGCGTCTTCAAACCTTGTCGGTGGGGGGGGCAGCGAATGTCGACCCCGCGGTGTTGGGGACGAAAGACGATATCGGTCTCTGGGGAAAGTTGACGGCTGCGTGGAGAACACTGGCCGTGTAGATTAGACTGGCCAGCACCTGGCAAACGTGACAATGTAAACAAAAACAAATCGCACCGGGGGAAAGAGGGACAGGGGGCTCGCACTCCTGATGGAGAGATACGGCGATAAACCGTTCACGTTGGGATCTGTCGCGCCAAGCAGACAGACCCCGGACTCGCCCACGTCGACACTAAGAGACTTGGAGATGCACTCATGCACGTCAAGTATTCCAGCATCGGGGAACAAAACGAAGCGCTGTTGACGCCGAGTTCACGCACCCACCCTGTACAGGTTTCCCACTTCGGCCGAGAGAGGAGACATTGCCCGAGCTAAAATAAAACAGCAAGCACCAACGGAACATTGGGCGGGTAAACGAACACCACCCAAACAAACACAGTCGAAAACAGTGTGATTGGACCTACTCGGTGGTAAGGCGTCAGCATTGGTTCAGTTCGGCAAGCCGTTGGGAAAACGTGCGCCCAGGAAGGCGTAACAATTTGCTTCTGCCACCCTCCATCTTGTTGGATTCTTGCTCGCGCTCGAAAACACGCTTGATATTATCGAATCAACATATGCATATATGCTACTGTAGAGAGCTACGATATATTATGACGGACGCCACAACAGAAGCTCCGACATTTTCCGTCTCTCTGCCCCGCGTTACCTTGGCGAGGAAGGCTTTCTTGTCCTTGGAACTGTCCAGCTGTTGTAGCCACTTCATCTGGCCGACGTTGATCAGCTCGGAAACGAACGCCTGCGGAGCACGGTCGTTTTCGGGTTATCTTGAATGTTAGACGGTACGTGCAGAGCCTTGCTATGTAAGTTGACAACGAAATTTTGAACGAAGGTATCAAGGACCCAATGCGCGATGTGCCACGCGCGTTAGGCACCAGGATTAATCACCACATTGCCAATTTTGTCAATTGTGTGTAACACTGTGTATGCCAATGACGTATACCTGGAGGAGACACGTCATAATCTGAAAGTTACAGCTTAGTTTTGCTAACCCATTCCAAGCACTGAAGCTGACCAACCAGCAAGTAACTACGAGATGCCGCAGTATCCGCCCTCGTGTGAGAACCCTGACAGCAGATGCCGCAGATGATGTTAGGCTAGCATCCTTGTTCTGAAGGAGGGGAAACGGGGTAGGCTTCGAAATATTCCCTACGGACTGCGAACAGGTAGTCTACATTCCTTCATATATATTTTTAATTGTCTAGGCTAGATGTCTTAAGCTGCAGATGTTTCCTTACCAGAGGGCCTACACTGTACGCGTAGCACTATCTCACGCTCCTGTTAACGGATCAAGCGCGACAACTAAAGAAACATTCCGGGCACGGATCGACCAGCATCGAACTAGCCAAAACAGGATTATGAATATCCACACCTGAAGCTCGTAGTCGCCAGAGACGTCTCCATCATTGGTGTAGTATAGCTGTTCGGGAGGAAAAGCGAAAATGGGCACAAGATAGGGCGCAGCGGGTAGTGTATTCAAGACCCAGGTGGGGGATGTGGCCTTTGGAGCGACGGAGGGGTGGCGCCATTTACGGCGAAATGAGGAGGAAATAAATGTTTTCCCTGGCCCAGCGACATGCCTCATTTGGACTCGGCCGGTCTTCGCCCTCCATGTTGCCAGTTTGTTTCTATTAACATCAGCCCTCTCTGCGTGCTTGAACTCAAGATTTCGGGAAACATTACGTAATTAATCACAACAAAAGCAAGACAACACACCCCCCTTCCTTCTTCCCGTGATATCAGAAGCTGGACCTTGCCCGACGATTGACGGTCATGCGCGGCTGTCAGAGCTGTGCAAAAAGCGCCGCAACGGCCTGTTCAGCGCTCCGCCGCTTTCAAATTTTATTACTGGAACTCGGACCGATTTAGAGACACACCCGCCCGTGCTATGTGGCCGGAAGTTTGTTGATCTCCGGCCCAAACCAACCGAACATATGCAATACGTGCACCATCGACGTGGAGGCTCAGCGGGCCCGGCCGTCCGGGTTAGCACCAGCTACCGTTGTATCTTTCGATCTGTGTCTAGTCTATATGACACATGAAGTATAATGTAGCTTCAGCCCTGTGATGCTAGGGGTGCCCCAGTACTCTCTGAGCCTGGGGATTACCACTTAAGAGGCCCTGTACTAATAGGACTAGCATAGTACATCATTGCTATCAGTACTATTAATACGTCACACAAATAATGGCTGTGATAAAAGCAATGAAAGCGCAGCCCGACGCACTATCCGCGGACCTTGATAAACGCAAACTGGTACTGAAAAAGAAGCACACGGCGATGGAACGACGTGGTGCAATCCCCCACTTTAAAGGAGACACGTCGACCTTAGGTACGCTTGGCGAACGGCACTATATACATTTTAACTGTAAGACCCGTTTTTAAACATGCCTTTGTTGGGTTATACATGAATTACTGGGTTAGGTATCCTAGGCGTGCCTTGTTGAGTTAGTCACCTTCCTTATAGGGTAGCTCCTCAGCCGATGAAGGTGTATGAATAGCCACAATAGTCACAACCATCGTTTGGTGTGGCTTAACACGCAACGCACCCCCTTTCGTCCCTACGAGTATAGTATATAGCACGTCTCATACCTGGTGTGTCTCGGAAATACTACCCGGAGAAACACCGATGGCAAGGTTACAACGCGTACTGTAGCTCATCTAGCTAAGGCTCACGTCGAGGTATTCCGTCACCCAGGCGTGCGTAGCCTCCCAGTACTTCAGCCCGGTGTCGCGGTACGGGTACCGACCCGGGAAGTCCTCCTTCGTCACCCGGCGGGCCTTAAAGTCAGCCTCTGGCGAGAAATCCATGGACATGCGTGCCAGCGTCTGCTCGGTCGAGGAAAGTTCCACAAACGCACACGCTCAGATTACGGCGTGTGGGAGCGATGAACGCACAAAGGGCGATGTTCATCTTCGTGTGGTACCGGTAGACGCCACACCACAGGTGCTCTCTGCAAATCGACCATGAAACTAGAAGAGCGTATCGGTGGGCCGCGGTTCCATTATTTGCACTGGACTTGAATGCACGTCGGCCACGGATCAAACCGTTAGACATGTAGAGGCAGGTTAACCGGCTGTCCTCCGTGGAATGCTTGGCGCTGGTACCGAACACAATTACTGCTTCACCCCTGTAACTACCAGCCCTCGCTGGAAGTCGGTTTTCTCGCGCCTTCGCTGACTCTCAGAAAAGTGACAGAACATTTATTCTCGCCCCGTATACATATGTCTCATTTGCAGTACTGATATAATCGAATTGCGAAGACCCCCCCCCTTGACTCGGAAGCCCCTACCGGGGGGGAATATGCATACTGATTATCGCGTCATGACATATCTAACAGTCAAACACACGTGCTGGGTAAATGCCGGAAGAAACACAAGCATATGTCCCTGGTTTTGTTCGGTTCTTCCCTTTCCCCAGAGTTGCGCCCTGAATAGCGAAAGCAACTATGTCCCATCGTACAGCAGGGTGCACCATCCGGGCATGCGCTGGGCTCACCAGAAACATTTTATGGACTAAAACGACGTCGTTTTTTGCGTCGATGGAAGACGGTGACCTGCATATATGTATATATTATGCACCTGTTTCAACAGCATGTCCCAAGAGTCCTCTATCTTGTTTCCAGTGAGCCTGTCCACTCCGCCGCCCTTGATCATGAGCCTCTGCACCGAGACATTGACATGCGGCGATACATCATCAGAGGGTGTGGTCCAACAGTATACCTTACTGCGTTGAACGGTCCGTATCACGTACAACGCATGCTGCCATGGAGTGTAGTAGCTTGGAACAGCGTTAATGCCATGTATTTGCGGCCTGTGCGAGGCTCTCTCGGCCCTGTAGCATGCTCGGAGAGCAGGGCCTGCAAAGCCTGCATGCTACTGGGAAAGGGCTTTGTGGCATGCCCGCGTTCGTACAACACACCACTGGGAGAGGTAACCCTTCTGCACCTACGGTGGTCGGATTCGAATGATTCATGTGGCAATACCACCGTACCGGCGCAAGACACAGAGATGGTCGACGCAAGTTTGAGTCAGCGCTTACCTCTTGAGCGGCCCAGTTGATGAAGGCGGTTCCCTCCGTGTGTGGCTCGAGCAAGACGTGGATAGGGTGTGCCTTGGGCAGCTGGCGGTGCAGGGCGACCATGGCCCCCTCGAGAACGAGGTGGGTGTTCCCGAGGTGCGACAAGATCTCGTAAATGCTGATTGGTTGACAGTTTACGCGGACAAACACTCGTCAGTTTCATCATATGGCATTTTTAACATCCTACGAATAGCCGTAGGCGAGGAAAACGTGGCTTTGAAGTGTCCCGATTCGAGAAATCATACCAGGTACTTCTGTTTCGGGGTCCCATCTAGATGTAGCTTCACCGGGTTATAAATACGAGTACGCACTGGGGGAACGCCTCCATTTTCGCCAAACTGGTGCCTGGGAAATACCACGCACATCGGACTGTTAATGTTTTCCCATTTCGGGGGCGTATAGGTGCCTGGTTTGCCGGATCCACACGATCCAGACAATATATGTACCGGATGCGACATGTATGGCGCACAGCAGTTGCCAGCAGGTTTTCCTTGTGCGATCTGCACGGTACAGCTATTGCACAACGTATACCTCATAATGGTAAATTTAGGATCCAGCTGATCTGAATGATCTATATCGTAACTTGTTGCGATACGTGAAACGGTACCGCGACTGACGTAGGGCACTTGCCGCGTCTACGCTCTTGCAGGTTTAGAGTACACAAACATACCCTGAGACCAGGAAATTCACTGTGGAATTGATTCCGTCATAAATGGCGAGTCACCGTTTCTAGTCGACGAACAGGCAGTCATGGCACCTACGTATCCATACTCCGACATATCCATTGTTGGACTCGTGCCACTATAGGGTTACCTATTGTTGGTGATGCACCATTACTGACTGTCGGGGCTTCAAGACCGAGGAATTATGTCCAATAAGGCACATGCCTTATAAGGCATGCCTTGTTAATGTGTGTGCTTGGAGGGCTTGCAACAAGCATAGAGCTCTTCAAGTGGAGAGCCCGACGCGCGTTACGAAATGAGTACTGTACTGTACCGCGTTTGAGCGTAGAATTTTCCAGAAAGACGGGATTTATCAAAGTAAAACCGTCCGCATGCCCCAATAGTTTTCATGCAATCCGAGTTTTGTTATGCCGAGACCGTGGTATTTTCATAGAGTTGCACGTTGTGGGTGACTAAACGATGCCTTCTTAATATTGTAGTGCACCTCGACTAAGGAACTTCAGAAACCACCTAGTGCACCTCTGTCTTCGCATGTGCCGGCCATATCGTAAATAAATAGCTTGAATAGCTTAAATAGCTTTTATAGCATAAATATAGATTAAATACCTTAAAGAGCTTAAAGCCAAACGCGGTGCAGCCCTATCGTCTTTTGTGCATTGACGCTTCGGTCACATCGGAGAGATCACGACTTACTGTAGACCTTCTAGATTATGTCTTTGGCGGTGGGAGAGACTACCAAAGATACGTGCGTGTCCTACAAATGAATGCTCGACGAAAATGCGCACAAGCTCTGTGTCCTACATATCCCAATTGGTAAAAACGGAAACGTTTTAATCAGACCACGCAGATGTCATAAACCAGGGACGACCTGTTCGCCCCAAAACGTATCTAGTTAGGACGGAGCAGACGGTAAAACTGCTGCTGTGTTAGCCTTACATGAAGTCGGCAGCCTCGAAGCAGGTCTTGGCAATCTTCCAGTTGTAACTGTCTTCGGGCGTGAAGATGGGCGTCGCCGTTTCCCCCTGAGACAGCTGCAAAGACATCAATCAACCGCCCGCGCGTGGGGCTCCCGTTAGCTCAGAACGGTAGCTTCTGGGAAGAAACGAAGTGTTGATCTTTTTGTGCCCTGTCTGGCCGCTTGCAACCCATCACACCGTACCAAACACACACGGCAGAAATGCGTGTACTGCGCCAAAAGCCAAGAGTGTGTTCAGCCGCCCCTGCCCAGACGTGAGCTGCCGTAAGCCCCCACGGCAGAGCGTTCTCACCACGTTCACCATGGTATACATTATTTGCTTTCGACAAGGGCGGAATATGAGCGACACAGCGATGGCCTGTCGGGAACATTCACTCTCGAACGGCGTCATCCTCTGTGTGGGGTGCGCTCTCCCCAGGCTTCACCCTGAACATGTACGCTGCGTTCGTAATGCGCGTGCTACGCGAGACACCTCTACCGTACCGTACCGTACCGTACCGTACCGTACCGTACCGTACCGTACCGTACCGTACCGTACCGTACCGTACCGTACCTTGCGTCATCACTGCGGCGAAATCATCTGCTCTACAGTATGAGCCCGCCAACAACAAACACCTACCACTAATAAGAGCACGCTTTATTAGTATAGCATTACTCTGGCACCACCTTTGAACAGCCTTGAACACAGGCTGCCGATCTAAATTCCAGAGTCGATTGAGTCAAGAGTCTCTCAAGCTATGATCCTGCTGAAGTTCTTGCTGGTCAATGTTCAGCGTGGGGCTAGAGTATACCTCAGTTTGAACTATCTACATACCAGGAAAGCCGGATACCGGACATGAACGAACACGCTTTCATGCTGTACTCTGGTAGTGTTCGAATAGGAAGCCCAGAAGAGCTGGATGTGCTTGATGCTCACCCGCGGATGTTGTACCGTACACAAACGCAAAAAGTCACCTGGATACCGAGGGGTTTGATGGGAAGCAGCTCGTCGTCGACCATTTCGAAAAGCGCCACACTAGCCGCCAGGTATCGGGGAATCTCGTCGTCAAGAGGTGACGATTTCATGCCCTGAAAAAACGCACCACGCAACAAGGACGCATACAAGCAAGAACAATTTAGCATGATGGGGCATGGTCAGCGCAACAAGATGGGGGCAGGCGGGGGGTGGATACTACATGTTCAAAAGCACATGGCGGCTTCTTGCCGGGTTGCGACTATTTGTTGGAAACGATGTGTCCCATTGCAAGGCAGCACACCTCTCGTGCGTCGCAATACGTGTACCATGCTCTAGATATTAATGTGCTTTGTGGGACCTGAAGAGAGCTCGCCAGTTGAAGTTGTCTGGCATGCGAAGCTGGTTAGTGAGGCTCCTGTAATACGAGGAACCACAGTAAAAAAGGGCCTAAGGTACGTACAAAAACCTGAATATTTACCGTATTTTACTAACAGTATTTGGTTCTACTTATCTATTCACGACGGTCTTCCGCAATAGGGTCCTCTTCTACTGTTTGTCTGGCTGTCAAGATTGGCTACGCTACGTACTGTATGTAAAACCACACGCACGTACGCCATCTCAGTCAGCACGTTGCGCGATGTGCTAGTCGCTGCATTGTTGTAAACATTGGGTCCACACTTGCATGGCAGTGCAGTGGAGTGCGGGTCCACACTTGTGTGTGTTTAAGTACGTTTTTCTAGTTCAGCGTAGTGCCGTTCCAAACGAGTGTCTTACAGTTTTCACGAGCATGTTAACTGTGTGTCCTTGTGGTTTCGACGAATGCTACGCTAGAGGTTCATCACCGTGATTTTTCTGCCTTATAAGGGTGGTCACTTGAGGAGCTCCATACCTCACCCGAAAACCGATTTAGCAAGAATCCAAAAGTGCTACCCGACCAACAATCCCATGAGCTGGGTATACTTAGGAAACTATGGCAACACAAGAATGGAACTCCGACTATTTTGGGTTAAGGAGCCCGATCATTCAGAAAAAAAATCAGCGAAAAGTGTCACTGGGACTACCTGTACCGTGGCACGCGTCTTTCACATAATTCTGTTGGATGGACGCTCCGTTGAATTCGGTCTCGTCGAAGGATAACAGCACGAAAGGACACCCTGCGATAGGCGAATGGGCTCAACACTCGAAGCAGTGAGTATGCTACAGTATCATGGCTCTGTCTTGTGCCCACAACCCTCTGCGGGGACTGTACCAAGGGGCGGTAAGGTACACGCGCGGACGTGCCCCACCTTGAGGAGCTCGTGGTCGACGACAAACAGTTTTCCCGCCGCCATGAGAGAATCCACCTTCGTCTTCAAAGTCTGTAAAGGCCGGCAGAAAGCATCGTAGGAAGCAAGCATCACAGATGAAAGACCGTCTTCGATGAACCACGTCATAGTGAACATGGTGTTGGCAGAGCCAAATGACGGAGCACTCCGAGCACTATGGCTGGCGCTTCGACAATAATGTTTCGTGAAATACATCGTGCGGCTTTCGTTTCTGTTTGGCGTCGTGATTCTTTGGGTCCGGTTCGAAGAAAAAACCTCGTGATAGCGGCAGCACCAGTTGCCTGTGCATAGTGTATCGCATCAACTTCGAACGCCGTACTTGGGCCGCCACGTGCGCACCAGCATACTACGCCTTAGCGTTTCGGCCGTGAGGTGCCTCATTCGCGACGAACTCCAGAAACGACCATTCGAAGCATCCGGTTTCGAGTTTTGCATTCACCTTGTAGGAAGGGTCGGAATCAAGAATCTTGAGTTTTTTACGGGTGGCCTCCGTGCACTTCTCGATCACCACACAGTTAGCACCTGCAGCGCACGCGGGGCCCAATCGATATTCACACATTTAGCTTCACAAGAAAAACTCGTGCGCGCCAAACCACGGAATGTGCGCGGCACATCAGCTCGGCAGAGTTAGTCTAATTGTGAGAACCGCACCTACAGCTCGTGCTTCGTCTACACAATTACAAAGGTAAGGAAGTCGATGAGGCACCGTTAGGCTATTCGCTACGCAAGAAAAACTCGTGGGCGCCACACCACGGAATGTGCGCGGCACATCAGCTCGGTAGAGTTAATATAATTGTGAGAACCGCACCTACAGCTCGTGCTTCGTCTACACAATTACAAAGGTAAGGAAGTCGATGAGGCACCGTTAGGCCAGACATACTATGCAATAGTAGCAAACCGTCGAACCCGGCAGACCATGTGTTGGGTGTAAGCCGAGTTTCGATGTAGCATCCGTAGAAACAAGACTCGGCATAAAACAACAAAATACAACGGCCGGAATCGGGTGCGAAAAAAACAATTGACTCTTGACGGGTCTCCTGTATCTTCCGAACATACAGGAGGTGGTTTCGACTGACCGTGGTACTAACCCCACGAAGGCGCCTCGCCAGCCGAACATCTCCGCGAAGGAGGCTCATCAGCTACGGAAGGGTTCTGGAGCACTCGAAGTAAACGCAGCATATACGAAGTCGTTACGCCTCGGCACAAGGTGAGAGTTCTTAGCGCCGATGAGGCGTTGTTCATCCACCGTGCTACGAACGGTAGTGGCAGTAAGTATTTCTCCAAAGCTCTGAACTTGGAGCTCTAGTCCACACTTGAACCTCTCCAAAAAACTCTGTTTCGGACAAAGCCGACGTTTTCCCTCGACCTATCACAAGTATTGGTCGAAAACTATTAAACTGAAGTACGATCGTCGGTAAGGCATGCCCTGTTGGGTGGTTCTTCGGGTGGAGTGAGGAGCCGCGCCAGTCACAACCATTGTTAGTTTTTGATGAAAACATCGGCACAGGGCCCCTACCGTAACAATCATTGCCTCGCCAGGCTGCCAAGAAGAGGGAAAACGCGAAAGGGCACTTCAGAACAAGGTGTTGCAGCTGCGAAAGCGTGTACACATATTGCAGGAAAATCCAGAACCAACGGCACGCGCGAAATTGACTTACCCTGCAGGCGCTGACGAGCGAAGGCGTCGTCATCATCGTAGTCGTATACGGCGTCGGGGGTCTTGATGGGAAACGCGTGCAGATCTTCGTAATCCCCGATATCGACAGGCTGGAGTTGGTAGAGGTGTGATACGCGGTGGCGTTCAGAGGGTTAGGAGGGGTCGAACTAGAGTACAGTGGGTGGGGGTTGCGGGGCTCTGTAGGACATGCGTACATATCTTGGTAGCCTCTGGTATCCACACGTTGGCGATGTCAGAGGTACAGTGCTGAAATGTAGTTATTGCTACGAGAGTCGCTGGTCTTACAGAAGATGGTACGGGTATGCACGCAGGCGCGCTCTCGTCCGTGCCGTTGGTGTGGCGGGATGTGTCTCCTGCACCAATGTTCCGATGGTTTCCCACGGAATTTGCGCTTACCCCGCACAATATGATTGACATTAAGCTATTAATAGACCGTTTGACAGCCCTTGCCATCTATAAGCGGTGATACCCACGCAACACAAAATGCCGTCAACCCATCTGGTGAAATAAATGGAAAGGCGCAGGAAACGAAAAATATATTGTGGCGCACGCTAAGGTATTCAAACGAAGGTCCACCAACGCCACACGGCTTAGACTTACTTGGGTAACTCCACTGTAGCCGTTATCGCCACACCAAGAGCTACTAGGAAGCTGTTCCGTGGAGGTCCCGGTAGGCCGCAAATAGATTCAGGGTACAGGGGTATTCTGTTCTGGCGACCGAGGATGATCGAGCTCAACAAATGGCTCCCGTAGGGGTGGTGCCATGAAAGGTGTCCGTCTTACATGAGAGGCTCAATAACCATCCTGAACCTGAAATCATACAATTTCCTTTTGCGCAAACCGAGCAATATTTCCAGTACACATGTAGGTCTGGAACACATACCAGTACACTTGTGTGCAGCAAAAGTATGCTGTTAGATGGACCGGTAGTTCCTCAAACACGGAGGGGAACCGGTCAGAAATGTTTGACCCATGAAGTGCAAAAACGTGAGATAAGTCGGGGCTAGAACGTTTGAACCGCCGCCGAGACTGTTTGCGCATTCTGCCTACTTTCAGACAATATGTACGGTGTAGCACTCCATGGTGAACGTGTTTAGTATAGGATACAACAAGACCATGCTTTAATTACAGGTGTTTGGCAACGTTTCTCTCACCCTCTCGTTACCCTTAGCGTCCTTGATGAGCTTGCTGACTCGACTCGCGAATATCTTGGCACGCGCCGGATCCGAAAGAGCCTCAATTACTTCTCCGACACCGACGGTTCCCCTACGCGAAGGGAGAAAAATTGCGGTTCAGCGCGGGCGAAGGGGCGGTGTCACTTGCGTGCGGTGCTACTTCTTAACATCAGCGCGCAACAGAAGGCAACGTAACGGAGGGCGACAGATGATCGTCGTAAGGGCCAGCAAGTGTTTGTACGAAACCGTGAGACGAAAATGTGAATCGAGAGGCCCTTTACCGTCACCCACCGGTGCGTGGCCTGGTGTGTGACCTGACTTTGGTCGGCTTACAAGACAGTTCGAATGTTTGTGCATGACTCATCCGTCGGGGGCGAAAAATTGCATGCCACGAGCGGGGTATATAGCACTGTTTGGCGAAACTGTTTCTGGCTGAACTCTTACCGACTATTGCCGACTATTGCCGACTATTGCGGGCTTTCATTGTCTTCCTCGCCTGAAGCTCTACTCAATATGGCATGCGCCTTATAAGGCATGCGTTATCATCGGAGTACGATTCGTATGGTTGTCACCATGTTCCATCATACCAGGTATACCCACTGCAGACCCTGATCTGTTTTTTCTGGATGAAACGGTTTATTGTTCTTAGCGTCATGTTTGGGGCGGCTTACCAATGACTCACTGTTAGTATAGAGCTCCTTGAGCAAAGAGCGTCAGTCAATTAAGAAATGATGCCACCCCGTATCGTAGCAGGCGTCAATCGGTCTATAGCTTGTGTACGTGTACCATGTAGTAGACATAGTTTCCGCACTTCGTTCTTGAGAGCACTGTGCCCTCATACATACTAGGGGTGGTGGTTTGTTTCTGAGCGGTTCACATGAGCAGCTAGCTCACTATATCACCGGGATTCACCGGGATCCTGAATTCGAGCGAGGAGGTTCGGGCAACCCGACCCTCACATTTGTATGTGCGCTGGATGAGCTAGTTAGAAAGACAGAGATTTCAAGTGCAATTATAAGATCCTAATCGGTAGCTCCTTAGTTGAGGAGTATACTACTGTAATAGTGAAGTCACATAGAAGATTGTCTCAGAAGGAAAAACACTAACTGATACTCACTATACGGTATACCGTGGGATGAGTCTCGGCTGTTATGATACGATACGCTTAACGATGCGTCGCGCGCATCCCCATCCACGTTTATAACCTACACCCCCCACTGGACCCTTACACAAATGCAGACCCTGCTTATTACCCCCTGATTGAGTTGTACCTTGTCCTAGTATGCTTCGTTCACAACGCCACTTGGAGCAATCCCACGGTAGGGGTACCACTTCTTGACTCAATCTTTTCTGACCGGTTGAGCTCCTCGCATGAGTAGCTACCGGATACTGTATGTTTGTTTTTGGACTACCGCATTGGGAGATTTGGTCGGGTTGCGCGAACGAATGTTTCCGAAGTCATGTTTGAGGTGAGATATTGACCTCCTCATGTGAGGAGCCCAGAAAGTTCCTGCTGTGCCCCTACCGTGGGATGAGTCACTGGTTCTGCAACTTAAGTGCAGCGTCAACGATGCGACTGAATTTTAGGCGAGAAACGAGAAAACAAAACGGCATCCACAGCAGCAGAGTCACAAGTATGCCTACCTTGTGGCGCCCAGAAGAGTGCCGATGGCAACAGAAACGACTTGAGAGATCCAGGGAACCGCCGGAAACTCGTCCTCCGGGGGGAAGCCCTTAAGGTAGGGTAGCCCGACCGGAATACCCTAGGTTTGGGAGGTTCAGCCAGTGCCAGAGAGAGCCAAACGCGGGGGGAAGGATCACCAAGAGAAAGCAAAGACGTGTAGAAGGAGCAACACCAGGGCTGCCTAAGGACGATTTGATGCACGGCTAAACACGAGCACCTAGGTATCTATTCGGCCGCTTGACTCTTTGACATGGCGCCGAACAGTGACTCATAGCTCTGCAGGCAATCGCGTTACGGTTGATAAAACCGTACAGCTTTAAACCTCGGGGCACCAAGAAAAATGGTTGAACTTGTCTTGGTACGGGGAATACCAGAATGTCGGACGCACAAGCAAGAAGGTAGTCGCCGGGCTTCGCGCAGTACCATTGCTGTGACAACCATTTTCAACACGCGCGCAAACAAACAAAGCATTTTGCAATACGCACTTCCGTTCGAACGACGATAGGTGCATCCTCGGAACCACAACTCTTCTTATGGAAACAACATGCTATGTGCTGGTGCTCATAACACATAAAGTTGGAATGCGATGACGTGTTTGTTGTTGTCTGCTAGAAGACAGCCTATCACAGGAGGCATCGAGTGCGTAGGCTTGTAAGACATATACATTCTACGGCGGCGGAGAAGAGGCGGTAGGCCTTGGAGCTGCGGCTACTGCCACTAATATTTTGACGCATGCTACTATAGAGGTGCACCATGTTTTTCGAAGGTGGTCACTTAAGGAGCGTCATACCTCACCCAAAAAAGGAGTTTGGAGGAAAATAAAAGTGCTGCCGGATGATAAATCTCATGACCGAAGTATACTCTGAAACATTATTCGTCACAAAAATGAAAGTCCGACGAATTTGGGTTAAGGAGCCCGATCGTTCAGAAAAAGATTCAGCCAAAACGTGCTACCTCTACCGTAGCACGTGTCTATTATAAACAAGGCGGGTTGCTTGTTCGACTCAGCGGGGAGTGACCCGAAACACGAAACCGTGAACACCACTACCACCCCCAACTCTCCTCTCCCCTGGATGACTGGTTCAAACATTCCAGCGACTCGCCACAAGCCTCCATATATACAAAAAGTGCGGTGCAATTATCGTTCAGAAAAGGCACAAAAATGACCGTTTACAGGATTCCCAGCGCCAATCTGGTCTGAGGTGAGGTAGTCGGTCCTCGAACGGCTAAAGGGAAACATGCGCGGTCGGTTTCCACTAAACTCATGAGTCGTTCGAGGGAGAGAGGTTGTCAACATTTAACATTTCTTCGGCGTTTCGCCGTGATGTAGACAGACCTCTCCCCGGAGCGTCGAACATGAACAAAGGGCGTCTTGGTTGAGGATTGCTTTTCTGGAGGCCCCTGGCCCGAGGACCCACTATTGATTAACTACAGCACATTTCCGCTTTTTGCCCAGTTCGACTCACTTTCCACGGTTTCTCTTCGATTCATTCGGTTCTCTCTTTGTTCTCAGTACTCTCTGCGCTTGCTTGTCAATCTTCATTTCACTCCTCATTGCCCTTCCCGCCTGCCTACGAGCGTACCTCTGCCGTAAACAATGTCGCCACGGCGCATGTGATGATCGTTTGCATACATGTGTACATGGTGTACTCGCAAAACGTATACCAGATACGCGCGAATAAAATATGTGTCTCACCTCTGAGCTCCAGATATACTCCGCCTGCGCGTCGGCTAGCTCTTTCTTGCGGGAGGCGGTGTCGGCTTTAGGGTCCTGAGGGAGCGTAGTCACTGCATCTCTCGCACCTGATTACCCATGTCAACGCCAACGCTTTTCATTAGTCCCGACGCGAATCGAACAAACCAAATCTAAATCCGAGACGGCACATACAAGTGTTGTGTCGTTGATTTGGAAAACGAGGCAAGGGCGACGTCTCGATAGTAGATACTACTATTAAATAGTAGTGACAGTGGATCACTAGTGATAAGGACGCACGCTATCTTAAGGTGTAGGGTCCCGATAACGTGTTTCATCTGACACTCCTGTTTTGGTGATCTCTCTACCGAATATAAGGCGTAACCCGATTCGGGACGAAAATTAAGTGCTATCCGATGAGTAATACCGCGAACTATAGGCTGGTTCAAGTATATCGCGGAAAATTCATTCAGTGGCCAATGTCCACGCCGTTGTTTGGAGATAGACCCTGAAATTTGGTACACGTGTTTTATGCGCCCTACCTGAGACTTTAACGAATGTTTTTGTTTTTGTTTAGTCAGATATTGTTGGGTTTGTTTTTTTTTGGGAAATTTGGGTCTTAAAAGAGATCCAAAAATTCCGGCGGAAAAAAGAAAAACAAAACCCATTCGTTACAGGCTTGGGTAGGGCGCATAAAACACGTGTACCAAATTTCAGGGTCTATCTCCAAAAAACGGCGTGGACATTTGTACTTTTGTGCGGTAAAAGTGCAAAAATAGGCGTTGCCTCGTAATTACTTCGTTTCAGTACCGAATCGATTTTGGGCGTTAAATATGACTTAATATGATTGTACACATTAAGAGCTTCGAATGTTTTGCGTGGAACTTTGTATAAACATGTTACAGCGGTTTTCCATGGGTCCGAGGGTTTCCAGAGAAGGGCTGGCCGTGGTGATCGAAGGGGACAATATGAGTTCAATCCGGAGATGAAACGCCCGTGCGTAAGGATGTGCTGTGGGCTGGGGAAGCCCACAACTCTTTGCTATCTCCTTAATAGGTTGTACTGCTACCCTCAGCGCTGTACTACACAAGGCGAGTACCAGCTAGGACAGCGCTATACCAGCACAGACCGCAGGCTGCTTGGTACAACGGTCAGTCAGTGCATGAACTTGGAATGAGCGTGAACGTGTTGTGTACTTGCCCAGCAAGGAAGGCTGGGGAGGAAAGCTCTGGAATAATGCAATTGATGTGTTTTTGTGTTGTCCATGTGGAATTGGGACGAGAGTCCGGAGCAAGGCTCCAATCATGAGTGATATGTATACGTGCGTCAAGGCCTCCTCCTGTTAACTGATGAACATGCCTTGGACCACCTGGAAGCGGCTCGTTCAGAAAAACAAATTGCGGGAAAAAATGTATTTCCTAAGGAAACGCCTGACTATTGTTGACCTCTTAGAAAGCCTGTAATTGGTAGGGCCCCGTTTACTACGGCAGTAGCGCCAATTCTAGGTCTTTGAACAATACTGACGATGCCACCCTTTTCCACTGTTCATGGCGGTCAGTATGATACCAAATATGTGACATTGGAGTTGCTATTGCATGCGGCATTCGTGACTGACGAAATTTAAGGTGATATGCCTGAACCAGCTCGTACGTACCAGCGAGCGTAAATCTGCCCGCGCAGGCGAACTTTTAAACGTGCCCCCGCATAAACTAATGCTGTCCCTGAGAATGTAGGGTTTTGTGACGAGGGTGTGAGGCATTCGTTCCCGCTGGTAAGCTTATTTTAGAAATCGGCTAAAGCCGGCCACCACCCCGACCAGGAACCCGAACCCTCACCCCAACAAGAGGTATGCCTGGTTGGTGTGCTACCTGGTCGTTGTGCTTGGAAAGGCTCTATTTTCGGTGCGGGCACATCTAAGGAACTTCACATGCGCGGGCACGTATACGCGAACACCCTCAGTACACAATTAACTAGTATTGCAACAACACGAGGGAGAATGGAAGTACAACGACTTCGAGCTAAGGAGCCCATTCATTCTGAAAGCGACACAGCAAAAAAAAAGTATACCTCTACCTCTAGCGTCCGCGCGACTAGCTGGTTATGAATGTTGATATATAGACGTCGCCCTTGCCGAACAGCAGTATACAAGCTGTAGGGAGTTTCTCCTTGAAGACTTCGCGATGGAGATGCATTTTTCTTTAGAGGGGGGTACTGTACCTTCATCTGGCCAATAAAAAAGGAGTGTGAGGCCTCGTGGCTGAGGAACTGGCCCATAGGCCACACGTCCTACAAGGTATGCCTTAGGTATTGTTCCCCACGTCTTACAAGGCATGCCTTAGGTATTGTTAGATATGTTGCAGACCTAGGTTAGGGGAGTGTTTGTCCTCTAGAGGGATCCGTGCTACGATCGAGGTACGGAACACGTTATCGCTGCAACAAGCCTGCTTGGGTGACGGGGCTCCGTCACCCAGTATCCTGGGGATACCTCCAGCGTTTCACAATATCACTCGTAGTGCAACTACCTCAGGCTTTCGGATCGTTTATCGGGCTGCACTTCCAAGTTTATCTCGAGCAGCCCTATACTATAATCAAGTGAGGAGCCTCGGAGCAATGCGGTACTGACAGTTGTACACTGTATATCTCTATCGTAGCACTTGTCAAATGTACGTAAAAGTGCGTGTTGTATTGCAATGCCAGGCTTTGGATCAGAGCTTCAGGCCTCCAAGATGTTTGCACAGGAGCCTTGTGGGAGAATTCAAGATGCCTGCTACTCACGCTAGGGCCCGTCTGCCAGGGACCAAGGCTAGGGTAGCGGGTTGACCTTTTGGGGTTGGCTGTCAAGGGGTTAATATTGCTCCGCGTGAAGGGATACGCCAAATACAGCAGATTACTGAGAAATGACGCTGTAAACGCAAACAGGAAGAAATTCAACGCTTGGTGTATCAGTTTTTAAAATTTGGTGCGTGTTGACCTACTGTATCTTTCAGTTTACGTAAGGGCGACCGAACTTACTTGTTCCCTATAACCCACAGCTTGGCGTTCTATCTGGTAGTGGACTGGGTACCGTAGGTATCCCGTACAGTACGTGCCATCGTGCAGATTTGAGTGTTTTCGGTTCCGCCATACGCACCACAGGGGAAATATTGTGGGTAGAAGTTGTACTGCGCCAGTAGTAAGCGTATGTTCTTGTGCCCCCGTTTACGATCGAGGCATGATACAGAGTGCCTCGTGCGGGTGGCACATGATCGATACCGTGGCCTCGGTTTACTTTGCGCGCTCTAAGATCGCATTCGCGAAACGCTCAACCATGCTTACGGAAGAGGAGGCTGGAGAAAAGCCCAGAAGAAAGTCCGCCAAAGATCCGCCTAGAGGCCTTGGGGGTGCTGTGTTGCTCCTGCGCCGCCAGGCACGACGCGTCCTCCGATCCCGCTGTACAGGTTTCCGCCACAGAGTTGGCGTTCGCAACGCCGATGCTCTGCGTACCACAAAAAGCGGTCAGAGCAAGTGCCGCTGCCGCAGCCACGGGTCGGAAGCGAGTCATGTCCTGCAAGGACATCCACAGAGTCGGAGTGTTATTAAAAGTGTTATCAGGCTGGAGTGCAAAAAGAGCAACTTTGTACAGGTACGATGTTACTTCGAAATAATACGCAATGCCATGCACGACGACCGAGTGCTACTGGGTACGTATGTGGTGATGTTGCACAGTACCGTACTCCCAATATATTTCGCCTATTCGACTCCTATATATCTGACTTTGAAGGGGAGAATACCAGTGGCCTGTACTATCTACCATGGCGTTTTGTGTCCGATACCGACCGGGGGGACTTATTCGAAATGCATAGCGTACCGTAGCCCAAACAAGAAAAGTTAGCGCCACTGCTTCATAGAGGAGCATACATATGTGATTGGGGAGACGGGGTGCGTACAGGGCAACGTACGTACAGGCGCTGGGCCTCAACGTCGGACACATGCTACGATAGAGGTGCACCATGTTTTTTCTGAGCTCCTCACTTAAGGAGCGTCATACCTCACCGAAAACATAATTTTGGAGGAAAATAAAAGTGCTGCCGGATGAGAAATCTCATGACCGAAGTATGTTCTGAAACATTAGTCGTCACAAAAATGAAAGTCCGACGAATTTGGGGTAAGGAGCCCGATTGTTCAGAAAACGATTCAGCCAAAAAGTGCTATCTCTACCGTAGCACGCGTCGTCGGACTCAAGCCGATCAATGGTTGGCCAGATGTGTCAGCACTCACAAAACTTGACACTCAGCACCATTACTGTAACGCCAAGATATAAGCGGAACCTTTCGTTTTGGAGGGTATACAATAATCCGGGCGTAAAAACGGTGTTTGCCCTGGCGCATAATTGTGTCGTCAATCGCGTTGTGTTTTCACCACGTACCGGAGGTATGGTGTGGCTTGCCGCAACGTTTTTTTCTTTTTGTTTGTATTTTTCCGTCTTCGGTGCTCTATTCGGGGCTGGTGTCTTCTGCCTGAGGACGAATCAGGACCCAAACAGCTACACAGAGCGAGTTAGACGCACATTTTGAGTGTATTAACGCAGATGTGGCAAAAAAAACGGCCTCCGGGGGGGCTTTGGCGGGCCACACCTCGCCTACAGCTCGTGGTGCTGGGGGCACCACGAGCCGGACGCCTATTTTACGCCCTGGTATACATATGTCCTACGCCCGAAGGGGAGTTCAGGGTACTGGATGCCCACTCTGAATCAATTGGCATCGAGTTTCGAGAGTTCGCGCTCTCGCAGCCAGCCCGCTTGGCACTCTGAGCTCGCTTGGCACCTTGAACCTGCCTGGCACCCCGATCCCACCAGGACATACCGTTTTTTTGCACTCTGTGCCCACTAAATAATGATTAGGCACATTTGTATTTAGCTTTTCGCGGGAGCCGGCGGCGGCAGAGAGCGCGAACCGCGAACCGAAATCACGCTAGAAGAACATGATGGCATGATGGCGAGGCAGCTTATGCATAGAAAGGGGCGGAAACTGACGTAGAAACGCGTACTTGCGCGAGCAGGGTGCTACCGTGAACCTATACACTTACGGTCTATGTACGAGTAGCTGTATCGATAGGGTGTAATAACATACGTGTACAACGTCTGATATATGTAAAATAGAGTGATATACGTACGGATGTTGGGGAGGTTCCGCATGACAGAATTTTTATTTATTTTGGTTGAACATTTGGGGGTCTTGGGGGTGTTTTTGGCGGAACGAGCACGCCACACGTACACTCTTCCATCGAACATATTATTTTTTGCGGACTTCATTTTCTGAGGCAACGTACGGTAATACATGGCTGGTATGTCTCCTTTTGGCTGCCTCCATCGTACCTCGTGATCCAAGCTCACCCGTGCTGAAATGATTCCCACACGCTAGCGTACGTGGAGTTGGGAGCTCGCACGGGAAAAACCGGTGACGGTGGAGCAACTATTGAGGCAGGACAGAAGAAGTTTTGTGTTTTGGGCACGCCTGACGCAGCAGACTTTATTTCGGTCAGGGCCATGCTAGCGAAGGAAGCCGAACACGCGGATAGGCCCGAGAGCATTGGGGTGGGGCATTGGGCGGCAGAAGAATGACACGATCTAGAAGCTAGCGCGCGTTGGCGCAACCAGCAGCAACAGCAGCAGCAGCGAAGGGACGACGAAGTACCGGCTTATCTGAACTTTCTTCTGGACGTTTTGTAAACCTTTATGGAAACAGCTTTGTGCGGACAAAGCACGAAAAAATCGAAACTATATTTTTGTGGCAGTACAGGGTCTACTGTACGTCGGCTCTGAACCGCTAGCCGACGAGGAGCTCGTGAGAGCATACGAAAAAGGGACGGTAACCAAGAATGCCGTCCTCACGGCAGCAAACAAATTCAGGGAACAGAGGAAAAGTGAGTTAGCTGTAATCAGCCCTTTTCCCATCCCCAGGCAGAGCGCACGTGAGTGACAGACTTCAGGTGCCGCCGGAAATGTTTGACTCGTCTTCCAGACAGAGACCACTCCAAGACGGACCGGAGGGAAAAACGGAGGTTGAGCGGGAGCCCTCGCAGCAGGTACAGCAGCAGCAGCAGCAGCAGCAGCAGCAGCAGCAGCAGCAGCAGCAGCAGCAGCAGCAGCAGCAGCAGCAGCAGCAGCAGCAGCAGCAGCGACCGCTGCCACCGCAACCAACGCAAGCGACGAGACTGCCGCCGCCTACGCCGCTGTCGGAACCGCCGCCGCAACAGCACAAACAGCAGTGGCAGGTGCCACAAGGGTCGGCAGTCGAGCAAGAAAAAGTGACGTGAAAGAGAAAGGAAATGTTGGCAAGAGGCGGGGAAAAGCAAGAGGTGCCGGAGCAGCTGCACGTGTGGGAGATACAGCAGCAGCAGCAGCAGCAGCAGCAGCAGCAGCAGCAACGGCATCCCACAACACCACGAGCACCATGGCCGCCGCCAAGGCTACCTTCGCGGGCAATGAAGGAGGCTGGATCACACGAGCTGTCGGCAGGTCAGCATGAGCCGACTACGAGACCGGACTGTTCATCCTGCTCTGCTATGGAGAAAGATGTTACTTTTCCCAACGACGACGAGCAGGAGGAAGCGCTGGGGGACGAGGCAAAGGCACCGATACCACCGTCGTTACCACCACCGCCGGCACCGCCACCACCGGAGCTGTCGCCGCCACCGCGCCCCCTGCCGCACCGGCGACTGGCGCTGTTGCCTCCGCTAAAAATCGCATGTGACGCCGCAAGGACATTGGGAGGCGACACTCCCGATCCACAAATTGTCAAGGCTCTGCGGGGGTGTAAACAACATTGTGCCACAACAGACGATCAGCAACACGAGCAGGAGCAGGAGCAGCAGCAGGGGAGAAACATGGCACGGGAGAGCACCCACCAGCATCACCCACTGCGAGGTGTTCGAAGATTCGAGATGGACGCTGGACAATGCTGGAGCTGGGGTGGGGATGACTTCGCTCCTTTTGCACCCGACTGAACAGGTTTCGTGTTTGCCCCCCCCCCCCCCCCCCCCCCCCCCCCCCCCGGTCCGCCTCGAAAGGGATGCGTGGTCAATGGTCAAATGACTAAGGCAAGCAACAAATGAGTACGCCCCCCCCCTGATATGTTGGATTTGCTTTTCTGCGGTACGTATTGCTTTACTATTCTTTGCAGGGAACAAATGCATGCGTTGGTTCACGTTTTTCATGAGTTAATCCCTGTCGTATGCGTAGAGTGCCGGGCTGATACCGATGCTCCTACATCCTGCTGTAATTGTATTCGTTCAATGTGTTCGCTTACAAGTAGGTCGAGGTTTTCGTGTGCTATTTTGTATACGGTGCGAACCATGCAGGATTGGAGACTTGGGTGTGAATGCAAGGAGGCGCCCCCGGTGGAATGACAGGTGAACATCGTCCCTGTTAGAGTCAAGAGCGTAGGTTCGAGCCCCCCCGAGTGCATGCTCGTAGGGAATTTTTCTCGCTAAACATATCTCAACTAGCGCAAAGCACGAGAGCGTGAGTTAGCAAAATTCAATGAAGCTCGACGAGCGTTGGGAACGCCGAATCGTCTGCGTGATAAACACAAAGGCAAGGACCGTCGTGGAGAGGAGGGAGAAGAGCCTACGTTGTGACTCCGAATCTGAGTTACGACTAGGGAGGGAGGAAGACAGAAGTGCGAAGATAATGAATGGGATGAGGAGAAAACAAGGGAGGGAGGAAGACAGAAGTGCGAAGATAATACATGGCATGGTGAGAAAACAAACATGCAGCAAGGACGAACTGTAGCAGATATTATACCGAACGCGTCTTCTGACCCCCGGTGCAGCCTTGTAGCTTGGCACTAACACATGGAGAGGCAAGTCCAGGCATACCGGGCGAGCTAGCTTCTTGTGTTCGCGTACCTTGTTCGTTGCTTTTTCCTACATGCGACCATCGAATCTATGGTCCAACTGGGTTTGGCTGAGGTACGACCCACGGAAAAACGTCAAAATGCTCATGATATGCCCGTACATTTAGTTTCATTATAGTCTACCGATGCAAGCGCGGCCGAAATGTTATTGGTCTCACTCCTTTCAGCGGGGAACGCCTGGGGAACGCAGGTGTTGAGTGTTGTACATATTTGAGGATAGTTTGGGATAGGGGACGTTGTGCAAGGATGATAGACACGGGACGCATGCTACGATAGAAGCGCACCATGTTTTTTCTGAGCTCCTCACTTGAGGAGCGTCATACTTCACCGAAAACATGTTTTTTGGAGGAAAATAAAAGCGCGGCCGGATGCGAAATCTCATGACCGAAGTATACTCTGAAACATTATTCGTCACAAAAATGAAAGTCCGACGAATTTGGGTTAAGGAGCCCGATCGTTCAGAAAACGATTCATCCAAAAAGTGCTACCTCTACCGTAGCACGCGTCACGCGTCACGGGTGAGAGTATAGGTTACAACCTAAAAATCCTGGTACTACGGGCAGTCTGGTCGCAGCTCGTTGGGTACACCGCGGCGCGAGACGTTCTGTGTTGACGAGGGTGCTTGGGAGTTAGATGGGCATACATCGAATTTAAAAACGGATGGGGATTGTTTTCGCTGCCTGAAATCTGAATATACCATGGCCGTGGCACGATCGTGTATGTAAATCGTATATAGCATCGTTTCTCTAAAACATTCAACTGTCTGTTATAAATACGCCTCGCTGTATTTTTGAAGCCGACCGGATGCAGCAGTGATAATTCATATCAACCACAACATTTGTATTCTGTTTCGTTTCAGAATTCGTTTTTGTTTGTTTGTTTGTTTGTTTGTTTGTTTGTTTGTGTGTTTGTTTGTTTGTCTGTTTGTCTGTTTGTTTTTTATTTTGTCTTTTTGTTATTTTTCGGTTCGGCTCGTGTCGTTGTGTTCTCGTACCCGGTACGTTAGCATCTCACTTGCCTTGCCCATTAATTTGCGTTTATTTTGTTTTGGTTTTTCTCTGTTTCACAGTCTGTGATCACCTAATTTGTATCTCTCTAGGATTAGGAATCAGGAAACACACTAACTGGGTGTACTGATGTGGTTGGGTAGAAATAACGAGTTTAATGTGAAGACAACACACACAACTTCCAACCCATCCCATACCCATTACCGTACGCAAGCTGGTGGGGGGGAAGGACCCGGGCGCGGGGTGCCCGGAGCGGAACTGGCAGACGTGCCTGAAGGACGACTTCAAAGCGTTCGGAGCTACGCACGGCTCTACGGACGACCAGAGACGTGTCTTCGGAATCCCGAATTCAGTTTGGGCGGAAGCAGCGAAGGTGAAGGGAGGAAGGCAGTGGTACAAGGGAGTGCTGCAGGGAGCTGAGAGGTTTATGACCTCCTGGCACAAGGAAGAAGAGGAGGCTAGCCGGAAACGAGCGACCGAGCGAGAAAAAGAGCGCAGCAACAACAAAGAGACACCAAGAACCAACGGGACGGGAGGGGTGCGGAAAAAGGGCGAATCGGCGAGGGAAGGAAACAAGCGAGAAATGGCGGACCGAGTGGCGCGATATGTGCCGGATTGACTGTCCTGGATTGTTTGTTTGTTTGTTTGTTTTGTTATTTTTCCCCCTCCCCCCCACCGCCGCACCATTGCACCACCCCCTCGGGATGACGTGTCAATGTGTTGTCTCTGCGGTCTTGTCTGTGTGAGTGTTTGCTTGTACTTTTTGACTTGTCTCTTTGTCTGTGTCTTCGTCTTTTTCCCTTCGTTGCTTTTGACCTTTTGCAGTTACACTGCTCGCAGGCCGGGGGTACATCAGTCACACGGGACCATAGTTCCCTTCCCCCGTATCATGTCTGCGTTTATAATCGGGGTGGAGGACTCGATTTGTTTGCCTGACCGGTGTGAACCCGGCACGGAACACCCCGGCATTATAGGGGCACCAAGATAGAATCAGGGGGCGTGTACCCCCGATTGGTGATGTTGACTTTTCCATTTTTATTTTTACCTTCACATAGCGTGTAGAGGGGAGCGGAGGGCTCCAGACTATCTGTTTTTGACTGGCTTTGATCGCTTTGCGGACCCTTCGGGTTCCACTTTTATTTCAGTATACCTTTTTTGGGTAAGTTAGCCTGTGACCACGGGAATCGACCGTGTCAAGTGTTGGATTAGTACGGACAGATGGAGGTACTGGATAGAGAGACCGGCACGGTTTTTAATGTGAAGACAACAAGGACGAGTAACTAAGTGCGATGCTGCGGTAGTCTTTTACATCGGTTGTACGCTAGGGTGCGATACTGTGACACATGTCTTGGGTAATGCCAAAATAGTACGTACAAGGTTGCTGTATGATAGGATAAGGCTGAGATCATTTTGCATCGTTTGTTGATCTTTCGGCATGTGGTCGTCTCCAGCACGACAGACATATTTGATTTTCAGGGTGGTTTCATTTTGATGCTGCCTGTACGTGCAAGAAGATCTATTGAAGGGGTATTGATGATTGATGGGTTTGAGATAGCTTGAAACTGCGATGTATGATGATATATCAAAATAACAGCAAACGAGTAGAGTAGAGTGTTGGATACCGGTATTGGAAAAATACCGAACTTACCGAAGTGTCGGGTACCGGTATTGAACTACTGTCGTACCCAACTTACCGAAGTGTCGGGTACCGGTGTACACCGAGGAAATACCCCCGGTACCTCATGCTTCGGTACGTACCCTACCGAACATACCTTGAGCATTTACCTGTATCAACAGCAAATAGATGACTGCTGTGAAGGCAAAACGGCAATGCCGCCAACGTCATCCCACCCACAGAGCAAGCGGCAGCACGGTTAGCAGCAGCACCAGCCTCCGCAAGAACAACAACATAACACAGCGGCAGAGAGGCGGAAGCAGCAGCTCCATTGGGCAATGTGTTGCTGCTGTGGGATATACTGTTTAAAAAATAATAAAAAATCCGTCCCATTTATTATCTTCGCACTTCTGTATTTCTCCCTGTCCGGGGTCACGAAGCAGGCTCCTCTCCCTCCTCCTCCACTACTGTTTTTAATTGCGCAGAGGGTTCAACCTTCCCAACGCTCGTCGACCTTCATCGAAGTTTGCTGTATACCAGGTATTCGATACAGCCCAAGCGTGCCACTGTCATCGAGTGCTACGCTTGAAGCCCCTCCTATACCCTAATCTTCCAACTTCGAAACTCGGCATATACAGTTTAGACCATCGTCGACCTCGCGTAGCTGCTGCTGCTGGTATATGAGTATTTAGCTATAATTAGAGCAGCGATGGATTCGAGATGTCGCGCTCAAGTCCGTATATATATAGAAGGCTGCATTGTACGAGTACTTTACCACGCGAGTAGTCGAAGCTTCTCCCGAAGTTTGCGCAGAACGTGCCGAAGCACCGCCTAGGCGGCGACTCGAACCCCAACGGCGGGAGTTGGTGACAATATCAGCTATCTAATCGCTCCGTACTCCCGGTTGTTGTGTTGCGTCTACAGATGTGCATGGTGGGTGTGAGATGAAGTGGTTGTGTCACTCCAGAGCCAAGGGCCAGATACATGCGCAAATGTAGAGAAGACTGCTGCTTGGTGCTGCCACGAATAAATGCCTTGTATATACCCGTATGACCTCATATAACGTGTCGGTATTGCATGCCAGGTACATACCCGACCCCCCGGTATCGAGGCCGCACCGAACACCGCGGGTAGTATGGTCGAGGGAAGACCAATACCCCGAGTATATTCAGGTAGACGTACCGAACTTACCGAAGTGTAGGGTGCCGGTATTGAAAAGGTACCGAACGTGCCGAGGTGTCGGATACCGGTTAAAAAAAATACCAATATCATCGAAGTGTCGGGTACCGGTATCGAAACAATACCGAACTTACCGAAGTGTCCGATACCGTTATCAAGGCCGTTCCAAAAAAATACCTGTGCCCCGGTATTGGGGTCGAGAGTATACCGGTACCTCGGGTATAGTTCGGTGGAAATACCGAACTTACCGAAGTCTCGGGTACCGGTATTAAACAGCATACTGCACTTACCTCAGTGTCGGGTGCCGGTATGGAAACCATACAAAACTCATCAGAGTGTCGGGCACGGGTACCGAGGCCGTACCATACTTACTGAAGTGCCAGATACCGGTATTTACCGTGAAAACACCCCGGTATACTTCGGTACATAATACATAACGTATCAAACATACCCTTGGAATTTTTATCACACCCTATGCAACCACAACTAACAACTACAACTAATAGTTGTGCGCGGCCGCAACTACTAGGTAGTTTTCCCTAAACAACCAGTTGCATAGGTTTTCCGCCCAGTAGTTGTCTGCAACAGACAACTATTAATAGTTGCACAAGTTTTTCAAACAGTAGTTGTCTACAGACAACTACTGTAGTTGCATAGGTATTTCACCGAGTAGTTGTCTGCAGACAACTACAGGGGTCCGCATCTGAGACAGAACTGTTTTATTTCTTTCCGATACCTTTACTGAACGAACGAAGGCAACAAATCACACGCCGTTTGTGTCCACCGGTGCCGTGAGTAAAAATAAAAATTCAAGTTTGCGTCTTATTCTTTTTCGTGTTTTTTTGTTTAGTATTCAACTTCGAAGGAAGATTTCGTACGATAGGATTCCAAATGGACAATTTTCAATACACTTATTATCCGAATCTATGAAAACCAGATTCTAGACAAGATATTCAAAATGTTATAACGGAGAATTGTGGTGATAGGCTATAGGATCACCATGCAACTTGTTTTTGTGAAAAGTATTGGTTTTTAATGGCGCTGGAAACAAATCCTTCTTTCAACTGCCCGACCTTCCACCCAGTGCCAAACCCTTGCTCGTCAACACCACGAGTAGAGCCCCGTACTAGATGGTCTTCTTCCTTCCTTCCTCAAACCCTTCCCAACCTCTGTCTCATCAGCTCAACCAACTGCACCACCATGGTACATATTTGATAAACCTTTCCCGATCCCCTCTTTCAATCATGCCAACGATCCAATACCTCTCCACAAACCCCATATTTCCTTCGTTCAATCTTCCGCTTGTTTCCTTACTGTGATGATCATATAGCCTATCACCACAATTCTGAATACTTTGCTTTTGCGTATATCAATAAAGAGCAGGAGTCAAGATAGCGAGTACGTGGAAAATCACCAATCACGTGCTACGTCAAGAAGACCTGCTGCTACATTTACAGGGAGTATGAAGTATATTTGCGACGAACTGCATTATTATTAGAGGACGGCGCTTATCATGGGAATCTTCCAATGTCTAGTGCGTCCTTCGTACCCCTTACCTATCTATGTACCCCTTTCGTGTTATCTGCTGTTTCGGTACACGTGATGATATGGGACGAAATCAATCGGAAATCGTTCTACAAGTATTATCGTCTCGTCGACCCTGGTAGCATCCAGGGGAGTCGCCGGCCAGTTGTCAGTCGCGAGGAAATGTACCTAACAATAACATCACGGAAAAACGCCACGCAGCTTGCAAAGCTGAATATCGACCGGTTGGGAGAATTCACAGCTGACGTGTTTCTTAGTTTATTATTAAATCTCCGTGATCCCAGTCAGGAAAAAACCCAGAAGCAGAATTTTTCAGCGCCATCAAAAATGAATACTTTTCACTACAACAAGTTGCATGGTGATCGATCGTATAGCCTATCACCATAATTCTCCTTGATCACATTTTGAATATCTTGTCTAGAATGTGGTTTTCATAGCGATCGGAAATTCGTGTAATGAAAATTGGCCATTTGGAATCCCATACGAAATCTGCCTTCGAAAATGAATACTAAAAACAAAAAAGACAAGAAAAAAAATAGACGCAAACGTGAATTTTCATTTTCACTCACGGCACCGTTGGACACAAACACCGTGTGATTTGTTGACTTCGTTCTTTCAGTAAATGTATCGGCATATTGATTAAAAACAACACAGGTCTATCTCAGGTGCGGACCCTGTAGGTGTACAAGTTTTCCAAACAGTAGTTGTCTACAGGCAACTATTCGTCCCACAAGCTACGTAAACCGTAGTTGTCTACAGACAACTATCAATAGTTGCACAAATTATTCAAACGGTAGTTGCCTGTAGACAACTACAGCAGTAGTTGCACAACTTATTCAAACAGAAGTTGCCTACTCACAACTACTGTAGTTGCACAGCCTTTTCAAACAGTAGGTGTCTACAGACAACTACTGTAGTTGCACAACTTTTTCAAACAGTAGTTGTCTACAACTAGTTGCCCAAAAATTGCAGACAGTGGTAGTTGCCTGGCCGACAACTACGAGTAGTTGAAGTTGCACAGGGTGTGCTGTATTTGGACGGTAACCTGGACCTAATTTCTGAGGAGATTCCGAAGCTGGGCCATGACGTGGTGCACACCAAGATTCTCGGGCGGATGCCGAACCCGTCAAGGGGGCTGGCACAGCTCGACAGCGTGTTTGGTCCGTTGGACCTCGCTGACGAATTAAAACCGGAGGTTGCAACAGCATAATAGTGGAGAAATCCGGAGGAGGGGTGGCGCGTGATAGCGTCCTGGTCGAGTTGCGAATGTGTTATGCTAGTCGAGAGGCCTTTCAGAATCTCGCCTCTTTCCTGATATATGTCGACACGAGTTAACGCAATCTCCCCTCAAATATATGATGCGGCAGAATGATGACGGGAGGGGGTGTGAGTTGCGGCTTTCGGTGGGTGGTGGGTATTGCATTTCGTTGCACGCATTCTGGGCGGCACACGAACGAAAACAATATAATGATTGATAGATGCAATCACGCGGAGGATGAAAAGGCCAATAGCAACGAATGGTTTTCGTTCGGTGCGGCGACCGGGAGTAGCACATACCACATATCGAGCAATGTGCCCACGTTCAGGTTGTCCGCAGACACCTAATCAGAAAGACGACTATAACTATTTGTTGTGCATGGCCGCAATTACTCAGTAGTTGTCCTTAAACAACTAGTTGCATAGGTTTTTCACCCACTAGTTGTTTGTAGACAACTACCAGCTGGGCCAGCCGAAAAATGTTTTTCAAAGCAGATTGGCCATGCCCCAACCAATTTAACGAATTTGGATCTGGAATTTGGACACAGTGTAGATACTGTACTAATCAACACACTTGCCGCCTGCCATTTTTTTTTCTCGAGAGAGATAAGATGATCCGAATATCGAAACAAATGCAAAAGCGATCAAAACTACTTGAAAAACAAAATTCAAAGAAGGCAGGCAGCAGGTATTTTTGCACGCACGGTTCAAAGACGTGGTTGAAATGTCAGAGTAAAACTCTCAAAATTGGTTCGGGGAATGGCGGGAATACCATTTTCCAGTAATTACTTGACTTATATATAGAATCGGGTTTTGGTAATATCTCTTGGTTGGTGGCGAATTGGGCAACGAGACTTGCATCGATCTTCTCCTTGTGTCTTCAGCGTTGTCTCCACCAAATTTCATGTTGATCGAAAACGACATTTTTTAACGAAATTATAATAAACAAAATGTTGTTTTCGAGTTTTCGCGGATATCTCTGCGAGACCGAGTCGAGAAAAATATATAAATATGATTTTTTATATACATTGTTTTCTTTGCACAAGCACAAGTATGTCAGGGTTAGCGCTTCCATTTTTTGTAGCCTAATTCGCAGTGGTTCACGGAATACGAGATTAGGAAGCTTTGTAAGTTTCTTGGCTGGCCCAGCTCGTAGTTGAACAAGTTTTCCAAACAGTAGTTGTCTACAGACAACTAGTTGCTAGGGTTTTCACCGAATAGTTGTCTACAGACACCTAGTTGCACAACCGTTTCCAACAGTAGTTCTCTACAGGAAACTACAGGAGTAGTTGCAAAACTTTTTCAAACAGAATGTGTCTGACAGACAACTACGAGTAGTTGTAGTTGTACAGGGTGTGCAAAATTCCCCTAATCCGTCGTTTTTGGAGTTGCGTTTCTGCCGGCGGAGAGTACTCTGATGTGTTTACGTTGCAGAAAGAATAAGGCATTTCACTTGCTAATATTTGGCTACGTGTACGTAACTACCATTATTGACGTTATTGTCTTGTGCCTCATTGGTGAAAGCTAGTTTGTTAGTTAGTGTCTTAATCAATCTGTGATATTTTAAAGCAGGGTTGATCCAGTATCTACCCCACACTACTACTCCAGCTGTAGCTCAATGAAGCACCATATTGACCAAATAATTGCATCCACCCAATCAGTACGAGACACATGGTATAAATATCGTAGTTTATAATTTCAGACTCAGATTCAGTGAAATTTAAGAATTGACAGGTATGACTTTGTGTGAACTCGAGGACGAAAAAAATAAGAATCAGCAAGCGCACGAGGGGGTCGGTAAGTGAGAATCTGTCAGAACGTACTGCATCTCAGATGAATGAAAAAACAATCAAACACCCTCCAAGGCCACCGGAGGCCCATAATAACTAAGCTCCCTCCTCTACCAAACCGCGTTATCACACTTGGGATTTTTATAAAATAAAATGGTATTTTCGCCAAACAGCACCCCTTCGCTCGGCAAGTACACACATTGATATCCTTGCTTCATGTTTCAATACTGCCTCTTATGATAGTCGGTATCATTAAATTGTTCTATTATGATCTTCAAACAGCATTCGGGTTTACTGTCGACCGCGAGAAGGGCTCTGCCAAGCGCCACCGGACCGCCCGCGAACGCACGGCGGTGGCATGCCCCACTTCACTAAGCTGTCCACGGCGTTGCAGGCGAGAGAACGGGCGCCTCCGTCCCATTCGGTGCGCGGAGAACATGACGAAAAGGCGCCCCCTCCCAGGGACAGGTTGCCGGCTCCCCGGCGTCGAGACAGGTACCAGGGAACATAGGGGCTTCCAACACATTTCAAGGCGTTTCCCTCCCGGGTCTGTCTTTTCGTGTCCGTTATGTTTGAGTTCCATTTATTGGGAGACGTTGTTTATTACAGAGGTGTGAAATACTATCGCTCCCCTACCCTGCTCAGCCGTAGAACGCTCGACTCTGCACTAACATCCCATGGTTCGAACCCTGACAAACGTTTGAGTTTGAGGGAGCTTTTTCCGCGTGGTTTTACGTATTGTAACTTTGGTTTCGTTGTATTTATTATATGATATTTGGGTGCGGTCATACGATACGAAAAGTTTAACGCTCGGTTTTGCATGACAAACGTCCGAGGTTCGAGTCCGATCATTCGAGTTTTGATATATTTGCGTTTTTACATGTACGGGTTTTAGTCTGACTTGGTGGGTAGGTAGGTCGGCGGGTAGGTTGGAGATATGAGTGGCTGTGTGGGTTGACTGTGCATTATGGGTGGGAGGATGTGGGCGGGTTGGTAGATGCTGGCTTATACGACATGCTCATAATCTCCCTTTTTGCTATCTTGGCATAAAGTCTGTCGTCTTATTTTCTCTCCGATTTCAGCAAAGATTATTAAGTATACTGTGTTTTTGTACGAAGAGGTGTAAATCGCAAAATTAGTACAATTGAAATCGTTTTTTTTAACAGGGAGTTCAACAAGACATGTGTTTTATGTGTAAGCGGTTTTATTTTCTACCACATGGCATCTGCAGGTACTCTACTACAGTGGCACAGCAAGTAATATACCACTCGCACTCATCACCGCCCTGATTATATCTGCAGGGTAAAAAACAACAGTTTATCCAGGTTTATCGGATGTTTTTTATGAAATAATATACGAGTATATATATATATCGTACATATTTGTTTTCCAGCAGCGATACTAATTCTGGTACAATACCACCATATCAGTACTCCTTACGGAACACGGCATAGCTCCAGTTGTAATGCTCAGACGTGCTCCTGACCAAGCTATACCTTGTTCGTCATACTCGGTAGGAGCTGTTGGGGGTCATGGATCTGCAAGGGAAGTCAGACATTGCTGTGTCTGCATCACGAAAGGAAAGTTCTCCGCAGCAAGACTCTTCATCGCTTCGGATCCACGTAAGGCGCCACGGACGGTCGAACTAGAGGCCCAGGTAGGATCGCCACCTACTTGAGTGCTCGACGTCCTCGTTGATAATCTTAATTAAAACAGTACCAGCAGACGGGGAAACTGATATTTGCCAAATTCGTCTAATGGGTGCCAAAGGCATGGCGGGTCGTTATTGAGTAAAATACACTTTTCGTGATGGTGAAGGCGTCGGATTGATCTGGCTCCTGAGACACAAATATTGACCATGACCTACGCTGGCTAACACTGCTCGTACCCCTAGGGAGTACGTGTGAGCATGAAAACTGGAGAAATCGAGTTTTCCTGAGGCAGTAGAAGACTGATAAAACAGTGAAATTATACCAGAAATAGTATCGCAACTGCAAAAAAAAAGGAATGGGTTAGGTTGTGCAGGGTACATCAGTACGTATGCTGAAAATTACACACGACAACCCGAACGCAACTGACTGCGAGAACCTCTGAGTGCATCTATCTGCTGGACGCTTACCGGCGGTGAAAACAGCGGAAGCTGCTTGCGCGGTCAGAGGCACTAGGCTGAACCTTGAAATACCCAGGGGAAAAAGCCGAGTGAAGGGAGATGGAAGGGTTGTGAAGACTAGGGCGGAGAGTGCCACGCGATTTATGGTAGCACATATATACCTTGGTTTATACTATGCACACGCCTCATTATATTTCTGTATCGCTGCGAATTACTATCGAAATACGAGTACGTGCTTCCTTCCTTTATTCTACATATACGTGGGGAAACGGTGTTATCTGCAGCAAGCAGTATGCCGCATCATGCCGAACGTAGAAACAAAAATAATACGTAGTTGATCAAGAGTTGATCAAAGTTGCACAGCCGATCTCGAGTTCGACGTAATATTAGATCCTATTTCAAACCGTATTTTCGCTTGTGTGTGTTGCTATTATTGTATATATGTACTGTTGTTGTAATGTCTCACCGGTTTCCGTTGCGATTCGTAGAGACAGCGTGGAGTATGATACCGACCTATCCCCAGGACAGTATAATTGTGTCGATGACTATGATTTGGTAATTTGAGAACAATAATAACACCTCGGAGAGATTAGTGATGCATTTGATGCCCGGTAGCAAGGCACCAGGCCGACAATTAATAGTAGGTAGGACCCGTCCGTGAGTCATCCCACGGCAGGGGCGCAGCATCATTTTCTGAGCTTCTCACATTTGTTCGCGTAATCCGACCAAAAACCTTCCAATGCGGTAGTCCTATAATAAACATACCAGTAAAAGAAAACTAGTATACGGTGGTTACTCACGTGAGGAGCACAGCCCGTCTGAGAATATTGAGCCAAAAAATGGTACCCCTACCATGGCATTGCTCCCGCCGTGTAGACTACCTGTACCGCGCACCTCTGTGACTGTTTCGAACGCGGCCCTATTGTATTTTGGTTTCGTTTTTGTTTCTTTTTGGTCCCTCGTTCTTATCCCTGTGATACAGAAGAATTACTACCTGGCTTGGTGGATGGCGAGCTCGGTACTCTTCCTTAGTGGTTCTTTGCGATGATCATTCCTTAGTGGATATTTCTGATGATCTTTCTTTCGTTTTATTTGCTTGGTATTTTGCCTGTCGCAGCTCCACCAAGGCGGCACGACAACGATGCTACAACCCCTGGCATCCTTTTTACTCAATTTTAACAATATCCTATTTTGCCATGGGCTCGTTTTGCCTTTGTTTTCCCGTCCTCCAGTAGTTTCATAGGTTTTCTTCGATTGTTTGGCTATGTACGCAAGGGTGGTCGAAAAATCATTTTTCGGCACATCACGTCAAAATATTCAACTTCGACCGTCCCGACAGGGGGGGGGTTCCTGACACCGTCGCCTCCCTCTAAGCCTGAACAATACCTATATAAAACAGAACACAGGGGACGGTAGAGAGCCCCACCCCCCCCCTGCTTGTAAAACTGAATACAGGGGACGGTACAGAGCCACCCCCCCCCCCCTGCATGTAACAATAAACACAGGGGACGATAGAGAGCCGCCTCTCCCCTGCGTGACACAAGGCCTTCCATGGTACTCCAATACTACTGGGCGGCGCTGCTATCCATAGGCCGCTGCTGCGTAGTGACAACGACTGCTGCAGCAGTAGTGAGCGGAACAAAGGAGCTATGAGCCCGCTCGAAGGTGTACCCAGAAGACCCTGACGAGAGCCGTGGGATCTGCAAGCAGACTAATCTTCGAAAAAAACACTAGGTTCCACACCTACCTGTGATTACCCTTGCAACAAGAATCCATCAGGGTATCGAACCGCTGACTGCGCCTCGTGTTCTTGACATCTTACCTTCCCACCTGCTTCTGTGCAACATGTCCTGTACGCCACTGTCGGAGAGATCGCGAACAGTGGTCGACGCTCAAATATTACATCATGGAATGCCTTGTCTAAGCCGTAAAACGATAAGGTATTACGCTGACGTACGAGTAAAAACATACCGGTATGGTATGATGACCATGGAGTGTACCACCAAACCTTGACCGAGCAGCAAAGCAGAACAACCATACCATGACAATAGTATATGTCGCACGAAGGATGTGGTAGCATGTTACGTTGTGGGACTCGATGTGAGGGTTTGCGCCTCTCCGGCATTATACTGTCACAAACATCACATACAGTACAGGCCACCCAATCAAAAACAGGAAATCTGGTCCGGGCTGGATTTCTTACTCGAGAGAGGGTGCTTTCTAAACTAAGTTCAAGAAAAACGACTGCAGAATTTAATGCTTTCCTCCAAATCTCAGCCTGGCTTTCTCCTTAGCCTGTTTCTTACAATCGGGTGTCCTGTACTGTTCACCGATACACCCTGGACACAGCAAACAAATCAATCCGTGTAAAACCAAAATGGACCTCTCCCCAGGGGGGGGTATACTCGATTTGAATGAATGGCCGTAGTCGCATGACCATATATAGACCCTCGCATCCCTGCAATGCCGCGACGGAGCATGTCGGATCTTCACTGACCAGGCAGACATTGCAATACCACCAAGCGCGAAGCGCCGTGAAGTGTTGGGCGAGCGGCATAAAGGGTGGACTGCATCCTACCAACCGCTTGTGAGGCGAACGTGCATATGGATGACAGCTTCAATGAGTTAATTTTATTTCCGGTGTTGACACTTCCTGAGACAGCAATGGTAGCACTATGTAACTGCCTCGCGAGTGCCTTACCATATCACACTACGCGATACAATCATTCCCCTTGTGGGGAGGAAAGGTTCTCCACCCCGCACAAATGATCTAACTCGACCGCCAGTCTTGGTGATCGCCAAAATCAAATAGAAAGAAGGTATCCTCGTTGTCTAGCTCACGCAGTAAAAGGCGGATTTTACAGCGCCGTCGCCAACCGACGCCAACCCAACCGATCAATATATAAATATACCATACATTTATAGGGGGGGTGACCGTGACCCCTCCGGGGGGGGGGGGGGGGTGCGTTAGGTGTATGGTATCCAAATCCCTGGCCGCCCCCGCTCGCTGGATCCATCTGCTCGTATTCGTTCGTACCAGACGTGAGGGGAATCGCTGCGCGTCGGTTTTTGTCTACAACATTCTCGCGGGCCAAAGGCTGACACCTCGCTGATAGAGGCTTATTTTTCGCTGCGACGACTTGAGGCTGCCTCACGAGGTCAGAGGGACCACTCGAGGGGCTGAAGCTGGTCGTGGGCTGCCGTGTCGAGGAAGAACGGACTGCTTGTTGACGTCAATCCTTGATTTACTCTGATGCGATTTTGGGATTACATCTGTCACTTAGAGAATACGGACCGACGGCAGCCCCACCTCCGAAGGAGGGGACCATTTTCTTCGCCGATCACTCTCTCTTCTCGAACCCTCTAGTATAGCACAGCTGTAGTAGCATCGTTTGTAATCCTTCTGCTTCAGCGTACGGACCTGTACAGACTGCTGTTTGTTGTACAGCCGTGGTACCCTCAGAATGCCAGTCCATGGCTATTAATCGTGTTCAAAGCCTTGATACCCTATACGAGATTATATATACGAGCACCTTTCCTGGTATCTGGTATCATCACAATCGTACGTACCTGGTGATACCTGATATATCTGTGTTGCCCTGCCTTACCACCGAGGAGCAGCTGCATCGTTGCTCGCACAGGTGAATCTTGGCACTACAGCAGCCAAGCGCTTCCTGTAGCTTCCACAGTCGAACACTGCAAGCGGTTGCTTGGTGTGTGCTTCTGTTACCGCTGAGTGGGACTTGGATGCCGCATTCAGACGAGGCACATGGTCATACTGCTGGGGGTAAACCCTTTCACCGCGGTACAATACCACCGGTACTTCTGTACCTCACTAGCACTTGCACGAGGTAATTGCCCTGGCAGTTACTGCTGTATATTGCACTGCTGCTATGCGTGCACAGTAGATGTATCCATGACCGGCGCTACAGCAGTAAGTAGTACGGAGGACCACACGTGAAAGGAAAAATGCACTTACTACTGTAGTATTAGGGCCGTTTTTAACGACGCGTATTTAGCAAATAAATTGCCAAATTTCCATTTTTTGGCAAGTTTTACTTGCCAAAATAGCAAAAAACTTGCCAAGTTTTTTTCCGGATATTTCCGTAGCTGTTCGTTGGCAAGTTTTTGGAAAGTCAAATTTGCTATTTCACTTGCCATTTGCGACCAATCACGCCTACCCAAGACCATGCAAACCACACGCCGTTGCGCCAGACGCACGAGCTGTAGCAACACAGGAAGATACCGAGGGTTAGATGGTGGTGGTACTGACAGCAGATGATGGTGGCTGACAGCACTGCTGAAGGGGTTGCTGGCGCGGGTGACGAACCGCATGTAGGCGTGGCACTGGTGCCGTCTGGGGCTGATGCTCAAGTCAATCCCAATCAAACAGTCGCTCCAGCTTTCCCAAGACAACGAACAATGTGACTATGATCGCCCTGGAGGGCTGTCCACCTCTGGGATCTACGAGATATGCTTGGATCCGTCTCCAGGCCACCCATGCCTCGACGAGGGTGTCGTCTAGCCGTCCGATCCTTGCTGTACGGGGTTTGATAAAAAAGCTGGAGGCGTTACGTCGCTCAAATAGCAAGTTTCTTGCCATTTGATCGTGTTTGTCGATAGAAAGTATTTTCCAATACTTGCCAATTTGTTGTTGCCAAAATAGCAAGTTTTTTGCTATTTGCTCGTGTCGTTAAAAACGGCCCTTACTGTTGGTAATAATGGGGAATTATTATATAGGTTCATGTACGTACCGTAGGTAATATTTACTATGGAACGATCCCACGGTAGGGGTACCACTTTTTGGCTCCATATTTTCTGACCAGTTGAGCTCCTCACGCGAGTAACCACCGGATGCTATAAAGATTTTACTGGTATGTTTATTTTTGGACTACCGCATTGAAAGTTTTGGTCGGGTTGCGCGAACGAATGTTTCCGAAGTCATGTTTCTGGTGAGATATTGAGCTCTTCATGCGAGGAGCTCAGAAAATCCTGCTGCGCCCCTACCGTGGGTCATATTTACTAGTATTTACTAGTATTTACTATGTAGTCCCCCGCAATAGAACACTGCGAGTCGTTGCTTCGAGTGCCATGTTACGTTATTTTACTCGATGTTAACCCCTTAAGAACTGGTCCCCCGTTTTTGGGGACAAACTACTTGGAATTAGTGTGGGATCAGTTTTTGCAGTTCTGAAAGGGTTAAGGTTTGTTTCGCTTCTACGGTATTGTCACACAAATCACATACATATACCGACACACAAAAAAACGTACCTTGTACACATTTGTTTGTTTCGAACCCTCCGGGGGGTAGGTGCATGGTATCCGAATCCCTGGGCCCCCCTTAAGGGAACAACTCGTGCACCGGGTGTTTGGCACAGCCTTGCTCACGAAGAGCGGTGGCGGGGTTGACGTGGCGCCATGAGGCTAGTACGAGTAGTAGAAGAAGAAGGATGCGTATTATGATCGCGGTGACTCGCACCAAATTAACTAACTTACTGAACTGAACACAAGGGGGCCTCTGGTCCCCGTCAGCTCTGTGACCCTTGAGGGCAGGTCAAACACAACATTACGCAACTTCGTCCCGGGAGACATAAAATATTCAATCGATCTCCGTAGATAACTTGTAGTGGCACAACCCACATACTTGTACGAATACGGCAATGACACGTATCATACATTTCAGGAATATCACATCATACTTTGATACGAGTAAATCCCACACGCCCCCTGCTCGTGTCACAGTCGTCTGATTACTTCCGTTCAGTCAAAATACCGAAAAATAAAACCTGTGCATAAAAAATGCCTTTTATGTCGACACCTTGAAATCTCAAAGCAAAACAAACCAGTCCGAAGGAAGGTCACTAAAGCATCGACCATGGCTAAATATCATCGACACCCGGGGGGGGGAAACAACTCTCAGAAAATTCTCAGAAAAATCAATTCTCAAAAACACGGATAAAACCAACAATCAATGCTGGAGAATCAACAATAAATCTCGAAAAACCAATGAAAAGCTCGCGAAAAAACAATAAAAAATCAACAATCAGCTTGAATGCAGGTGAGCATGTCGACACAGCAGTATTAATTCGTCCTGAAATATAGTCGAATATATTACCAAAATATTACACCTCCGTCACCAAATCCTCCGACTTTTCGACAGCGAACCGCACGTGGTACAGCTTAACTCATTCAGAACTGAAAAACTTATTCTCAACTACGAATTCTAAGTAGTTTGTCCCCAAAAACAGGGGACCAGTTCTTAAGGGGTTAAGGTGACGCTGGTTGTTGACCATCCCCTGGTCCCCGCTTTCAAATATTCGACTACATAAAAAAATATGGTATGTGATAAATGTGCCCCCGGGGGCACATTTCTTAACAACGCCCCCGGGGGCTCTTTTAGCTTATTGCGCCCCCGGAATTGGGGCTGAATACAAAACACATTACCACGAGCGATTACGACAACCGGAGGGCAGCAGAGCTGTCTGGGAGTTGTCTACTGCATGTGCTGCTGCGGTGTGTGCAGTAGTTCCGCCGGTCATCGCGTTGTTTGCGGAATGTACAGACGGCTTTGTGTTGTCGATACTCAGGGCATTGGTTTTGAGTGCAACATGAAGCTAAAAGTGCCTCTACATGATGCACGCGCCACGAGCGATGACGACGGCCGTAGGGCATTGTCTAGAGCATGTGCTGCTGTGATGTATGCAGTAATGCCCCCAGGTATTGATTCTCGCTGGGTATACAGACGTGTTTGTGTTCTCTTATTCCCAGGCTTTTGGGGGGGGCACATCAAGCTAAAGGTGCCTCCAAAAGCAGACTACATACATGAAGCACGCTACTACGACCGAGTACAACGATCGTAAGGCACCAGACTTCTCTGTGACTTGTCTACGGTATGTGCTGCTGAGGCCTGTGCACTAGTTCCGCCGGCCACCGCTTCTCGCTCGATATACATACGTGTTCGTGTTCTCGATACCAAGGATATTATTCAGGCCATTTTTGCGGGCGCACCACGCTAAAGGTTCTCCAGGCCTTTTGGGGGGGCGCACCAAGCTAAAGGTGCCTCCGGAAATAGGTTGCACGAAGCACGCCACCACGAGTGATGACGACGACCGTACGACACCAGACCTTTTTGGGGGTTGTCTATAAGGCATGTGCTACTGTGGTGTATGCAGTAGTTTTACCGGTCATCGCGTCTCGCCCGATATACAGATGGGTTCGTATTCTCAATACTCGTTTTTTTGCAGGCATTGTTTTGGGGGCACATGAATCTAAGCGTGCCTCCGAATAGACACTCCACCTTGAGCGAACACGACCATCGTACGTCACCACACCCGTCTAGGGATTGCCAACGACATATGATGCTGTGGGGTGTGCAGTTAGTCAGTCTGTCGTAGCTTCTCGCTTGATATACAGACAGGATCGTGTTCTCGGTACTGAGGATCTCTCCAGGCCTTTTTTGAGGGCGCACCAAGCTGAAGGTGCCTCCGAAAAAAAGCATCAAGCACGCCACCTCGATTACGACGATCGCAGGGCACTAGAGCTGGCTTGGGATTGTCTGCGGCATGTGCTGCTGCGGTGTGTGAGTAGTGACGAATGTGAGCGCTTCTCGCGCGATATGCAGACGGGTTCGTGCTCTCGATACTGCTAGGCGCTCTCAGCAGTTGATTCATTTTTGTGTGTTTCAACTAAACTCCTGGAAGGTCCGACCCATATGGGATTGCAACTCCGGAACCAACTCTTCGTCACGTTCGAGGGCACCACTAGCCCACAAACCCGAGTATGCCTTGCGAAAATGACGGGCGTGACAATACAAATTAGTACGAGTACGAAAATATGTTGCATGCAATATCCATACCAGGTATATGTTTGCTCTAGAGTACTCACTATGATGATTCCTGCGCTGAACACTCGTAGACGACGATCTGCTGACGGAAGATAGAGTCTACTTGAAAACCGAGGTATATATGTGGCAAGTCCTATATACTTACATAAGACGGTGCAGTAACTACTGTAACTGTTTTATGTTCAATTCAGAGTTCAAAGGGGGGCGAACCTATCCAGATCGGTATATGCGAAAATAATAATATTTCCGTGCGGAATAGCACATACTTCACAGACTCGTACTCGAATGAACATGAAAGGAAGCGGGACGTTGAAACATATCTCGCGCATCAAGACCACCAACCACTATTAATAGCACAGGTATACGAGTACGCGAATTAAATAGTGGACCTTAAATAACATGTCAAATATATTCCCGTGCAGAATGGCACCAACTATACAATTATTACAGTAAAGTAGCAGGCATGTATGCATGTATGCGCGAATTCAATACCCATTAAAATAGGGTTGCCAGTCAAATGTTTCCGTGCTGAATGTCACATAGTTTACACGAAGTACACGAACTCAAAATGCAAAGAAACGGAACACCAAAATAGATGTCTGGCGTCAATACTACAAATCATCAACATTGACAGAACACGTATACGAGTACGCGAATTAATCATATTTCAAAGGGCAACTTATAGTTGCTTCCGTGCAGGATGGCACCTACCTACTTTACAGTTGGCCCTTAAGGCTTACAGGTATATCAAACGCCAATGAAAATGGATGGACAAAGAACACCCAAACAATACACGTATGTATTTACCAGAACATTTGCTACACACATCACAGCAGCAGGTGCCATAGACAATCCTCACACGGACCCACTACGTACTACAGCACTGCAGTACTGATCGTATCAATATAGCAGTTTGGTAGTTTTACTACTGCTGCTGTTGTAGTCTGTTTTCGGAGGCACCTTTAGCTTGGGCTCCAAAACTTTGCCCGGAGATATCCTGAATATCGAGAACATTACGAACCCGTCTGCATATCAAGCGAGAAGCGACGACCGGCGGAACTACTGCACACGCTGCAGCAGTACATGCCCTAGACAATCTCCAGACAAGTGTGATGTCCTACCGTTGACGTGATCTCTTGTGTAGGCGTGCTTCATGTAGTCTGTTTCCGGAGGCATTTTTAGCTTGATGTGCCCCCGAATAATATCGTATAAGTATCGAGAACACGAACCCCTGTATATCGAGCGAGAAGCTGCGACCAGCGGAACTACTGTACACACCGCAGCAGTAAATACCGTAGGCAATTCCTAGACAGGTCTGGTGCCGTACGATCGTCGTTATTGCTCGTGGTGGCGTGCTTCATGCAGCCTGTTTCCGGAGGCACCTTTGGCGTGGTTCGCCCCCAAAAATGGCCTGGAGAATATCCTTGGTATCGAGAACACGAACACGTATGCATATCGAGCGAGAAGCGATGGCCGGCGGAACTAGTGCACACGCCTCCGCAGCACATACCGTAGACAAGTCACAGAGATATCTGGTGCCCTGCGATCGTTGTACTCGGTCGTAGTAGCGTGCTTCATGTATGTAGTCTGCTTTCGGAGGCACTTTTAGCTTGATGTGCCCCCCCCGAAATCTTAAGAGAACACAAACACGTCTGTATACCGAGCGAGAATCAATACCTGGGGGCATCACTGCATACATCACAGCGGCACATGCCCTAGACAATGCCCTACGGCCGTCGTCATCGCTCGTGGCGCGTGCATCATGTAGAGGCACTTTTAGCTTCATGTTGCACTCAAAACCAATGCCCTGAGTATCGACAACACGAAGCCGTCTGTACATTCCGCGAAACGCGATGACCGGCGGAACTACTGCACACACCGCAGCAACACATGCAGTAGACAACTCCCAGACAGCTCTGCTGCCCTCCGGTTGTCGTAATCGCTCGTGGTGATGTGTTTTGTATTCAGCCCCAATTCCGTGGGCGCAATAAGCTAAAAGAGCCCCTGGAGGCGTCGTTAAGAAATGCGCCCCGGGGGGCACATTTATCACTTCCCAAAAAATATGGTGACGGTTTCATAAACGGGACTGTCATATATCCACCCAATGAAAGGCTGGCACGAGCACAATTCTAGGCAAAAATTGCACCACAGCTATGGGAATCGGGAGGTGGCTTGTTTGGGCGATCGGCGCGGCGTGAGCCTGCGGCACCATGGCGACTCCACAAGGTAAGGGAACTTAGGACTACCCAAAGCAAGGCGCCTGCGCAAATTTGGTGGCTTTTGGTGGGCGCTGTGTGTAGAACCGGCATTTAAGTATCTTTAGGCTCGAGCGGGCCATGTTTGGTGCCAGTCGATGCACGGCACAGAGCCCACATCCTGGTGCTCGGCTTAGAGAGGTTGCGGCCACCTGCCTAAGGGTCAGCACGCCGAGATGTCTTGTTGGAACCAGCTTTCCAAGGCGCCCGGCTATATATGATCACGCACAAGTAGTGTTTGGGTCCAAACTGTGACCATTTTGGTGCAAATTAACCCCCTACAGCCATCCCTAGGACCCCGAGCTACCAGTGGCAGATGTACCGACCCGCCAACGCCTCCACAAGCGCCGTCGACCCGCGAGTTTGACCAACATCGCTGCCCTGGGGTATGTTCGATGGTGTCGTGAAAAACAGGACCGCGATGTAATGGACAGCAGTAAAATTCCTGCATTTTAATTCCTTGTGTTGGGCTCCTTTGTGGCAGAAGAGAACACTCCCACGCCAAACCCTACCGCAGATTAGCCTATGTTTGCCGCTGCTGTATGCAGTGGGTCCGACACATTGGGCGATGCAAATTGAAGACGAAAGTTAGCTGGTATCTAGGCGAATCGACGGACTTATAAAGCACTCGTCGTCCCGATCCGGGCGTAGTGCGAAATGTTGCTTTCGCAATACCGGATTCGACATAAAAATGGGATTTTCACACCTATGAAGCGTATAAATATCATGCCGCTATTAGTATATGTAATCTTGCTCACGCCAAACCAAAACGTGAGGAAACTCTGTCTCTGCCGCTGCTGTACGCAGTGGGTTCGACGCATTCGTGGAAGCACCTTGAAGACGAAAGATAGACGATGTCTAAGCGAATAGATAAATCCATACTCCCGTCTATCTCCGGGCCCGTGCGTAAGGAAAAACGTTGATACCGCAAATCCAGATTCGACATAAAAGTTGGTTTTTCACTCGTAAAAAGCCTGAATTCCATACCGCCAATACCATACCATATTCTTATACTGTAATTGTCTGAGCTCAGCAAAACGTCAGTTCTCGACGCTCGGGCCATTTTCATACCTCAGGAAAACCTGAGTTCTCGACGCTCGTGCCTCGCGCTCCGTACCCCCCGCCGTGATGAATGCTTTGAAAGTTTACATCCAAGTTCTTCTAGTGTTTATCCACTTACGATACGCGTTTGTCCCTTGGCATCGTAATTGCGGCCCTTAACCTTGTCATTCTCGCCGGCGGCCTGGGCCGACGGCGATGTTCCCTTGTATTCCTATAATTTAGATGAGCTCAGCAAAACGTCAGTTCTCGACGCTCGTGCCATTTTCATATCTCAGGAAAACCTGAGTTCTCGACGCTCGTGCCTCGCGCTCCGTACTCTTACCCTCCGCCGTGATGAATTAATTTTGTTTTCCCCGCCGCTGCCCGCCGTGATGAATTTTTGAAATTTTCTATCTAAGTTATTATAATGTTTATCCACTTATGATGGAGTTTGTGTGAGGATGAAAAGTTTCGTGTCTCGTGCTTCCTTTCCGTATGCCGTATACGCCCCGCCGTCATGTGTGTGGTAATTCATGTACGTATTAGAATTTTATTTTGTTTCAAGACAATACGTGGTTTATATGGTGCGCACTTACTTATGTATGCATATATATCCTCTCGGTCCCTTGGCATCGTAATCCGCCTGTTGCATTATGCGCCTCATTCCTCCTTCGTTGGCTTTGCCGCTGGGGGGCTTCGCCGGCGGCCTGGGCCGACGGCGATGTCCCCTTGTAGTATGTATAGTCTTGCCCACGCCCAAAAAACAGCCCGTTACCATGATTTCGGCTCTGCGGTTCTCAGTGGGTTCGACACATTCGGTTACCTATCTTGCCGAAATATTGCCTACACCCTGTAAAAAAGCAAGTTTAATCATAGCGAACGTACTGTAGTTAATCCCGACAATCTTTGCTTTCTACACTAAAGTAAAGGCTTGCTTGTCGACACAAAGCAAAGCATGTCAATATCAATCTTCGCCGCTGCTGTGGGCTTCACTCAGCAACAAGTTACCGTCCCCCGTACACCCAATCCCATACGCCGCCTGGCACTGCAGGTTGCTCCGCACCGTGCGCACAAGAACATAGATAAGCAAGGTTATCGCGTCCGTTGATCTTCTCCTTCTGGCGGCCAAGCACCCTGTACGCGGGAGCCGGGAAGGATGTCGAGGGAGGACTATAGATTGCGCGGGTGTTTTAGAAGTTTCCAGTCGCGCTCGTGTGGGGAATGGGGGGCGGGTCCTGCAAGTGTATGCAACACAGCCGCAGGGGGGTATCTACTCATTGATTTGCATCGTAAATTTCCAAAAACCCAACTATTGCGCAGTCAAGGTTCTGCCGGGGGAGCCCGCTCTGCTGTACATACACATACATACATGAAGAGAACATAGTCTGCCCCCCCCAGAACGAATAAGATTCACGTACAAGTAGTAGTACAAATGGAGTCGAGAGTTTTTCATGTGTTGTCTGTGATCGACTTTTCGTTCTGTTGTTCGTGTGCCTCGTTGTGCAGGTTTGGGCGAGGGTGGCGGGGGGAGGTGGGGGGGGGGGGGGGGGGGGCACTCGATATTTACGCATGGCCATAGTCGGGCGGGGGAGAGCGTTTTTTTCATGAAGGGTTTTTCATGTACAACAGTCTAGGACATCTATTCATAATAAGAAACAGGAAATGTGGTCAAGGCTGAATTTATTATTCGAGAGAGAGTGCTTTCCACACTAATTTCAAGATAACGACTCCCGAATTTCTGATTTTACTCCAAATCGCAGCCTGGCTTTTTCCTATTAGCCTGTTTCTTATTAGGGGTCCTGTACTGTATGCATTTTGCAAGAGGGTGCTTTTTATTTTCACTGGACGACCTAACCTCTTTGTGCATTATTGATCGCAGTGGGCCTGTTTTAGTGTTTATTAGTTTTCCGTCTCTCCCGCTACCTATGAATACCTGGTATATACTATATATTGATACTATGCATACTCATTTATATATGTACAACTCCTGCTGCTGTACGAGGTATCGTACGAAGTGCGTATACATAACTGGTATACAATAAAAAACTAAGACACATCATCTACTGATATATTATGTACATATTATATGTACGTACGTATATATATACCTGTGTATATCACGTACGATGCTACAAGATAATTGGTACTACCTCGTACTCTGTTGTAGTCTGAACATTAAGGTAACTTTTGAGCGTACGAGTATCCGGAAGGATACGTACGTACGTGTACGTAGAAAGTACCAAAAAGGCAAAATACAAGGACAAACCAGGCCTCAAAACCGTACGTAGAATTTATCTTTCGACGCACTCGGCAGCGGCACCTATCTGGACAGTACACACGCTCCGCTGCAACCGTCAGGGCTCTCGTCGTGGCTGGAATCAGGCATCATGTTTCCATCTTCTCAAAAATGCTTCGTGTGTCCCTCGGCTTTCCTTGGGGCTTTTTCCCGCACCCTGTCGGGAAGCATCTCGCTTTCAAGCCGCCTGCGGTTGACGTATTGCTGCTATGACTACGCCGTCGGCCGATTGATATTGCGTAAACCACTTTCCCCTTCCAAGTCCTTCGGATCAAGTTATTCGTCGGTCTACACACAAGGAATATTTGTGATGAGGCTACCCTCCGACAGCTCGCTGAGGATGCGTGATATTCGCTGTCACGGCTATTGTATGGATGTGACTGTGAGGGTCGTTATCCCGTGATCCACCGTTGATGTAACTCTTTGGCTGACACGCCAAGCTGGAACAGCAGGGGCCCCAGAGTTGGTTGATACCGTGACGCGGCCGTGCCCCCCGTCGGCCGCTTGACACAAGGTGCAATACTTTTCAGGGGTGGTGGCATATTCATTATTTTATTTTTAAATTATTTTATTTAGCTCCTCACGTGAGGATCTTATTTGTTATGGCTCAAGAATTCTGGATTAGTTTTTCACATGTAGACCCCTGGGTGGACTACCACCAATTCGTATAAAATGCAAAATGAAACCCAATATGATACGAACGGTCACCTCCTAGGCTACACCGTTCTTGTCCCCCCTGCTACTTCTTTATGAAACCCCCCACACATATTTTTCTCATCAGGCTAACCCGCAACCCTGATTGGGCCCGCTCCATTTTTTCAGCGGGGCTATCTTACACTCCCACCATAGGGCCAGCCTGATACAACCCTCGTTATTCTACACGTTTTTTCGAGGGCAGTGGAGACCACTTCCGCTCCCTCCTCTGCCTCCCTCCCATACGTCATGAAAACCCGAGACTTTCATCTTCCTGCACGTTCTACTTGCAACTCCGAAAGGCCCTGCGCGGCCAACTGGGTGCCCCCCCCGATTCTTCCCGAGTGCATTGCTAACTGCGTGGGGTCTCTACCGCTGCTTCCTACCATCAACCGCAACGCCGCTACCGCTTCAGTTCTAGTAAACACTTTCCATCCCGACGCCGTGCCCCTGGTCGTCAGCGGCGCCCCCCCCGGCAGCTGGGGGTGCACGTTGAGCAGTTCCACCAGGGCCTCGAAGGCTCCCATTGCCTCGCCCTCCGTCTTCCCCGCGTTTTCAAGCCGAGTACGAGTAATGGTGCACCCTGCTCTCTTTCGGTCACTTTTGGACGCCAAAAAATGTACCTGCACTGCTGAGGCAGCCGACCTGTTCTCGAGTGGGACCTGTATTCCTTCGTGCAAGAAAGTGGGGCAATTTCTCGTCAGGCAGAATTCGGGGTGGATGTGACCGTCTGCACAACTCTGACGCTCTGCATAACGGGCAATAGGACACTGCAAGTCCGAGCCACATCACATAACCCCCGTCTACCATGCCTGCCACCACTTGTCTCCCTTGCGAGAGCATGGCCCATGTCAACGGCAGTCTGACGCGCGCTTTTTCAATCGACATGCCGCGCGCCCTGTCTATTCCCTTTCCGATCGCCAATATCATGCAATGCGACGTCGTCAGTTCGCATCCTGCGAACATCTTGTGAACAAAGTTGACGGCCGCTAAGTATCCTCTGACAGTCGACTGTTGATTATTGCGCATGAAGCAGCGGGCGGCCATGAATTCAAGCAGATCAGTAAGCTTTTCATCGGGATCGTCACGGGCGCGCAACCAAGGCCTTAAACCCTACGCATTGTTCTGTTTTTCCCAGATGTTCCACTTCGCTCTGCCCAAACAAACCCAGCGCGAGCATTGCCACCAAGCGGGCAATTTCATCCTACGTTCCTCTCTTGTTTCCCCCTGTTCCTGCAGGGTCCGAGGGAGTACCGCGTGCACGCCGTATGTTGATCGAGTGACATTACTTGGACAACACGACCCGGATATCTTACCGAGCGACGACCATGCCTTAGTTATGCAGTATGTTGGGCGGCGAAAGACATGCGGCATGCGGATCGTATATCGTACGTTGTTACAAGAGACGTGCATAGCGAGCGCGTGTGTCAATCAGTTGTGCATCATTCGTTCATCTATGAGATTCCACAAAATATCATCATGCTTGGTTTGGACATTCTTCGTAAGAAGTACTCCATCGAAAATCCCCGATCCCCGCAACCCGATGTCTTGTTTTTACCATTCGTGGGAGTTGGTCAGCTCCCTGACTTGTCTGACAATATCCCCCGTGGTCAGCGCGAGATACCATCCGCTAGGGTGTTCTGCTCAACGGGCATATGTTTTGCCGCGGGGTTCCACCCCCTTTTGAGTTCGAGACGTCCAAGCATTCTCATGAGTAAGCACGTCCTTTCGTCCCTCGCCCCCCCGCATCGGGCCATCCACGACACAGCGGCCACGCTATCACCGCGCATCGGTATGGAATCCCGTTTGGCATAGAGGCTATCTCCTTCGAGTCCTAGAAGGGCCCACGCCGTCACGACCCACCCCAGAAACTCTATAAGGCTGATGGTTTCTCAGATGGTACAGCTCTCTCCAACGGCGGCTCTTTTCTTTTTGAGTTCTGAGGTTAGCTCTTGCGGCGAATCATACCACCAAGAAACCTTCTTCTCGACACAGAACCGCCCACCGTGTCGAGGCTGGCGTCCGATAAGTAGTATCGCTTGGCGGGTCGTTTTAACGCCGTGTAGGAGGGGGAGCTAGACGTCTCTCCCTCCGATAGTAGCTCGTTATCCATTGCCCACTTCCAGAAGAGGCGGTCAGCGTGAACCTCTCTTCCAGGTTCGACTGTGCAGTTCTGTTTTTTTGCTACCTGGTGAGTCGTGCCACCCCGACAGCCGCAGAAGTCTCCACACGAAGTATCTACCCACCTGCCCTACGTACGTGAGGTTCCACAACTTCCCAGCCATACTGAGGACCTCCCTAACCTTCGCGTGCCTACGCTTCAGGGGCCACCGCTCGCGCAGCAACCCCGTCTACGCGTCGACTTTTTCACTAGGGAACGAGATTATCATGGTGTGCGAGTTGATAGTGAACCCTAAGGCGTCGATTATGGTGTCCCCGTCCGTGCGTTTCTTGGGTGCTAGGATTGGCGTGACACCCTCCTTCCCCTGTCCGCACAACCGCACGTGATCAGAGGCTAGCGAGGCCGACGCGATCAGCGCGGTCGTATCGTCGTCCGAGCGTTGCACTTTTGTCAGTAAGTAATCGTCTACGTACACTGTCGTGAAAAAACGGGTCGGCTATCTCTCCCCAAGTGTGTGTTCTGATTTTTTTGTGTCCGAGGAAATCGACGTGGGTTGTCCCTCTTCCCACCGGTCCACCACCTTAACGTGAGCCAACATTTATTTTTATTTGTCCGAGAGCTGAGTTGAATCGTTCGTGGTGTTACAGTGCGCGTGCTCGGCCGCCGCCGACACGACGCCCCAGAACCCCGGCGAATCGGACCACCCAAGTGTCAAGCGAAACGTCACTCACTACCAACTCTTCTACTGAGTAGCAAAACTCGTGAACTTTTTCCCGGTCTACCCGGACGTTGCGGAAAGCGTCGGAAACGTCGGCTTTGCACATCAGTTTTCTCTTGACCGGGAACTTTTTTCTGAGTGACACGAGTTCAGGAAGATAACTCCGGCAGCGTCAGAGCGCACAGGCATGGAGGGACGGTATCCGAGTCAGTGTCTCCGTTACATCCTCCCTGTTTCTATCTGCTCGGCTCGTCGAACGACAAGCCATAGATTATCCGGACCTGGTGTGTCCCGACTGCTGCGAACGGGGCGACCCTCAGATTCGGGATTTCGTGGGCGGCTGACTTTTGTATCACTAAACATTTATGGCGTCTCTACGTCTTCCCCGATTGTTTTTCATACTGCTGGCAAGTGCTCGGTGACGCTGGGGTGATTTCCGTACCGTAACGCGCGCTCCAGATCAGCGCCCGTCGCGGCCGTGTTCACTGGTACGCCACCTGTGACTATCGAGACTAGCTCGTCGACTGCTCCGAAGCCTTTTCAATCTCCGGAGAATCGCCGAATGTGTGTGGGATCGTGTGCCAGCTTATATATCAAACGTTTTTCTCTCTAGTGCATCAAGATCGTGTTTTCCAAGTTTTGTTTTACGTGCCATTGTTGTACCATGCGTTCTGTTCTGTTTCGACTGAGCGACACACCATAAGGAAGCCGTAAAAACATGCTGACTCGCTACTCTCCCGCGGATCGATCGGAACAGACATGCTAGTATTGGGGTGATGCTCGGACGGCTCAACTAGCCCGTCCCGTGCGTGCCCCTCTGTCTGGTTTTGCACGGTGCCCTGTGCTCCCACCGTATCGGTTGGGTGGCGCCGCCCTCCTGTTGGGTGGGGGGGCCCGACTGCATCTTCTGTACTGCTGTGGGGATTCTGTTGTACTGAATGGGTGAACGGCCTTTCTGATGGCTTTGCGCTAGAGTTGAGTCTTGGATCCCGTGAAGTGGTGACACTGCCCTCCTTCTACCAAGTCTGTTGCTGCTAAGGTAGCTCTGAGCTCGTGCACTGCCTACCGTTTTCAGACAGAAGTGGGGAAACACGCAGAGCCCTCTGCTCACACCAAACCGCTGCTGCTGAACCTTCCGCGACCTCGGTGGCATCTCCAACCCGATTCGACGGCAAGTGSGATCGAGACCTGTTCAGGCTTATAGGTCGAGTGGCTCAGTACTCTTCCTCTCGTCCCTTTTATCAAGTACTCCCTTCTTCTGATCTGTCGATGCTGGGTACTGCGTACCTGTACTCGGCTGACAATCTGAGTTCTGGACGTGGTGTTATGCTAGTATTGTGGCGTTATGCTCGGACGGCTCAACTACCCGTCCCATGGTGCCCCTCTGTCTGATCTTGCACTGTGCCTGGTGCTCCCACCGTATTGGTTGGGTTGGCCCCGCCCCCTGTTGGGGGGGGGGGGBCGACGGCATCTTCTGTACTGCTGTGGGGATTATTTGTACTGAATGGGTGGAACGCCCTTCTGGTTGGCGCAGTGTATTCGGTCCCTCGTGGCATCTCCCGTTGCCAGTTTCGTACCCTCGGTGGCATCTCCAACCCGATTCGACAAGAAGATGGGGAACACAGCAAGCACCCTGCTTCGACACCAAACCCGCTGTGCCGAACCTTCCGCGACCTCGGTGGCATCTCCAACCCGATTCGACGGCAAGTGCGGGATGTTCAGGCTTATAGGTCGAGTTGCTCGACTCTTCCCCTCGTCCCTTTTATCAAGTACCCCTTCTTCTGATCTGTCACTGCTGGGTACTGTACGTGGTACTGCGCTGACACTGAGTTCTGAGGTGTGGGATGTCTTGCTGTTTTTGCGTACACTCTCTTCAAACGTTCTGCTGTTTGACTCTCTGCATCTTTGTTACTCGGAACTTGACCTCACCGTGAAACAGGGCCGGCGACACCGACCCAGAGAGTGGGTGTATGGCAAATCTCCACGGGACCTCCTGGCGTTTTCGAACACTATCTAACTGCTCGCGCACCTGRCCCCTCCCTTCGGCGGGCCCCGTCTGATGGCAGGGCCCCTATTGTCAGTTGCTGCGGGCGTCCTGCGAGACTGTCAACAAGCAGAGCATCTATTTTAGGAAACCTGTGACTCGAATATCAACCCAAAATCGCTAGGTATACCTGGATTGGAACACGCCTCCGGTACTACTTATTTGTACAAACACATCCTGCTCCGACCCGCGGCCTCCCGATGTCAACATTGGTGGGAGGTACTCGTACATAGATGGCGGTAGGCTATCATAGCTTCGTTGCTGGTTAACCTGTGACGCATGTGCATATGTCTGGCCTGGCCAGCTTGAGGAATGAAACAGTATTGTCATTACTGCTGTCTATCCCAGGATCTGCCACTGCTCTGCTGTCTCACTGTCACTTCAACGAATTATTTGATGGGCCAACGTTGCATGTGCTGCACCCGGTCATATCATAGTATACAGCAGTACGAGGACTAACAGGCTATAACGCAAAACAGGCTGACATTAAAGGCGAAATAAGAGACAAGTTATTATTTGAAATAGTGTAGAAGCATCCCTCCTCCAATAAGAAATCCAGCCCGGGCCAGCTTTCCTGTTTCTTATTATCATCGGTGTCCTGTACTTGATACAATACCTGCAATCCATCTATCTGCTTCGAGCTCAGATCACCAAATTTCTAGTTAAGCCTTACTGTATACCAGCTGCTGATGCTAGATTCTACGTTCTTTACAGCTCTCTTGGTATGACAATCCTTGCGCGCATCGCCAAGAAGCGGAGGTTCAGGGTTCGTAGGACTTTTTTAGAAACACACCAGCAGACGTACCTCGCTAAGTTGATGTCGATGCAAGGAAAGTTCATAAGAGGGACGAAGCCGATATATCCTCGACCATGCTTCCGCCCAGCTCCTCTGGCTGCGGCATGAAAGTCGATCTCAAAATCGATCAATTGTAATGGGCACAATGTCGTCCCCTGGGCTACGAGCTCTCGCCAGTGCTACGTACACCGACCGTCTATGACCGGGGCAGCAGGTCTCGAGGCTCGACCACCTGTTGACGTATTGCTGCTATGACTACGCCGTCGCCGTATTGTATATAGCCACGTTAAACCACTTTCACACTCTCACCAAGTCAACTTCGGATTACAAGTCATTCGTCGGATGCCTACAACACATGAATATTGGTGTTGACGAGGCTCACCCTCACGTACAGCTCCTCGCTGAGGCTATATGCGTGATATTCGCTGTCACGGCTATTGTATGGATGTGACTGTGAGGGTCGTTATMCCGTGATCCACCGTTGATGTAACGCTTTGGCTGACACGTCAACCTGGAACACCGGCGCTCCAGAGTTGGTTGATACCGTGACGCGGCCGTGCCCCCCGTCAGCCGCTTGACACAAGGTGCAATACTTTTCAGGGTGGTGGCATATTAGATATTTTATTTTATTTTATTGTTTTGGCTCCTCACGTGAGTATCTAATATCATCGAATGCACCCGAATCGTACCTTCGCAAAGGTTGTTCGCGCAACCCAACCAACACTTGATTATACTGATTAGACTATATAGGAGCTACATAGTTCTAAAACTATAATGCGCGACCAAAGATGAGCACTCTAACCGGTGGTTTCTCGCTTGAGAAGCTGAACAGGTCACACCATACGGCGCCTATACTATAATCTAGTCAAGCCCCTTCCGTGTGATGAGTGATATGCCCTACATAGCCACCCCGCGTACAGACGATTGACGCCGGTCACATTTCCTTTGACACCGTCGTGCTATTTCAAACGACATCAGTATCACAAACTCGCGTTTCTGTGATACATAAGATTTACTGTAGATCGTCTACGCCTGACAGTTGACACGATTGTCTCTGTGACCGACCCGATGTGGCGCGTAGACGCCCGTTCCAGCGGGCTCGGTGTTTGGGGCCGTTCAAATTTCGTTACACGGGTAGATATGTAGCGGGTACGGCTGCAGCCGATATCATGAGGATCAGGAGCTTGAAGACGGACGAAGTGTCATGGAGGTGTATATGGGCGACCACGAGTAGGTCTTGACGGTGGTGTCCTATATATCTAAAACACGACCGATGCTTCCAGACGGCGGCGGGACATTTACTCCGCGGCAGTCATCGATTTACCACTGCCCGGCCTTTCATGAAGGCTTTTCCGCGTAAACTCCGCAGTAGATGTGTTGTACTGTAAGTTTGGGTGATACAATGGACAGGAAATAGTTATCTAACCCCAGCCAAATGGTCAACGGATAGTTCAAGAGCCCAAGGAAGTATGGGTAGGACCACTGGCTGGGGCAGGAGGCCTCAACTAATCCAATACTTACTTTAAATGATCGTTGAAAGCGTACAAGAATACTACAGTTGTAAAATCGGGAATCACACAAATGGAACTACGTGATCGTAGGGATGTGGTTCCACTCGTAGAAACCGAAACTACTGGGTCATGGTGTAGTAAACGAGATCATTCTCATCAAAGGCGACCAAAAGCCAAACCATCGAGGCTTTTGATAAACAATTCTGACCATCCCACCCGCCCAGCTGACAGGTACTTAACAGTAGTTTCTGCGTTTGTAGTTTTCAACGGCCGGGATCGCCACCGCGCTGAGTATGTACTCAGCACGGGGGTGTTTTATCCCGGGCGAGGCCCTCCGGCTTCGGGGCAGGAGGCCTCAACTAATCCAATGCTTACTTTAAATGGTCGTTGAAAGCGTACAAGAATACTACAGCTTTCCTTGGGGCTTTTTCCCGCACCCTGTCGGGAAGCATCTCGTCTCCTACTCTTCATGCGGCTGCAGGAGAGAAAGCACCGCCCGAGAGGGACGCCGAGGGACCACGCTCGGCCTTTAAGCGCTTGGCCGCTTGCGACTGACCGTCGGCCATGATTAAGAGGGTGGAAGGAAGATTGCTGGGATGACGGCACCGTGTGTGTCGTCGTGTGCGTCGTGCTGCTACGTACTCGTACTGCTGTGAACTGGTGCATGATCACATCAGTCTATTTTCTAATAAGCACGCCGCTTCTATACAAAACCGGGAATCTTCGCTTAGGGAAAGAGCGTCACCTTAACGAATATGCGTCTTCCACATAAACTTCAAACAGCAATAATATATAATTCATAAGGACGCTTACGGAGACGTACAGCAGAACTTTGTACTATCTAGCTCCTCCCTACGTGAGTAAGTGTACTCTATGCAGTGTTCATATTATTGAAAAAGTAACCAAAGCTTGCATATTGAGGTGGGGGGGGGGGGGCGTCCGCACGGAAAAAATTACAATTCTTTAGCGAGGGGGGGGGGGGGTTACTCGTTGGAAACCAGTGACCAGTTTGTCCACCATGGAATTCAACAACTACATGTTATAAGGATTACCCTGGGCTGGGTAATCGATCGATCTTTTACCCCTATAGCTCAGCAGGTAATACCCTCACATTTGGCGTCGTCGAGGACACGGGTTCGAATCTCACTTCGAACGTTTATTTTATAGAAACGCTTGCGCGTGCGTCCCTAAATAACACGTCTCCCTGGTTCCCCAGGAATTGAAACGGAGCAGATAGGTCAACGTACGCCCGTATACGCTACCGACATCCCAAATATCCCGCCGTTCAGAGGGGGGGAGAGTGTTATAAGTAGGGCTGTGAGTTGGCTGACTAATAATAGTTGCCAGCTAGTTATTAGTTTGCTAGTTTTTTAAGTTAGTTGTGGCGGTGCCAACTATCCAACTATTTTTGCTTTTTGGGTTTCCTTGCTTGTAGGAAGGCTTGTTTGGTACGGGGTGTGTATTTCTCGGCGTCCCCAAGCAGTACCACCATGCACAGAAAGAGGCCTTCCACAACTCGTGGCGCATCAACCCATCGCCATCGACGGTGCCGGTGCCGATGGTAGGGCCGAGGGTGCCGGCACCGCTGAGCCGGCCGTGTCCACGGACCATGGCGGTGATGGAGCGTCCGACGAAGAAGTGACTGTACCGAGCGCTTCTCCGAAAGCGAGTGCACGTGACAAGGTAGCGGTTCGCTACCGCGTACAGAAAGAGCGCCGGCTTTCCAAGCTCCCAAATGGGGGACAGGGATTCATACTTTGATGCGAGATGATTTGCGGGGTTCTGCATGTTTGTAGTCCATCTGGGACAATATTTCCAATATATTCCCCGCACCAAGTTGCATTTTTCTCAGGATGTGTTGAGCCGTGTTCGGAAATCTGGAGGTACCGTCAGGAAGCTCAACACTGCGCGCAGCTTCACAGGATTTTGTTTAATAATTATTATACCAAAAAACGTATATATAAACAAGCTCCTGTTTCCCTGGGTGTAATACTTTTCACACCCAAATTCTGAGCATTGATTTGGGGAGCTATGACCATAGGCCGCCGGCCATATTTTTCACAAAACGAAAAAAGCTTTTGAGGGAGGTATGAGGGGAGCGATGTATATTAAAAATCGTTTTCCCTGGTTACTACTGTTTGACAAATCGTGCGATACACAAATATAATACGGCAAACTGTTGCTCTCGTCCACACCTCCAGACCGTTTCTTTTTCGTTTGCAGCAATATGAAATTGCGTGAGATATTCGTAATTTTGCCCAAAATGACTGATTTTGGTCGATTTTGGCTTTTTGGAGATTTTGTTTTTATTTCATTGTTGCGTAACTACTTGAATTTAGCGTGGATCGTTTTTTGTTCTTTCTCGTTCTCAGCATCGATTCTTCTTGTCTTTGCGGTCACGAACATGGTGGTATCATACTCTAGCCACGTACTGTAATGGTATGGGCTAAGAAGGCCGGTAATTACCTCTGTATAGGTAATTGGTCCGTTTTCGTATAACTTGGATGGCATTCGTATTCGGTATTCGGTGTATTTATAACATCTGCGGGCCATACTTGAAGCCCATCCCGAGGCAGATGTCATCTGGCTCAGGGATAAATAATAAGCTGCTTCTCTTCTACGCTTGACTCTACGGAAAATGAGTAACACCAAGGATGCTCAATAGACAAACCTGCAAGGGGATACTCTGTGTCGGTGCCCCCGTTTGGGAGGCACTAGGCCGCGGTTGGGTCCTGCGGCGCCCCCGTCCGGGAGCACCGGGCCGCGGCAGTTTGGGCCTGCGGTATCCCTCTCAGGGGGCACCGAGCCTCGGCAGTTTGGGCCTGCGGTGCCCCTCTCAGGAGGCACCGGGCCTCGGGTGCGCAAGGCGAGTCCGAACCTTCTGTGCTCCCATCGGTTGTTGTGTTGTGTAGGGGCGTTCTGCGTCGGTAGAATGCTCGGTGTGTGTAGGCCGATGAAACTGAGAGCCAAAAGTTACCGTAACTTTTGATCAAATCCTTACTTCGCTAAAGCACTTTTTTTGCCGATTATTGGAGTGTTTGCGATAGAAGTAAAAAAAAAAAATACTTTCCTTCCGCTCAAAAAAGTGAATTCCCTTCCCCTCATGGTTTCGGTGTGTTTGCGATAGAAGTAAACAAAATCCTGCAGGCGACGCCTCCGAAAATAATAAGGGAAGTGGGGTGAGGCAATGCGGCAAACCAAACAAACAAAAACAAAAAGTAGCGTACGAGAGGAACGGCAGCCCAGCAACGGTGGCGGCGGCAGGGGTATGACCGCAGTGCCGCAGCTGCAATCCCACGACCGCAAGCAGCAGCACCGGTGGCTGCAGCTATGTGGCGGCAGCCCCAGCAGCAGCGGCAGCTCGGATAGCAATAGCTGCAAGCAACAGCAGCCGACAGGTACATCTTAAGTATCCTTCAGCAGCAACGACAACTTTACACTGGGTAACAGAAGAACTGAACTACTCTACGGGTAGCGCTTGCTTCTGCTGCAGTTATCAAGAACACGGGCCATGCTTATATAAGCGCAGTCAGTTGGTTGCATGCTTCTGCCATGTTGTACAAGTAGTACTAATAGTACGTACGGAGTTGACTCACAAGCAACCACACTCACAGTTAGCTGATCTAAACAATCAGCCCCTTCAGCAACAACAACAAGAGCACCAACAGGCCATGCACCTCTTGTCCTGCTGCTGGAGCTGAGGCGCTGTGGGGGGGTGACCCTACCCACCAGGCGTGTCATGTTGTGAGGCTGCTCATGCCGCAAGGTCCCGACCCGAAAAAGCCTTCGAAACGTTACGAAAACAAACCCTGAAAACAACCGTTTTTCAGGGTCATATATATCAATGGGGCGTATGTAGTATGTATGACCGTCGGTGCGAACCTGCTATATAACCCAGCTTGTGCGCGCTCGTGGCACAGCAGCATTAGAGTGTTTGCGATAGAAGTAAAAAAAAAAATACTTTCCTTCCGCTCAAAAAAGTGAATTCCCTTCCCCTCATGGTTTCGGTGTGTTTGCGATAGAAGTAAAAAAAATCCTGCAGGCGACGCCTCCGAAAATAATAAGGGAAGTGGGGTGAGGCAATGCGGCAAGCCAAACAAACAACGAAAACAAAAAGTAGCGTACGAGAGGAACGGCAGCCAAGCAACGGTGGCGGCGGCAGCCTGCCGTTAGAACAAAGATCCAAGGATCGCATAGCAGATTCTCCCTCCCTCCCTCCCTCCCYCCCTCCCTCCCTCCCCACTACGGTTCCAGAATAGACTAATTCCATAAATAGACGCATTTGCTCAGTTTTTACACTCTCCCTGTTGTCAAGAAACAAAACAGGTTGGAAACTCGTCCGTCCTACGATACGGTAATTGCAGGTTGTGTGGTAGTAATATAGCTTGTACGTATGTACTGTATGTCATTCCATACCTTGTTGGTCATCTTGTCGCTCCTCGATTCGAAGCGGAACAGGCGGTCTCCCCGGTCGTCCCGGAAGCAGCCCTTGTAAGAGTAGCCCTTGACCTCGGCAACGTAGGTCCCCTTGTTGTCCGTTGTGCGGTCGCCCTCGTTGTTGTGTTATCCTTTTCCGTCCGCTCTTTGTCGTTGTTTCTTCTTTTCAGCCTAGCTCGCTGTCAGCGCAATGCGGCCAAGACCAGGAGTGGATTCCGAGTTGGGCACTCGTCGACTTGAAAAGTTTCTTGTAGATCACTTCTTGGTCGTGCGTACCTGGACATGTGGACAACGGAAACCAAAACCAAACCCGAAAAACATGTACGCAAAACAAGCAAGATAGACTGTGTGTTATAATCGTATACTGGAAAGGTGGCTATTACCAGGGCGGCACATAGTTAAATAGGGAGCCAAATATTGTACTCAGTAATACCCAAGGGCGCACAAAAAAAAAAGTTATCGACACCACACACACCCCCCCCCCTATATTGGAGGGAAGAAACCGGACCGTTTTGGTCCCAGAAAACAATAAGTCAAGTTTTTTTTTAATTACCCCCCCCCCCCCCCCGACCAGCGAAAAAAAAATAGGGGGGGTCTCTAAAACCAAGTTAAAAAAAGGGAACAAAAAACGAAAAAAAAATGTTTTTTGCTCATTTCGTCCTGTGATCACAGCGATCCGGTTTGTTTTTCATTCTGACCTTCCTACGTGTGTGGTGTCGTTTTTTTTTTTTTTGTGCGCCCTTGATATACATATATCATATGTACGAGTATATAGAAGATGTTGATCTGTTTTTTGTTTAATAAACCCGTAAGGTACCTATTAACTAGGGTTCAACTATTGGCTCCTGTAATAGTAGTTGTTAGTTAAACTGGCCCACCTTCGGTCATGATGAAACAAGAGTACTTGAGAGTTGAAAATATATACCATATTTTTCGTTTATTTTACAGCAGCAATACTATTTCTGGTATAATAACACCATATCAGTACTCCTTACGGAAAACGGCATAGCTCCAGTTCTAATGCTCAGACCTTCGACCGACAAACGTATAACTTGTTCGTTATAGTCTCTAGGAGGTATTGGGACCCTTGTATCTGCAAGGGAGGGCAAGCATTGCTGTGTTTGCATCACGAAACGAAAGTGCTCCGCAGCAAGATTTTGATCGTTTCGGAGCTCCTGTTTGGTATCTACACTCTGCTGTGGCCACGTAGGACGCTACGGGCGGTCGAACTAGAGGCCCAGGTACGTTCACCTACTAGTGCTCGGCGTCCTCGTCGAAAATCTGAGTTAAAACAGTATCAGCAGCCGGAGAAACTGACATTTTTCAAATTCGTCTTGGATACCAGGGGTATGGCGAGTCATTTTCGAGTAAGAGGCACTTTTCGTGACGAACAAGGCGTCTGGTCGATATGCCTCCCGAGACACAATGTTGACCATGATCTAGGCTATTTGAAACTACTCATGGGCGAAATTCTGAGCATTAGAACAGGAGAAATGCCGTTTTTCGTAGGGAGTACTGATATGGTGTCATTATACTAGAAATAGTATTGCTGCTGTAAAAAAAACGCAAAATATATCGCCACAGCCACCTCCTGACCCTCTGGTTTCTTGCATAGGCACAGCTTGGTTATCCCCTACCGATATATGCTGGCTTTGATGGCGCACAAGCCCTGCAGCAGCCCCACGCACTACTCCACCCACCGTGCGCTTGCGAACAGGTCATCCTATGTTCCTCTTGGCGATGTTACCCCATAATCAGATAATATTGCACCCCTTTTCATTAAAAAAACCCCTCTGGCAATAAAAATAAACGAAAAAAAAAAACTGAGTTTTCTGGATCTCTACCGCTGTTTTCTGCTGTTTGACCAATGAGGCTCGATTATTCTTTAGTTCTGCTTTTCATTTTTATTTTCATTGTTTATTTTCATTTTTTGTTTGCGTTTTTTTTTTTTCTTACTCTTACTTCTCTAAAAATTCTCCCGAAGGAAGGATTTGCGGTAAATTTTTTAAAAAACGGCAAAAAAGTACTTTAGAGAAGTACGTTTTTGATCAAAAGTTACGGTAACTTTTGGCTCTCAGTTTCATTGGCCTACACACACCGAGCATTCTACCGACGCAGAACGGCACAAATTATGGGACATGTCTCCCATAGGCCCCAACCTTGCTGCTTGCTCTACACAACACAACAACCGGTGGGAGCACAGAGGCTCGAGAGGTGTGCTACAGTATGATACGGACAAGCGGTGCTGGATTTTGCTGACGGGGCGCCGGCGGACTGCTGGCGGCCCGCTACGGTACGCTCTCGCCGGCTTGGTGTCGTGGAGGATGCGCTGTTCAGAAGAACTACTCGTACGAGTACGAGTTACTCGTACGAGTCGTGCTCGTATGGAGACGTAGTCTTACCGCCTTGCTTGTAGAGCGCGACAGGATGACAGATCGCCGTGTATCATTTCAATTTCACCACACTGCGGTAGCAGCACTAGCAGCACTACTAGCAGCAGCGGCGGCGCGCCGCCACGGTCTATATATGTCGGGCCCCGGGCGGGCTTGGAGCGGAGCGTGCCGGCGCGGTGTCGCGCGTAGGTCGTGGGCAGCAGCAGGAGCAGCACACGACGACAAGAAGAGTTGGACGCAAAATCGAGAAAAGCAAAAACGGAAGCTGTTGCTTCTCCTGCTCTGCTGCTCCTCTGCTGTTGTTGCTGCTGCTGCTGCTGCTGCTGCTGCTGCTGCTGGGGCTGCCGCTGCTGCTGGGTATTATTATTATTATTATTATTATTATTATTATTATTATTATTATTATTATTATTATTATTATTATTATTATTATTATTATTATTATTATTATTATTATTATTATTATTATTATTATTATTATTATTATTATTATTATTATTATTATTATTATTATTATTATTATTATTATTATTATTATTATTATTATTATTATTATTATTATTATTATTATTATTATTATTATTATTATTATTATTATTATTATTATTATTATTATTATTATTATTATTATTATTATTATTATTATTATTATTATTATTATTATTATTATTATTATTATTATTATTATTATTATTATTATTATTATCATTATTGTTATTATTATTATTATTATTATTATTATTATTATTATTATTATTTTTTCTCCCCTATCTGGTATTAAAATACGTACATACGAAGAAGAGGAGGAACAGCCAAGATGCCGGCGTCGAACGGACGCAACGCCGCGCCGCGGCGCGGCGCCGTCGAAACTTGCAGTAGATCAAACTACACCTATTTATAGTAGGCTTTTTCGTTTCCACGCTTCCCCCCTACGTACGGTCCGCGCCTCCTCATTTTCATGGCGAGGGGCTTCATGCAGCCCTTTCGTCCCTCGTCAGCTCGCGTCGAATTTTGCCTACCATCTTTCGTTTCCACGCTTCCCCACTACGTACGGTCCGCGCCTCCTCATTTTCATGGCGAGGGGCTTCATGCAGCCCTTTGGTCCCTCGCCAGCTCGCGTCGAATTTTGCCTACCATCTCTATAGGCGCTGTCAGGAGTAACTAAAAATGGTTTATTTTGTTGATGCCTTTTTTTAACCATTTCACAATCTCCCCACGGTGGCACTCGAACTCCACGATCAACGTCTATTGTGTAGTACAGTCACGCGACAGATGTTAAGAATTTGATAATTAATAATTTGAGGCTGAAATTGTGCGAAAATCAAGAATTTACAGCTAAGCATTTGTGCTGAACTCGATGTGGAAATAATAATTAGTACGTGGGGAATTGCAAGGGTTCGGCGCATAAGCATTTTCCACTTGCACTGCAGTCCAGGAGAGTAAGACACTATCTAGCTGTGCAGACACTCCTTAAGACCACATGAGGCTCCTAACAAAGCTACCGCTTCTATCCCAAATCGACCTCACATGTGACGTTTTGTCCAAGATGTTTTTGCAAACTTATGGATAATGTTCGACAAAATTAATCCCGTCCCCTCCTCAAGAATGTAAATACCAAATAAGGCAACATTTTGTTTTCTCCCCTTTAACGCTTTTGATGGCTGGTAATAGTCGAGACGGAACGGGACGGGACTGTTTTGACATGTTTGCCGGAAAAACAAATGGCGACGGGACGGTAAAATAATGAAAACTATAGTTGTCTGGACGGGACGGAACGTGGCGGGACAGGACGGTTAGTGCGAGAATTCTAGGCGAGACGGGACGGTGCAGTAGCAGCCGCCTTTACCACAATCCTCTAATGTTATTTAGGATAGAATATAGAAATCGGGGACTTGGTTGTGGCCCGCGTGTGGTTCCAGTTATGCGACCGAACATTTCGAAAAACTCCGATAACACTATTTTAGACAACTAACCCTAACCCTAACCCTAACCCTAACCCCAACCCCGCCCCCGCCCCGACCCTTATGAGGTTTGTCTCGAAAAAATTAGGCGATTTTTTTGTCGAAAATTGGTCGACCACACTTAAAGGTACATAATAAAATATTCCCCGATTTTCATACTTTATCCTAGATAGTACTTCATTCAGTGGTGCGGTAAAGGCTGCTGGTACAGTTTGTTTTTCATGACGCGGACGGAGACGGAATATGTATTTCTTCGCGACGGGACGAGCAAGAAAAACAAAATAGTCGACGGGACGGTACATCATTTTTTTCTCGTCGGGACGGCATAATCTCGTAAATCGTAGTAGTATTCAGAATGCATCAAGTCTAGACGGCCGTCTGTCACAGCCGCCGCCTTCCCGACACATTTCACGGACAGAAGAAGTTTTATCACTATTAACGTTATATCGACGGGAAGGAGTGACGGCAATAGCTGGACGGGACGGTTCGGGCTGTTTTTGACGGCGGGGCGGGGCGTACTAGAGGCAGGTTTAGTCGACGGGACCGGGAGGTAAAGGGAGTTTTTTTCGGCAGGACGGGACGGTATAGTGCAATGGGAAAGTTTGTATGGGCGGGACGGGACGGTACACGTTAACGGTAGTAGGTGAAATTGTCCACGGAACGAAACGGCACAGCGATTTCATTTCGACGACGGTTTTACCATCCTGTCCAGTCGTTACTACCGCCAATACCGTCCCGTCAGTAAAACATGAATGGCCTTGATTCCCACCCCTTCCGCAGCGATGCAGATGTAATCAGCTCAGTTTGAGGGTAATACCGCCTTTTTTTTAGCTCGGCGCACTGCTTGCTGCGTGTACATGCCGTGTCGCTTGTACAGCAAAGGACCGTGTACAGTACTGCGGACACTTGGAATAGAGCATGTAAATACCTCGACCCGCGCTGAATTGTGTGGCGGACGATTCGCCGTGGTGAGGGTCCGTGGCGATGAATGTATCTCGCAACACTTTGAAGGGCCTTCCGGCGCTTGCTGAGTTGAAGGCCGAGGGCAGGATCCTTGAACAACACTTCTTGCCACTCAACGGGCATGTCATCAACGACCAACGTCATGTTCATGTCTGTAGCCAGGGGGGACTTCGCATGGCTTTGCCCATGGAAGGGGTGCTTTGACGGAAGGACACGCCTCAGACGCCGAGTATGCTGAACTGTATATTTTACTACACATACAGTAATAACCGCTCAAGAACAAATTGTCGTACGTAAGCCTTTGCATAACTAAAACGGCGTTTGGAACGCTTTTGGAATATAAGCATTTGTTTTTTAAGAATTTGGCGTTCTGCGCCCTTTCGCGAAATAAGAATGTGGACATGAGCATTTCTACGTGAGTCGGAGAGAAGATAAGACGCGAGCCTTAGCCAAAATAGGGGATTCTTACCATCTGTCGCGTACTGTATGCAAGGGTAACCACTGGACCACCTGTTTTGAGAAGGACGGGGAAGGATGAAAACATTCTACACATTGTAGTTTGTTGGTTAGTGTGCTTGGCTCGGAAAATACGAATGGACCATCAAGGCCGCGTGTGCCGTGTGGAACTCTCAGTGATGCATTACAGATGCTGCCAGTACTATTAATAGTGTGGTTGTCGTGGATCGTTGAAGTCGAATGTTTTAGCTCACAGGGAAGTCAAACGGATTCATACTATACCTGGTACGTTGTATACACGGAGGCCGCTGTTTTATCTCGTGTCAGTCTACAGTAAATACTTACATATATCTGCATTTTTGTACTGCGATACCTACTTCGTGTGCTTCCCATATACGTAGTAAGTGCAAGTCCACCTGGTACAACTACACCGCGAAGGGCAACCGGCATCGTGTCGTTCATTCAGGACTGACTATACGGACTGCGGCATGCTTTTCAAGCACGTTAATCATAACTGTTCATATATAATACAGTGTCAAAAACGAGATTATGCTCTGAACCTAGATACTCCAAAATACTGTATATTAATTTGTGATCGCACAGACAAGGGAAAATCAATGCTGGAATCTTTAAATGCATTCACAATTTCGCTCCAATAACGAGCAGTTAATTACGCAACAAAGCACAATGAAATCCCAAAACTGGCCAATCATCGACCCAAAATCGGCACATCTACTGTTGTTTTGGACTAAACATTAATATTGGAATATCTCCCGGAATTATATACGTAACAAATCCGTTTGAATAGTACACTTCACGATCGATCGGAATCGACAAGAGGAATTGTTTGCCGGGCTTTATGACGGAATCGAACGGTTGATTTCCCAAATTTATGGGCGAACACTTAGTTATAGACTTCCATCTGTACGCGTTTTAGCCAACATCAACGCCAACTCGGTGGTATCCATTCCGAGAACGGAAGAACCGTAGGGAACGAACGAGCAAGCGACCCTACGACGTAGAGAGGTCTGGACTCTTAAGCTGTAAAGTTGTTTGCTGAAACGTTTGCCCCCCAGGAAGGGGCAAAGAAGTAAGAACAAGGTATTTCGGGAATTAGGCCAGAGCGAGGGTGCACCGGACAGCAGCCCGATTACACGCGGGGGGCAACTTTCCGGCGATGATGTATTACGTTTTGTCGAGGTCCTTCCTGATGTGCAGCTCCATGCCAACGTACACGGTACACGCTTGAGTCATATATACAACGAACGGTAAATGGGGAGTGCCTGTTTTTTTTAATTTCTTGCTCCTACGTAACGAGAGGAGCTCTTCACCTGCCATTTGTTCAGAGCCATCGTAAGCGCTCCACAAACAACTGAACTATTATTAATAGGTAAAAACACAAATGTGATGGAACGTTGATTGTTGAGTAGTTGCTCAGTTGATGAGGAATGGCTTTGCTGCCCGATAGTAAGAAAACAGGTTGTTGCCACAAAACTACTCCGTCCCGACTCCCCGAACAGCGCCAGATGGAGCCAGGCATACGTGGCATCGCAGTCCGCGCCTGTTGATGCATTGCCACTACTCGATGACGTTCTACTTTGTTTGGGGTACCGTTCTGGAACGTACAGGCCGCCCGTCCTGGTATGTTCCCTGCTTTTCGGTCCCCAGGTCGATACCACGAGGGGGGTACAAAACTACTCCGTCCCGACTCCCCGAACAGCGCCAGATGGAGCCAGGCATACGTGGCATCGCAGTCCGCGCCTGTTGATGCATTGCCACTACTCGATGACGTTCTACTTTGTTTGGGGTACCGTTCTGGAACGTACAGGCCGCCCGTCCTGGTATGTTCCCTGCTTTTCGGTCCCCAGGTCGATACCACGAGCGGGGTGCATGCATGCGCCGCTGCTGCTTACCGGAAGTGTATGCTTGTGCGACTCGGAGAGGACGATCTCACCACCCAGGGGGGAGCTATAGCATGTGTTTGTATAACTAATGGTTCGTTTTTCCTGTTTCTATTACATAAAATGTCTTCGCCGTTCTTCGCTTTCGCCATCCAAGCCGTACCTTATATTTGGGGTGATATATGAGGTGCTTGTCCCCCATCACCCAATACGGTTCGTGCCTGGCTAGTTTATGGCAATAATATTCCGGCTATTTCACCTCTCGTCAAATCGCGTCGGTTTGTTCTCTACCCAATCTAGGCTACGTCTCTGTCTTACCCCCCCCGTATAGCTACCATTATAGTAACTGCTGTAGTCTAGTCCCATCGAGGCATGTTATATTTTCATAGCGCTGTGGATATTATACGGTAGAGCTCGTACACACCAGGGCAACCTACTAGCCTAACCACTGGATGAGTGTAAAAAATACACTCAAGGAAGATATACACTTGACTGGTGCTACGATAGGGGGGGTACCCACATTTTCACTAACGGGTTTTGGCCACTCGGACGAGTGGCTCCGAATCTAACTGAACATTTCAGCTAAGCATTATTTGTTTTCATTACGTAACAAAACCTCCAATGGCGGTGCATATAGAACAACAACAAAAAACAAACAAATGTTACGAGTACAACACAGTAAAGCAGACACTCGGCCGAGTGGCTCTGTGCAGGTGAAAAACAAGCACCAATACATGACCCCCCTACCGTAGCACGAGTCACTTATTGAGAACCACGAGGATCAAAAACGTAAGAGTGGGTTACGTTAAGAGACGCCATCGGAACAAAAAGTAAAGGGCAAAAATGCAAAAATGAAATCGTTTTTTTCTCAGTTGCAACTCGGTTTCATTACGATACTATTTATGGTATAACTTCTACATTTCCATTATCCCCTACGGAAAACACCGTTTTTCCAGTTCTAATTGTCAGACCTTCTCTCGATGAGTGCGTAGTGTTGGAGCGCGTAGGTCATGGTTAAAATTGGTGTCTCAGGAGGCGGATCGATCCGAAGCATTTTTCATCACGAAAAGCGCCTCGTACTCAGAAACGGCCCGTCATACCCCTGGTATCCAAAGACGACTTTGAAAAGTGGCAGTTTCTCCGACTGCTGACACTATTATTTTAACTCAGGTTTTGGACGAGGACGCCGAGCACTAGCAGGCGAACCTACCTGGAGCTCCGAGACGATAAAAAAATCTTACTGCGAAGCACTTTTTTTCGTTTTGTGATGCAAACACAGCAAGCAGCAATGTCTACTGCCCTCCCCCTTGCGGGCCTAAGAGCCCCAACACCTCCTAGCGAGTATGACGAACAAGCTATACGACGCATGCTACGATAGAGGTGCACCATGTTATTTTCTGAGCTCCTCCCTTATGGAGCGTCATACCTTACCGAAAAAATGATTTTGGCGGAAACTAAAATTGCCGCCGCATGAGAAATCTCATGACCGAAGTATACTCTGAAACATATTTCGTCACAAAAAATGAAAAAACGACGAATTAGGGTTAAGGAGCCCGATCGTTCGGAAAACGATTCAGACAAAAAGTGCTACCTTTACCGTAGCACGCGTCATACGTTGGTAGGGAGGAGGTATGAGCATTAGAACTGGAGCTATGCCGTGTTCCGTGAGGAGTACTGGTTATATGGTGTTATTGCACCGGAAATAGTATCACCATTCATTGCTGCTGTAAAAAATACAAAAAAAATACATACCAGGTATGTATATATATGTTTCAAGAGTCAAGCAGAGACTGACAAGTACTCTTCTTCTGTTTTTGGCGGAAAGGGGCCCCTTAGGTTATCCGTATAACGCAGTATGCTGTTGTGTTGTGGAGTAGGTAATGCTGACAGAAGAGGGATACAAGAGAGTATCATTACTATTTGTTTGTTAATATGATTGCTATTATTGGTAGTAGGCATATCACAGATGTTGTTTTTTAATTTTTTAAAATATAGTATTATATGTGGGCTTCAACATGGATTACCCATAAAACCACCCCGAACCAAGAAAATAACCAGAGAATAAAATAAAAAGGGCTCTCTCTCTGCTAGAACTCCATCCACCTTCTTCTGATGAAATCCGATACTACGTAGCTCTCTCACGTCTCACAAAACAGCAGCAGAATGTGCTGATTGGTTCATATTAAAAGTATAAATACAACAGTAGCTCAATTCAAGGATAGTTAATTACCATGGTATGTCTTATTATCGTCTCGGTTGCAGTTGGAGGCCGGGAAACGAGTACTAAGAGGGTCGGGGCACCTCTCCTCGTCTTGCTGTTTCCAACCGCTCGTATTACACTCTTCCTAGAACCACGCAGTCAGAGATTCGATCGTCTCTCAAGGCTCATTTTAACCCCTTATATACTCATGAGCTATCATCTCGTCTGCTACAGTACAGGACACCTAATATGAAACAGGTTATTAAGAAACCCTAGCTGATATTAAGAGGGAAATACTAAATTCAGGAGCCGTTATCTTGTAGTTAGTGTAGAAAGCACCCTCGCTGAAATAAAAAATCCAGTCTGGACCAGGTTTCCCTTTTCTTATTGGGTGTCCTGTACTGTACCCCATCCCCCATCATCAACTCTCTGCTCCGTTTCCGAAGATCATCTCACTCTCTGGTGATGACTGGTTCGTTACTGTACTTATTCACTCAACTGATTTCAAACGCTCTCATCTGACCTGTGATATGCGTCTGAAACCTTTCTTCTCCCGTAGAACGTACTCAACATAACAGTCCTTCAGAACCTCGTCCACTACGATTCTCTAATAGAACGTACTCACCTCTGAAAACACCGTTCCTTACCATTCTGCGAATTCTTCCCCAAATCAACATCCTACTGGATTACATTGAAACCCGCGATATCATACTAAACTTCAATGAAAGTGAAATTAAAATGTATATTAGAAGCTAGACAAAACCAAGTATCACCACACGGAAGAATCGGCATTTGTTTAGCATTTTTGCCTGAACAAAAGACTGAGACGTGCCTGAAATGTTTTCGGCGCCCCGAGACAAACCCCATACCATTTCAAGTAAATTTGTGTGAATAGGCAAAATGCCTCAAAAACGCCTGAAACTTTTTGTTAGCGCCCCAGCCCAAATCCTGCTCTAATTTCAGGTATTTTGATTTTAAATGGTAAGACGCCTGAAATAATGAAATAATGTCTGAAACCTGTTGAGCGCCGAACGGAAAAAATCTTATACTAAATACAAGTAGTTTAGTTTCGAGGAAGAAAATCCCGAAATAATGTAAATAAAAATCCCGAAATAATACTTGCTATTATTTACGCGTATGAAACATGCCGTGGTATATACGTCACACCACCTTTATTTAGCTGACGTACGAAACGTACAACTGAGCTATTCAGTGTTGGTAAGCAACTCCGAAATCATGCTTATGAGTGCTTATTGACAACGTTTTTTTGTACGAGAAGCGAGGCCGTCCTTTTGTCCGTAGTTTGTCCCATTACTTCACACGTCGGTCGGACAGATAGATCATCTACAAAACAGATAGATCATGACGTAAGCATAATCGAAGCAACAAAGCCTTGCTTACTTGCATATTTTAGCTGTATGGTTTTTAGTATCGTAGGCTAAAAAACATCATACATATATTTTGTAAAGGTTTTGGTGTGCTTAGGCCGTTTCTTATGGGAGTTTTTTCGAGGTATATAAATGGACCCCTTTTGTCTCGTCTGTTTGTGACTTCATTTTTGAAGTCTTGTAGCCAAGTGTAGTTTCTTATGGAAGCGTATGACAAAAAAACACAATTCATTTGTTTCGTATGAGGCGGAGACCACGAAAGCCAAGTGGGGAAGGTTGTCGTAAGGGCAACTTTGTGTTTGGGGGGATAGGGATATAAATATGAAAACCAGTGAGAGATCGAGAGTCTCGGGGGGTTTCGATAAGATGGGAAAGGAATGTTCGGTACGGGGGTAATAATAGAAAAAGGAAAGTTCCGGATTATTTTCGGGAGACGAGAAGGAACAACGGAAATCAAGTGAAAATCAAGTAATCGTAGAGTCGGTGGAAGAAAGGAGTCGTCAGGCAGCGTAGTAACAGGGGAGATAGATAACGGGCGAGGCCCTGCACGAGCTGTAGAGAACCGGGCATCGAGCTAGGGACGTCAGGGCGTCGTCATTTTAGTTTTTTGCACAAGGATGGAGGGACACCTTACAGAGACCCAACAGCAGGACGAAGAGCAGGACCATCTGGCTGGGGGCCCAGGGCCAAGCCGGGGGTCGACCCAAGGAAGCGGGGCGGCTGGTAGCGCAGTGGACGTGCAGTTCTCAGGAGGAGGGCGGGGCAACAACGACGGTAGAGTGCGAGGAAATACGCTGGCAAATATCGGTACAGGTAGGAACGAACAGTTTCCGCGAAAGAGTAGGAACGTGCAGTTTTCAGGGGTCGGCCCGCCAGCGCACCTCTGAGTCCACATGCGGTCGGGTAGGCGGAGTCACACGTCGGGTAGAGGCGGTTACCGGTACACGCCAGGAAGGGGCCAGGGTTTTGACTCGCGAGCAGGCCAACCCCATGCAACGTGCTTCGTCTCCGCCGCACAACAACCGTTTTTTTCTCGGAACCGAGCTTCAGGCCCCCCCATTCGTGGGTGGCGGGAGTTCGTATCAGCTGGAGGCGGAAAGGGGGCCGGAAAACCGCCAACTCACTGCATTTAATAAGTCTTTGCAGGCGTCCTGGGGCCCGGTAGGAACGCCGCAGCAGCAGCGACGGCAGGGGTGGGCACCCCAGCAGCAGCTGGGATGGACACCGCTGCAGCATAGCGGGGGTGCACCGCAGCAGCAGCAGCGAGGCGGGGCACCGCAGCAGCAAGGGGGGAGGCGTACAGCAGCAGCAACACGAGGGGTGGGCACCGCAGCGGGGGTGCCCCACAGCAGCAGCAGCAGCGAGGCGGGGCACCGCAGCAACAGGGGGGGGGGCGTACTCATATGTTGCTTGCCTTAGTCATTTGACCATTGACCACGCATCGCTTTCGAGACGGAGCACCGTTCCTACTCCTAATAGAGGCACCTCCAACACTTGGGCGCTCATTACGTTGTTTCCATATATTACAAAGAAACGTTTTGCTAATAATATATCCTTCCTGTTTCGCCGCCTGTGGCCACCATCTATCTCCTAAGATAGCGATCGTTTTCTCGCTACTATTTAGTGTACCAAACTGCTCCATGTCACGCTCGTCTATTTTCCTCACCTCCTCCTCTACCAAATCCCTTTCCTCCTTGTACCTTTCACATTCTCCCACCATGTGAATTCTAGTCTTTATGGCTTTGCCACATGGGCACATCTGTGCATCTACTTCCTCCTCCTCCCGGCTACTGGTATACCTCCTTCTTCTTTCTGGTAGGTCCAGGTCCCCTACACGAAATTGCAGTTTAAGCTTTTTCGCGAAGTCCATTGGGCCGTGCAGATACATTTGCATTCCTATTCCTTCTCTCAACCCCCCGTGTATCTCTAAGTGCTCTTCCCCTTCTATCTTCTTTCTTAGCGCTAGCCTTTCCCTTCTTTCTATCCTTTCTTTTACTTCTGTCTTGTATCCGCTAAATTTCTCTATGGCCAGCATCTCTTTTTGGTTTCCTATATCCTTCCATACTTGCTCGACTACGCTATCCCACCTTATTCCAGCTCGCCCTTTGGTTACTTTCTCCCATACAGCTTTATCAGCTATGGCTGGCAACCTCTTATTTGGCATGTTCTTTACTTTGTATTGCCATTTCAACTTACGCACGTCTCTGTTTGTCTTGAGTGGGTACATTCCCAGTTCTGCTCTCAATACTGTATTACTCGTCGTACTTGAGCATCCTAATACTTTTTCTGCTGTCATCTGTACGGTTTCCAGCCGTTTTACGAGCTTCGCGTTCCCTTCCCACACTTCTCCTGCATGCTCTAGCTTTGGTACAATCACATTCATCAGTATACATCTCTTACTTCTAGTGTCAAGGTGCGAGTCTGTTAGGACTGCTTCCATCTTGCCTACGTGTGCCTTACCCTTGCCTATTATTTTATTTAAGTGTGCATCCCAATATCAATATTTTGATATATCTTCGCCAAGGTACGTATACTGGTCTACGATCGGTAAATCATCTTCTCCCCACTTCCACTTACAAGTTACCGGACTCTCCTTATCTTCGTTACATACAACTACTGCGCACTTTTTTACGTTCGCCGTCACTCTCCACTTCCTGGTGTACTCTAGTGCCTTCTCTATTTGTTTCTGCAGTCCTGCGGGTGTTTCTGATATGCAGACGAAACCATCCGCAAACATCAATCCCGACACCGTATCATTCCCCACCATGACTCTCTGCGATGCTGCTTCTACCTCTACTATCATGTCATTAATATATACCTTGAATAGGTCAGGTGATAGCGTACATCCCTGTGCAACTCCTTGCAGGATATCAAGGTACTTTGATATTTCCCCGTCCAACATCACAGCAGTTCTCGCACATTCCGTCATCTTCTTCATCCTTCTCCACATCTTTCCTCTTATCCCTATTTCCCACAACTTTTTCCACAGCCCATTTCTCCATACTGTATCGTAGGCCTTCTGTACATCTAAAAAGAAACAGTACGTTGTTAGCCCCGCGTCTTTCCTGCCTTGGATTATCTTACCTAATGTGTACACATGGTCGACGCAGCTACGGTTTGGCCTAAATCCTGCTTGCCCTTCGCTAATTTTTTCTTCCTTCTCCATCATTGTTCCCATTCTATCGTTCAAAATCTTACAGAACGTTTTACCTACAGTGCTTAGTAGCGTTATTCCCCTATAGTTACCCGGGTCAGCCTTGTCTCCTTTCTTAAACAAGTTTACTACTACTCCTTCTCTCCATCTCTTAGGTGCGTACTCGTTTTTCCATATCCAGTTATACAACTTAACCATCATGGTAAGCATTCCTTCTCCCCCGTACTTCATAAATTCATTAACTATTTGGTCTGCCCCTGCTGCCTTTCTATTCTTAAGTTTAGCTACACACTTCTTAACTTCTTCTCTTGTGAACTCTCCCTGTAACCCTTCTGAACCACTGTCTTCCCTTTCTGATGCATCTACGTTCGCCTCCGCCCACGCGTTGATATCTTTCTCAAATTCTTTGTCGAACGTTTCGTTGGTTGTGGGCGTCCCTAGCTTGCGGTAATGCTCTACAAGTACTTCCCTTTTCCCCTTCGAACTACTAACCATTTTACCGTTCTGTGCTCTTAATGTAGCTATCCCCGTATCTGCCTCTCCTGCTTGTTTGCCTAGTATCCCTTTTATCCCTACCCACATCTGCTTCATCCCGCCATCAAAGTCTTCATTCGTTTTATTAACTACGTCTTTCCATACCCCTTTCTTCTTCTTCTCAACCACCTTTTTTACTTTATTTCTAGCAATACCATACTCCTCCCATCCTGACGTAGTTTTGCTCGATGCGTATCTTGCGTGTGCCTTTCTCCTTACTCCTATAGCCTCTTTTACTTCGTCATCCCACCATTTTACTGCTCTATTGCATATTATCAACTTCTTTCCTATTACTTTACTTGCTGTGGTCTTGACCAATTTCTCCCATCCTTCTATTATCCTCGCTCCTGCATTATCTCTCTCTATATTGTTCTTTGTCGTACCTATGCTTTCCAGCAGATCGGAAAAATGCTCTGCATTTTTAGTCATCTCTTCTTGGAACTCTTCCCGTTTTTCCTTTACTTCTAGTTTATCTATTCGCCATCTGTACAATTTCCTACCGCGCCTATTTTTGATAACTCTCGTCTGCTGGCTGTCTGTCCATATTAGGCAGTGATCCGTAGTTCCTACGTCCGCCGCGCATACATGTACTTCAGTTTCCTTACTACTTCCGTTTTCTACCACTATAAAGTCAAGAACGGAGCTTTCTCCCTTTTGTATGCACTGTCTAGTCCATTCTGGCTCTGGCTTGTTTGCTCTACCGTCATGGTAGAGTGGAGCGGGAAGAGAGGGGGGGGGGCGGGAAAGAGGGGGCATATGACCGAGCCTGTCGCGACTACGACGAGCTCGGTGCGTGCCTCCACGAGCCTAAGAAGGGGCTGCCGTGCAGATACAGACACGACGGCAGTTACAACTCCTGTACCGGTATGATTCCAGGTATATTATACGAAGTATGTATACAGCAGCAGTGCTGCCACCGTACGAAGCAGGTACCACGCCGATCGCACTCGTTCAAAGAATAAGCTAGCATCGAGCCGCCCCAACATTGCCCAGCACGTGCCGCCTCTGCGCGCGCAGCTCTTTCGACCCCAAGAGGGCGATGACGGCACCGTGTCGGCTCTGCATAGGGATAAAACACACGCTCAAACCAAGATGCTGCCGCAGCAGTGGTAGCAGGATACGAGCTGCCCTGCGAGAGCTCTCGTTCGTCGACAGTTCCCCAACCAAGACGATCGATGGCTCAAATCCACCTCATCGTCCCTCCCCCATGCCGTAGTGAGAGTTCCTGACTGAGGGCTGGGCAAGTGTGGGCTTGTACGCGACCGCTTTTTCAGTCTGTATATACAGCAGCTCTACTGGTGTGTCGGGTATAGATGAATAATATAATACGAGTACACACTGCTGCTGTTATACACACATTTACAGTAGTATGCATACAAAAACTTATACAAGGGCTCAAATATAAACCTCAGTTTGTAACCTCCGACCCTGTTCATTCTGGGGCGCAGAAGGGTCGAGGTGGCCTGGCCAAGCTGATGTTTATATTTTGTCGTGAAACATTGTTGTTTTGAGTTTCATAATATGCTGTTTTTTTTTCTTTTTTTGCCCTTCGTCAAAACGGGTCCATTTATGACCCTAAACAAAATGCCCATAAGAAACGGCCTTACTTGAAATCTGTACGAAATATTAAGTGTATGCGTTCTGGTGTACAAGTATTTCATATGGCTTTCAGTATTTTGCGGTACTTCAATCCCCGTATATATTCACTCAAGGCGTTTAGTATGGTATACAAGGGCTACGCTCAGCGGGCGGCTGACGCCGCCCGCTACGCTCGCGCAAGGAAAGGGGCAGAAGAGGCCGATGATATCTGATGTAGTGCAAGCAAACACCGACTTGAAAATGCCAAGAGGTTCATCGTGCACAGCGAAGCAACGGCGGACTTGACATGCATGCAAAACATGCTCGGAATGCACATTAGCTCCATGCTCCACGACAACAAAACTGTATGTTCGAAAGAGAAAGCACAGCAACACGGCTCACAGCACGGCGTCGCGCTGCCTGCTGTGGGGGGTGTGGTTTGTGCCATTTTTGTGAGTATGTGTGGTACTGCTGTACATAGTACAACAACAACAACGGTGTTGGTAGTACTTCATACTTTGTACGTATGTATAAAACAGAAAATCAACAAAACTGAGAAAGACGTACGCATTTGTACGTACGTACTACTCGTACGTAGATAATCGTACTCGTACTCATACTCGTACTCGAACAAAACGACACGAGCGAAAATCAACAAACGGACAAAAAACGGTCGAAAAAAAATGAAAAAGGAAATTTGATTTTGAAACAAATCCCATCGGGCCGATTGCGCCTCATAAAACAAAAAAAACACTTAGGACGTCGGTAGCGTTCTGTCAGCTTGGACGCTCTCGGTTCCTACACGATCACCTCGCCATCGATTCGGTCCGGGTCGAGCTCTACTGCCTCTCTGACGTAATGAGCCCCGTGACCCGCCTCGCGTGAAGCCCGGTGCTCACTGTGGCCTTCGTTCACCTGCTCCATCATGATGGTGTTTAAACCGCAGGGCTATCTCTGTAAATACTATTGGTTCCAACAAATAAGCACCGATTTAATTTTCTTTTACATAAATAAACGAACCTTATAATTTCGGACAATCCTGCAGCAGCACGGCAGACAAAGCCCCTTCATGCTTCCCTCGTGTCTCGATGGACACGTCAGGCCTAGCCACGAAAAAGGTGACCACGCTCCTTCCGCCCCCCCTCTCTACTGGCCAGCGCCCTCCCATACCGGCGATGGTGCCGGGCTCGCCCGCACTGCTGTTCTCTCTGGGCACACGCACGAACCCAAAACTGAGAGAGGAAGAAGCCTCTCGCCAACTAAAGTATACAGGGAACAAAGAGAGAAAGCAGCGCTGAGCAAGCAATGAAAATGAGGCGTTATTGAAGGGGAAGCTCTGAGAGTGCAGGGATGGGTAATCCCTGAGCGAGATATTAGTAAGTATGTCTATTTTGCGAACTAAATCACAGCAAATAACTTGCGTAACAAGCAAAACAGCAAAAAACACCGGAAAAGCAACAAGAAAAACATCTACTTTTGGGGGTTGCTTGCCGACCATCAACTCAGCTGAAGAAGGTGCTGTAACGTACCACGACTTGCTTCCTGAAAGTTGTAAGTTGTGCGTCAGCTGAACGTCCTGTACCGAGCCACGCCTTGTAGGATGCTACATACTAGTGCGTTTGCATATATTGTTTCAGGCATTTCACCCGTCAAAATCAAACTACTTGAATTTAGTACAGGTTTTCTCTTTGAGGCGCTCAACAGGTTTCAGGCATGTTTTTAGGCATTTTATCACTTGAAACCAAACTACTTGAAAATAGCGTAGGGTTTGGGTTGGGGCGCTGAACGAATTGCAGGTACTTTTTCAGGCATGTCGCCCATTCACGCAAAACTACTTGAAATTGGTCAAGGGTTTGCCTCGGGGCGCCGAAAAAGCTTCAGGCACGTCTCAGGCATTGTTTCATGCTAATACAGGCCTTAAGTAGATAGGCACGTTTAGGGCCAATTCACCAATTAAGGCACGCCAGGCATATGCCTATCCTTGTGCCTGTCTCAAAAACAATCGCCTGCGGCGCGCCTATGTGCCTGAAAAGCTAGGGCCTACGTACAGTAATGCAGGGTAGTTTGGTGATGTTTGTGTGACTTTCCCCAGGAGGTGATTGCTGCAGGAGTACATGCGGTCGATCGCGCTACAGGAGAGGCCTTCCGCGTAAAGAAACGACTGATTCTCGATGGCGCGGTCGGAGGAGAGATAGCTCAATTTAGATGGGGCAGTTGAACTCGGTGTCCGAAACCAGCACCTCCAACAATGCCAGCATTGCAGCCGCACCGTTAATCCTCCATGGGCTCCTCCTTCTGCCCAATGCGGGTAGCCCTCTACCTGTTCTGCCAAACAAAGCTCTCGAAAACGTCCGCTCTTCGGGGCGTGCCACTGATCGATGTCGTCCCACGCCCCACTCGGTGAGCCCGCGGGGACCAGCCTGTGAAGTAACCCGTCGTCACCTACGACAGCTTCCAGCAGAACCCCCCAAGCACGTGTCGCTTCGGCGAGTTTCCTTTCGGAGTGACGGGCGCGGAAGTCGCTGATGAGCACGTCGGCAGAGCCGACCAGGACGGGGCCATCTGAGGTCTCCGCGACTTCGTGGCAGCCGAGGTGCAGAAGGCGGGACAGCTCCAATCTGCGCCATGGCAATCCACACGAGCTTTCTGGTCGAACTTCGGCACTCGTTCACGATAACATGTTCCAAATGGGCTCCAAGCTCTCGCTTACTAGTCACCCCCTCTATTTGCCTCTGCCCCCCCCCCTCCCTTCTTAGCTCGACCCTCTCGATTTATCTCGTCTAACTTTGCATCTCGGACGGCTATCTTCTCGGTCAGCGGCTCCACCTTCAGCAGTAGATCTCCGTTCGAGGGCGCCGCCATTGATGCTCCCCCAGCTATACAATTCTGAAAGGAGCTTCTTACTTGATTTCCGTATTCCGAGAGAGAGAGAGAGAGAGAGAGAGAGAGAGAGAGAGAGAGAGAGAGAGAGAGAGAGAGAGAGAGAGAGATACCAGCGATCGTATTTAGAGCAGCTGAATTATCTGATTCTAGGGAGAACGAGGGACGCTGAAGGGTTTCGGGGCGGAAAGCAAAGTGATGGGTGACCCGAAAAGCAGGTCCGAGAGTGAGCAGAAAGTGCAAGGTGCTATGTGCGAGTCGAAGTCTTGGCGCATTACATCCCTTAACCTGTGGATCCTCGCTCTAAAAGTGCAGAAGGCGCGATACCTACTGATAACGCTTTATACTGGTGTAGAACTCCTCTGTGGGATACTAAAGAAAATAAAGAACAAACATCTACGTCACTAAAGTACAACCCAGCACAACCCAGCGATGGCCGCGCTTGCGGCTAACCACCACGAGAAAGGAAGGGTCGCGGTCACCAAGGTGGTACACAGCTGCGGTAGAGCTATGTGGGCCGATCGTACATAGTATAAGTATCCAAAGGAAAATAGAGAATACTCTCTCCTGGAGTTCCGATGGAGATGACGGCGGTATTTCACTGCATTTATCTTAAATATATAAAAGCTGCCATTCTGTCTGTCTGTCTGTCTATCTGTCTGTCTGTCTGTCTGTCTGTCTGTCTGTCTGTCTGTCTGTCTGTCTGTCTGTCTGTCTGTCTGTCTGTCTGTCTGTCTGTCTGTCTGTCTGTCTGTCTGTCTGTCTGTCTGTCTGTCTGTCTGTCTGTCTGTCTGTCTGTCTGTCTGTCTGTCTGTCTGTCTGTCTGTCTGTCTGTCTGTCTGTCTGTCTGTCTGTCTGTCTGTCTGTCTGTCTGTCTGTCTGTCTGTCTGTCTGTCTGTCTGTCTGTCTGTCTGTCTGTCTGTCTGTCTGTCTGTCTGTCTGTCTGTCTGTCTGTCTGTCTGTCTGTCTGTCTGTCTGTCTGTCTGTCTGTCTGTCTGTCTGTCTGTCTGTCTGTCTGTCTGTCTGTCTGTCTGTCTGTCTGTCTGTCTGTCTGTCTGTCTGTCTGTCTGTCTGTCTGTCTGTCTGTCTGTCTGTCTGTCTGTCTGTCTGTCTGTCTGTCTGTCTGTCTGTCTGTCTGTCTGTCTGTCTGTCTGTCTGTCTGTCTGTCTGTCTGTCTGTCTGTCTGTCTGTCTGTCTGTCTGTCTGTCTGTCTGTCTGTCTGTCTGTCTGTCTGTCTGTCTGTCTGTCTGTCTGTCTGTCTGTCTGTCTGTCTGTCTGTCTGTCTGTCTGTCTGTCTGTCTGTCTGTCTGTCTGTCTGTCTGTCTGTCTGTCTGTCTGTCTGTCTGTCTGTCTGTCTGTCTGTCTGTCTGTCTGTCTGTCTGTCTGTCTGTCTGTCTGTCTGTCTGTCTGTCTGTCTGTCTGTCTGTCTGTCTGTCTGTCTGTCTGTCTGTCTGTCTGTCTGTCTGTCTGTCTGTCTGTCTGTCTGTCTGTCTGTCTGTCTGTCTGTCTGTCTGTCTGTCTGTCTGTCTGTCTGTCTGTCTGTCTGTCTGTCTGTCTGTCTGTCTGTCTGTCTGTCTGTCTGTCTGTCTGTCTGTCTGTCTGTCTGTCTGTCTGTCTGTCTGTCTGTCTGTCTGTCTGTCTGTCTGTCTGTCTGTCTGTCTGTCTGTCTGTCTGTCTGTCTGTCTGTCTGTCTGTCTGTCTGTCTGTCTGTCTGTCTGTCTGTCTGTCTGTCTGTCTGTCTGTCTGTCTGTCTGTCTGTCTNGTGTAGAACTCCTCTGTGGGATACTAAAGAAAATAAAGAACAAACATCTACGTCACTAAAGTACAACCCAGCACAACCCAGCGATGGCCGCGCTTGCGGCTAACCACCACGAGAAAGGAAGGGTCGCGGTCACCAAGGTGGTACACAGCTGCGGTAGAGCTATGTGGGCCGATCGTACATAGTATAAGTATCCAAAGGAAAATAGAGAATACTCTCTCCTGGAGTTCCGATGGAGATGACGGCGGTATTTCACTGCATTTATCTTAAATATATAAAAGCTGCCATTCTGTCTGTCTGTCTGTCTATCTGTCTGTCTGTCTGTCTGTCTGTCTGTCTGTCTGTCTGTCTGTCTGTCTGTCTGTCTGTCTGTCTGTCTGTCTGTCTGTCTGTCTGTTGTCTGTCTGTCTGTCTGTCTGTCTGTCTGTCTGTCTGTCTGTCTGTCTGCCTGTCTGTCTGTCTTCTGTTAATTGAGTAGCGCTATCCAGAGCGGTTCAGCCCCACCTTGCCCCATGGGTAGGGAAGCTGGGTGCCAAAACCCGCAGAACACTGGGTCCCACGCCGTGCCGAGCCGTGGCCGTGGCGCAATCCCCATGCAGTTCTGGCAGCCATCTAGCCAGCCTACCTGCTTACTTACAATTGTTTAATTACTATTCTGGCAGCTGATTGGTTGCCCAAATCCATGCCAGTGGCTGCTGGCTCTTTCTAGAATATCGGTGCTGAAAAGAGTCACCGAGGTTCCGCCAAACCCGGGGAAGATAGGATCCCATCCCCGGATTAGAAATCCCTCCATATCTCTACAACTCAGACCAAGCGGGGACAAAAACGGCGTTTTCCCGGGTCGACACTGTCCCGCACGGTATGGAAACCCCACCCCCATCAGTTGGTCACTGATTGGCTGAGGCTCAGGTAGTTAGCGGCACCCGGGGACGATAAAGTCCCATCCCCGATTCAGATATCCTTCCATACATCTACAGTTCCAACGACCCGGGGGCGCAAACGGACATCTCCCGGGTCGATACCGCCTCGCAAGGTTTGGAAACCCCAATATCACGGGCACATTAACGGTTGCCTGGCTCTCATAGAGCTAGCGTGCGGCGAGAGTTGCCCTTCGGGGCAACGTCGAAGTCCCGCTGCACCCGGGGATGATAAATTCCCATCCCCGGGTCATGAATCCTTCAATATATCTACAAATTCAACAACCCGGGGACGAAAACGGACATCCCCCGGGTCGATACCGAAGGTGTCTAAACCCCCACCACTACTGGTTGATTGCTGATTTGGCTTGGGCGCTGGAGTTCATGGAGCCAGTACGCAACGGCGGGGTCCCGCCGCACCCAGGGATGATATGATCACATCCCCGGGTCAGACATCCTTCCATACATCTACAACTCCAACGACCCGGGGACGCAAACGGACATCCCCCGGATCGATAACGCCTGAAAAGGTGTGGAAACCCCAATACCACGGGAACACTTACGGTTGTACGGTTGCCTGACCCTCATAGAGCCAGCGTGCGGCGAGAGTTTCCCCTCGGGGCGACGCCGAAGTCCCGCCGCACCAGGGGATGATAACGCCCCATCCCCGGGTCATGGATCCTTCCATACATCTACAAATCCAACAACCCGGGGACGAAACAGGACATCCCCCTGGTCGATACCGCCCCGCAAGGTGTGGAAACCCCACCCCCACAGGCTGATTGCTGATTTGACTGGGGCGCTGGAGTTCATAGAGCCAGCACGAATCGAGGGTTGCCCCTCGGGGCAACAGTGAAGTCCCGCCGCACCTGGGGATGATATGATCGCATCCCCGGGTCAGAAATCCTTCCATACATCTACAACACAACGACCCGGGGACGCTCACGGACATCCCCCGGTTCGATACCGCCTCACAAGGTGTGGAAGCCCCAAAAACACGGAACATTTTTGGTTGCCTGGCCGTCATAGAGCCAGCGTGCGGCGAGAGTTGCCTCTCGGGGCAACGTCCAAGTCCCGCCGCACCCGGGGATGATAACTGCCCATCCCCGGGTCATAAACCCTTCCATACATTTACAACTCCAACACCCCGGGGACGAAAACAGACATCTCCCGGGTCTATACCGCCCCGCAAGGTGTGGAAACCCCACCACCACTGGCTGATTGCTGATTTGGCTGAGGCGCTGAAGTCCATAGAGCCATGCACGCAGCGAGGGTTGCCCCTCAGGGCAACAGCGAGGTCACGCTGCACCCAGGGATGATATGATCACATCTCCGGGCCAGCCATAATTCCATACATCTACAACTCCAACGACCCGGGCACACAAGCTGACATCCTCCGGGTCGATACTGCCTCACAAGGTATGGAAACCCCAATACCACGGGCTATTTTACGGTTGCCTGACCCTCATAGAGCCAGCGTACATCGAGAGTTGCCCCTCGGGGCAACGTCAAGGTCCCGCCCCACCCGGGGATGATAATGTCTCATCCCCGGGTCATACATCCTTCCATACAGCTACAAATCCAACAACCCGGGGACTAAAATGTACATCTCCCGGGTCGATACCGCCCCGCAAGGTGTGGAAACCACACCACCACTGGCTGATAGCTGATTTTGCTGGGGCGCTGGAGTTCATGGAGCCAGCACGCAGCGAGGGTTGCCCCTCGGGGTAACAGCGAGGTCCCGCCGCACGCGGGGATGATATGATCCCATCCCCGGGTTAGAAGTGCTTCCATACATCTACAACTCAGAAGAACCGGGGACACAAACGGGCACCCCCCGGGTCGATACCGCCTCACAAGGTGTGGAAACCCCAACCCCACGGGTTTCTTTGCGGTTTCCTGGCCGTCATAGAGCCAGCGTGCGGCGAGAGTTGCCTCTCGGGGCAACGTCCAAGTCCCGCCGCACCCGGGGGTGATAACGTCCCACCCCCGGGTCGTACATCCTTCCATACGTCTTAGGGTTACCAACAACCCGGGGACGAAAATGACATCCCCGGGCTCGATACCGCTCCGCAAACCCTACCACCATTGGCTGATCGCTGATTTGGCTGAGGCGCTGGAGCCGAGAGATTCAGCACGCAGCGAGGGTTACCCCTCGGGGCAACGACGAGGTCCCGCCGCTCCAGGAGATGGCATGATCCCACCCCCGGGTCAGAAGTTCTTCCATACATCTACAACTTCAACAATCCGGGGACGAAAACGGACATCCCCGGGGTCGATACCGCCCCACAAGTTGTGGAAACTCCAACCCCACGTTCTGATTTACGGTTAGCTGTCTCTCATGGGGCCAGCGCGCGGCGCGAGTTGCCCCTCGGGGCAACAGCGAGGTCCCACGGCACCCGGGGATGATAACGTCGCATCTCCGGATCAGAAGTCCTTGCGGACAACTACAACTCCAATAACCAAGGGACGAAAACAGACACCCCCTGGGTCGATAGCGCCCCGCATGGTGGTTATTATTTTCCGGTTCAGAGTGGTACATCACAGCACACTGTTTATGTGAATACTATGGGCAACCCAAAGGTAGCGCCACGGGCGGAGCCGTGGCCGTACCGCTAGTTTATCTTAAATTGTACTGCTACACGTACGTGTTCTCGTATGATGCGTACGTAGAGTCAACGCAGGCTCGAAACAACATCAGTACGAAAAAATGCTCTCTGAGCTACGTACTAGGTACGGGAGCGACGCGCTGTCCTCTGGACGTTAATCAAGTCAACGGGGCTCGAGCGCATAGACGCTTAATTGGTTGCTATCCGCCGTGTATGCCACGACAACCTTGGCTGGGCAGGAGCATGGTCTTTACTTCTTCGATGAATAGTTTTATCGTATCGTAGGTACACAACGAAGTTGAGAATGTCATGGCATATCAGGGTTTGGAAACAAATGTATTGATTGGGTACGGGCACTGCATCCCGCGGTCGAGGAGTCCCGTCCATACCACATTGTTTCGCGTAAACATTATCAACGACACGGCCGACTCATCTCGCTTATTCTTTCGTGCGCTCAAAATAGGTGAAGATGGCCGCCAAGAAGCTGGCTACATCAGTTCGTGACCTCGCCCACGCTCTTTACGATATCAATGCAAGCGGCGAAGTCATCGGTGTGGCCGACACGTCTGGTGATGGGTTAATCGACGCCGTCACTGTGGACATAGACATGTAGCGGGCGCCGATATGTTGTTACAGGACACAGACGGCGACGGTCTTGTCGACAGGGTTTCCAATGTCGACGCCGGTGGTGACATTGCCGGGACTATGGGGGAAGGGTGGGTTTTCGAGGCGCTGTTTGAAGGAGTGGCCAGTTTTTTTAGTTTGTTCTCGAAATGTGACCTACTGCTGTAGCATAGCCGAGCCACGACACGGTCTGTGATGTCCGTTTCACCTTGGAACGTTTCAGCTTATCGCTGCCGACGTGTTCCATCAAATATCTAGGAGCTTACACAAGCATTTTCTCCTGGGGTCAATTTTTGAAGTACATTCGTTACATTGGTGTAAGGATAGCCCATGGGGTTGACATGTCTTGCGAGGACAAGCGTGCGAAACGATTCGTTCTGACGAATGTCCCGTCCCTTGTTTGGGATTGGTCGAATAACTGGCCGGGTGTGAGCGTGTGCGGGGGGGGTTGAATTTGCGGCATTGTGTGACAGACGACATTAACAAATTGTTGATATGTGCGTACCACGAGGGGGGTAGGACTGGAGGTTTACGTGGTGTGCGTAGCAAAATATAAACGGTCTTGCTCCGTTCTTACTGTACTGTAATAACAGTACGAAATCACACACTTACACCAGAGGCGCCTGGTACAGCAGTACTCGCACTACTGCAATACGCGCCATTTATTTACGAGTATATGGCATTCAAAAGTACAACACGTGCTGTGATATATTTGTACAGTAGTATGGAGTAAAATAGTGTTCACATTCGTGCAGAATGGAAACGGTTCCTCGTCAGGTCGTACTGTAGTGTTCTCTTCTTGTTGCAGCCTTTTTATTTCACATTATTGCGTCAATTGTCGGCTCATTGTTCAGTACTCTTTTGTTACTGTAGTTCTTTAAATAAATTTAGTATGTGAGTTCAACCGATTGGATAGTAGATACTCAACTTTGCGAGCTGCGTAGAATATTTGTTCTATGTGTTATTTGTAATGTTCGTGTGGGATTCGTGACGTACCATTGAAGATGTCGGTTGGTCAATTAATCAATCTCAATCTTACTCTTCTGGATCTCGCCTACTGTACGTATTCGTTCGGAAGTTCTCGCTTTCTTGGTTTTGGTTCGTTGTCTTCTTATACCCAGTACGTTGGCGTTTTTTATTTGGGTTTTGTCGGTTTCTGTGGCCACATCATTCGTACCATGCTGTGATACACTTGTAAAATATACATCATCAGGATCGAGACTGGGTATGCTGGTTGGTGATGCAGTTGGGTAGAAAATGGGGTTTTACTCTGTTGACAGCCTATTGGCTATATTAAATGTAATATGGTGAAACGTCGGCTATGAGTCGGTGCAGGCATTCCTAAGAGAAACTGATTTCATGCTGCAATGTTGATTTGTTTTTGTCAAGTTTTCATGTAGAACTACAGCTAGCTGTAAGATTAATAGGTACATGTGGATGGTATAATAGCAAAAGAGCTGCACTTTACCAAAGGGACAATTGAATAATAACAGTGCATACACTGCTGTGAAATATCTGGCTGTTCAGGGCTTTCGTACGTACCCCCTGGTTAATTTACACTACAGAATACCTGGCGCGTACGTTATGTGTGCATAACTACTTGTATCGTACGCAGAAATGGGCAAAAAGATGGAGCTCTTGACGAATCGAACGGTCGTCGGCATGTGTGCGTGGCTTTGTCTGAATGAAGCAGAGATTGATGTCAGAGTTCGGTCTAGGGGCTTCCCCCCCGTGCCCGGTCGCAGACCGGGCTGACGTAGCAGTTCGGATTTCTACTGCCGTCATACACGTCCCGTAATTTACATATCGTTGGTGTCCCGAGTCAAAAACCTGGGTCAAATGGCGCTAGTGGGACAGTGCAAAACACAAGGCGCACGTCGATTTAGTCTCTGTGAGCGAGTATGATGTTACATGCACACATGACACTCTGGTTGACGGATGCAGTTCTCGCTTTTTATCATTTTCTCCATCCCATTCATGATAATCGTCCTTCTTGTCTCTCTCTCCCTCTTAGTCGTAGCTTTAATCCGGGGTTGCTAAGGAGGTTCTTCTCCTCCCCCCCCAGTACGATACGCGCCTTGCAGTATTATCGTGAGGATATTCCAGCACGTTCTTCCCTCGCCGACCCTCGTCCAATTGTACCTACCCACACGCCAGAATAGGTGTATCTCGACAGTTGGTGTCATTCACTGTGCCGTAAAAAGGCGACCACCGCCACGCGGTACCGTCTGACTCGTTTCATCCACTTATACTCTAGGACGTTCGTATGTGTGCTTTGAGTTTTGTTTAATCGTTTGTCGATATAACTAACCGTCGGCGGATAGACGAACGAAGACTGCTGCTCGACATCGTGGGCAGTTTCTTTAACCCCATAAGGCAATCCCTACCCTGTCCTGTCGGGTCTGTCAAAGCTGTGAGAGCTAAAGCTATATCGACACGTAGACATTCTCGCCCCAAACCAGCAGTCGAAGTCCGCATACGGCGCAGCCGTGTTGCGTCCGGTTTGACGCCATATATATGCCGGCAAAACGCCACCTTCCCCGAAACGGGTTCGCGTCGTAGGCAGCCGACACACATTGCGTCATCATCCGGCGGCGTTTAATTGTTTTTTATTGCGTGTCGGCCTATTCCTCTTGGCAGTGATACGAGTAGTCAGTGGGAATCAAGGTCTTCTCCACTGTACAATCGTTTCGGTATCGTGTGTATCGTGTGTAAGGTCACCTTTGTCTTTTCAAGACCAAGTTGCTGCTCTCACACACGGCAGCGTTGTGCGGGTATGTCTGACAGTCTTGATTCTCCCGTTGCCGATTGCGTGCGGCGGCGACAATCCTTCAGGGAGGCAAGGTGTCCGGGTAGTCTATGTACAAAGTGCCTGCTTCTCCTGTGGTTGCTGTCCAAGGTGTGAGCCGGCCCAATACTACTGTATGCCGCACCGATTGGCGGGAGTACTGGAAGCATGCCTTTCGTTACGTAGTTCCGTGGTGTTCGGAAAAGGAAGGGTTTTCGAACGGTGTTTTCCTAGGATAAGACGCCCACGCCTTCATCTCGTCGTCGTCTGCCTTGTGGTCGTTGCCTACCTTTGACACATACATACATGCTACGGTAGCGGTGGCCGGATTTGTTCATGAGATTTCACCCTTGAGCTCAAAAACCTACCTCTACAACGGCAGACGAATGCTACGATGAAAGTGCCCACACTCTACAACGGCAAACGCCTTCTGAGGGTGGTCGCTTGATTATCTTGATTATAGTATAGCAGCTTTATACACCTCGACAAAAACAAAATATTTTGGGGGGGGGGGGGGGAAGTACTGTATACCTGTAAATGGCTCAAACGATCACGTTTTGGCAACCGAAATATAGACAGACGGTCGCATCAGATGCCGGGACTGTCAACCAGCCGACCGTACCAGAACAACCACTGACACTGCGGAGTTATCACGCATCATCTACGAGCGAGAAATCGTATCGCGATCAACGCATACGTATTCAGTACGACACCCCTCCTACGCACACACATATATATATGCGATGCGGAGAAACAACAATGACGAGTGTTTCCATGCCGTTATGCTGAAAGTACAATATACATACTGTAGTGCAGTATACAGTAGGAGAAACTTTGGTATATATACGTGCACAGAGTAATACCATACGGTTATGAGGGGGTCTAAGTTACACAGCCGTTGACGCGGTCCGGAACAACATTCCATACATAGCAAACGTGGGTGAATTTGTGGCCGTCTGTCTATATTTCAGGTGCCAAAACGTGATCGTTTGAGCCATTTACAGGTACAGTTGAAGCCAAAAATAGGTGATACGTACATTGAGTAGTCGATAATAGGTGTACCTACGCACTTTGAGCCATTTGTAGGTACAATTGAGCGCAGGCCCAATATCAGGCGGGCCCGGAAGCCGTTTCCGGTGTACATTACGCAGTGTACCTATAAATGGCTCAAAGTGCGTAGGTATACCTATTTTTGGCTAGTGCCCTTGATATTTAAATAGTACAATATCGACTTTCAACGTATTCATTTAAACCCACCCCCCAAAAATCCAAAAATGATTCACCCCGCCGTCGTGCGTCTCAACTCTCAACTTCATCATGACGTACGCAAAGGACATGATGAATGCTCAACGCACACCAGCCTTCTTGGAGGTGAAACCTTTCTCGTGGGTGGAGAGGAAAGTGGACGGATCAACGTCACGAGCAGCGCACTGCTGTAGTCATTCCTTTGAGCTCGTCTGATACCACCTCCTTGTAGAGTTTGCGGCATCGGGTCTTGGTCCAGACCTTAGTGATTTAAGGTGGAAAGACAAGGGACTCTAGCTTCAAGTGCACTGCTCGAACACCTGTGACGGCTAAAACCTAAGACCACTTCTTCTGGATCTCCTCCGCTTATTCTCAGGTGAACAACCGCGCGCGCGCGTGAACTCGTCTATACCCACATGCACCGTGAATGAGGAATGATAAGTACGTACTACAGCGATCCTCTATGCCGACACACTCTGTTCAACGGGACTGGAATGGACCGTGGATCAACGTGGGTCCGCGACTACAAAGACAGGGAGTTACTGGGTTCGGTAATCTATGTATAGGTCAATACTATTGCATGACAGCACCAAAACACCTGCCTGCCTGTGTAAACTATACAAACATCCTCTTCACTCTCCGTCTCACAGTATTCGCCACCGTGCACTTAACATGCTATTAGATAATATACATACAAGGTTGTTTCGTCTGACGACGCCCGCTCAATGAAGCGAGCCTAAGGCCTTGGTATGGTGGGCAGCTGAAGGACGTGCGTGGGTGTACGGACATCTTACCAATGGGCTCATGTCAAAGGCCATAGTCGGGCGTGCATCCGGACGTCGTAGAGGGGGCTATGTACTGGATGATGAGTAGATGCGGACAAATTGCATCGCTATCTTGTACATATATATTTCATATGTACGCTATTAATATAATTGTTACGGTACGTATGAAGACAGACCAGACGTGAGTTTATCATTAAGGGGCCCCTTCGGTCATGATGAAACACGAGTCTTCCATCGTTGAATATATATATACATATTGTTTTTTTTACAGCAGCAATACTATTTCTGGTATAATAACACCATATCAGTACTCCTTACGGAAAACGGTATAGCTCCTGTTCTAATGCTCAGTATTTCGCCCAAAGAGTAGTTGCAAAGATTTGTGTCTCGGGAGGCATATCGATCAGACGCCTTGGTAACGAAGAGTGCATCTTTAGAGGCACTTTTCGTGACGACCAAGGCGTCTGATCGATATACCTCCGTAGACACAAATGTTGACCATGGTCTAGGCTCTCTGCAACTACTCTTTGGGCGAAATACTGAGCATTAGAACTGGAGCTATGCCGTTTTCCGTAAGGAGTACTGATATGGTGTTATTATACCAGAAATAGTGTTGCTGCTGTATAAAAAACAAAAAAAAATATTTTTCAACGATGGTAGACTCGTGTTGCATCATGACCGAAGGGGCCCCTTAAATATATCATTTGGAATACGTGAGAGCTCGGCGAAGCTTTCGAAACATGAGATCGGTACCTGCAGGTGAAACAAGTGAGATCGGTGAGATCGGTACCTGCAGGTGAAACAACCAAAACAAATCATGTGATTATTACAACTATTCGTATTGAAAGTTCTGAAGGCTGTTGGCACAATCGGCACACAATTATTTGGAGATGGGAACGCGCCTGCCTATTGAATCGAAGCCGAGGCCTTGTTGTGTTGTTTTATAATAGTGGTCAGTGGGCATTGGGAGGACGTGTGTTCGCGGACAGATTTACAATGAGCGAATGCAAAACGCGACCACCGGGCTTTTGCATCTTAGCATCGTAGACGGTACAGGCGTTATGTCCTCTGGGCATCGTAGAGGGCACGCACTATGTGTTGGGTAGGGAAGACACGGAAATAAACCCTTACATTCTGCAAACATACCGGAAATTATATTACACGTAAACACGAATACAGACGTGTGCGTATCGTTAAGTTGATAATTTTCAGTATTGTATACGTAGATCTCCCAAAACGTTAAAACTATGAGATAATCATGTGAGGGCGTGTGGCGGCTGTCGGCAAAATCGGGATTTATAACGTGGATAGGGGAACGCGCCCATTAGAGCAAACCCAAAGCTTTGTTTTGTATCGGTGGGCACTGGGCGGATGTTCGTTCGCGTGCAGATGAAAACAGAGCTAATGCAAAACGCTACCACTTCGCTTGCATCTGGGTATCGTGGAGGTCAGCCACTATGTACTGAATGGGGAACACGCGTAAATAACGCGTTGCATTTTCTAGAAACACCCGGGAATAGTATGATACGTATATACCCAATGCTGACGTGTGCGTATCGTTAGATTGATAATTTGGAATAATGATCTCTCGAAACTTTCAAACAACAAAATAAGCGGGTGAGGCGCATGGCGGTGAAACTGGCTGAAGGTTATTGGTTATTATTGAGAAATGGAACTATGAGATAAGCGTGTGAGGGCGTGTGGCGGCTGTCGGCAAAATCGGCATTTACAACGTGGATAGGGGAACGCGCCCATTGGAGCAAACCCAAAGCTTTGTTTTGTATCGGTGGGCACTGGACGGAAGTGCGTTCGCGTGCAGATGAAAACAGAGCTAATGCAAAAAGCTACCACTGCGCTTGCATCTGGGTATCGTGGAGGTCAGCCACTATGTACTGAATGGGGAATAGTCGGAAATAACGCGTAGCGTTTCCTTGAAAAACACCGGAATGGTATGATACGTATAAACGAATACTGACGTGTGCGTATCGTTAGATTGATAATTTGGAACTTTCAAACGATTAAATAAGCCGGCGACGGCGCATGGCGGTGAAACTGGCTGAAGGTTATTGGTTATTGACAAATGGAATTATGAGAGAACCATGTGAGGGCGAGCGGCGGCTGTCGGCAAAATCGGCATATGTTATGTGGATAGGAGAACGCGCCCATTGGAGCAAACCCGATGCTTCGTTTTGTATCGGTGGGCACTGGACGGAAGTGCGTTCGCGTGCAGATGAAAACAGAGCTAATGCGAAACGCAACCACGGCGATTGCATCTGGGTATCGTGGAGGTCAGCCACTACGTACTGAATGGGGAATACGCGGAAATAACGCGTTGCATTTTTTAGAAACACGCGGATCTTCTCCAAGCTTACTTTCCTACCCCCGCAACCGAACAGTATCTCTGAAATGGCCGAATCCTTCACCGGCATAATCCTTGATGCAGTAGCGAAAGAGGTACTACCCCCGCCACGTCGCACACACAAACTCGGGTGGTGCGAGAACGCTGAAACCGCAGCTGCCTTCAAAATAGCATGGGATGCGAGGGATGATGCCCGACGATCCATGCGTTTTAAGAGGGACAAAACTGCGTGGAAGACGCTGAGGACGGCGTGCGCGAATCTGCGAGGGGTGATTGACGCAAGATTACTTGCCTACTTCGAAGAGTATCTTGCTGAAACAGAGAGACTCCTCGCTGCCAACGACCAGCGGGCTTTTTACAAAGCACCTGAAGGGCACGGTGGGGTTGGACGGTCGAAAAGCGAGAAGCGAGCAGTTCATCATGGACGAGGATGGCACGCTACTAAGGGACAAGGTGCGCATTCTTGAACGGTGGGCGGGGTTTTTCGGCACCCTCCTCGCCGCGAAATCGCCTAATCTTGACCCAACCATCAGCGCCCTTTTCCTACAACGACCGTTGGCACCATCGCTTGGAGATGAACCGACCATGGATGACATGACCGCGGTAGTCCGGGGCAATGCCAAACTGGAAAGCGGTGGGACCAGACTCCCTTCCGGCTGAATTACTGAAACTGGACCACCCCGAATTCACCCGGTACTTACACAACTTGCTTGTCAATGTGTGGAGAACGGGTGACGTCCCCCAGCAATGGAAAGATGCGACCATTAAGGTCCTTCATAAAAACAAGGACCGATCCGATTGCAACAACTACCGAGGGATTTCGCTTGTTGCCCATTCAGGCAAAGTATTGCTGAAAATGGTCGCGTCACGTCTCAGCAATTACTGCGAGACCGAAGGGATACTCCCCGAGGAGCAGTGCGGCTTTCGCCCAGCACGATCAACAGTCGACATGTTTTTCGTCGTGCGTCGACTGCAAGAACTCGGACGAGCCAAGAAAATCCCGCTGTATATGTGCTTCATTGACCTGCAGGAGGCTTATGACTCCGTCGACCGAAAGTTGTTGTGGGTGGTGCTCGCACGCTTCGGCATACCAGAGAAGATCTTAACCGTTATCCGCCAGTTCCACGAAGGCATGCGAGCTCGCGTGCGTACGGATGACGGTAAGCACTCTGAATGGTTCGATGTCACTCAGGGGCTGCGGCAAGGATGTGTGCTGTCACCGCTTCTGTTCAATGTCTTCTTCGCGGCTGTGATACACGCCGTACTGATACGCTTCAGTGAGGACCCAGACGTCTTGAGGGACCTGGTTCACCTCGAGGAGGACCTCGGGGGGGACGGAGTGAGGGAGGACCCATTAGCACGTGTACGGAGAGCAATATGGGGTATGCTGTACACCGACGATGCAGGCATTGTGTCTAAGTCGGCGGAAGGGCTTGCGAAGATGATGACCGTTATTGTGACCGTTTTCGAAGCAGCTGGTCTCACCGTATCCGAAAAGAAAACGGAGACTATGCTGCTGCGGACACCAAAACAGGCACTCCGGACCTCACCGCTCGTCATCGAAGCAGCGGGCCAAAGGTATAAACAGACGATGCAGTTTTTGTACCTTGGTGGTCTTGTCGTCGCAAGCGCGGACATTATGCCAGAGATCAAACGACGCATTCGACTCGCATGGGCATGCTACAATCGATTCAAGCGGGAGCTGTACATTATGGAGGATGCCCCGTTCACTCTAAAGGTGCGCATGCTAAAGACCGAGGTGATGGAGACACTGCTGTACGGGTGTGTGACGTGGACCCTTGGCCAGGAACACTTCGCTGAGCTCCGAACGGCACACCACAACTTCCCCCTACGGATCATTGGTTTCCAGCGCCGACAACGCACCGACCATCTCATGTCGTACGCCAAGGCCCTCAAGAAGGGCTAGGCACAACGCGAGAGCGTTGAGACGACCATCCGCAAACGACGCCTCCTCTTTTCGGGGGCCTTACCGCGCACGACCAATAATCGGCTGACGCGGCGGGTGATGTTTGGGACTATCGTCGGTGGGACGAACCCGGGACCTTGCCGACCAGAAAAGAACTGGGCCCAATGTCTCGCAGATGACCTCAGGGTTTTTCGAGCGACAGAGGGCTCCACAGACAGCTCCCCTTTACTGTTCGGAGCAGAGACGGCTAAGAAGAGTGGGGTATGGTATCGGGGGGTCGGCGAGGCGGCAGACCATTTCATTGGGAGGTGGCACAGGGCCGAAGCGGAGAGGAGCTGGCTACGGCATGCAGCTGAGACGCCAAGAGAGGCGACCAGGAAGGGGGGGGGGGGGCAGGGGCGGCCGTACTGATACAGCTGTCGACGAATGCAGAAACGAAATGGTAGATCGTGCGGCAAGGTATCGACTCGACTAGCCCTTGAATTCTACTTGTTTTACTTTGTTTGTTTGTTTCGTGGTGCAATGTTCATTGGGGGGGTCGAGGCAGAGGTAGTACCGGCTCTCGACACGAATTTTCGTTCAGAGTGGGAAGGAGATGGCAGAAGGTGTGACATGGTCCCTGTATCGGTTTTTATAGCAGAGACGGGAGCTTGTTATTACCATCGCCTTGAGCTTGCCTTGAGAACGTTTTTTTCTCTTTTCCTCTCTCGTGTCTTCTTTCTTGCTTTTTGGCCTTGTTTCTCCCTTTGTTTCCACCCTCTGCCGGTGTCTTCCTCTTTTTCGTGTTGCCTCGCCCGTGCAGCAGTTACCTGTTCCTCTTGGGCACGTGTGCTTTTCTTCTAGGGGCGATTCTGTCTCCCTGCGTCATTTGTATTCTGTTTAATTTTAGAATTCGTTTTTTTTAGTTGTCTTTTTGTGCTTATTTTTTGGTTCGGGTCGTATCGTTGTGTTCTCGTACCCGGTACGTTAGCATATCACTTTCTTTACCATTTAATTCGCGTTTATTTTGTTTGGTTTTTCTCTGTTTCACAGTCTGAACCACAGAATTTGTATCTCTCTAGGATTAGGAGTCAGGACAGGCACTGGGTGTACTGATGTGGTTGAGTAGAAAGAACGGGTTTAATGTGAAGACAACACACACGGGAATGGTATGATACGTATATACCCAATGCTGGCGTGTGCGTATCGTTGAATTGAAAATTTGGAATAACGATCTCTCGAAACTTTCAAACAATGAAATACGCGGGTGAGGCGCATGGCGGTGAAACTGGCTGAAGGATATTGGTTATCGAGAAATGGAAGGGGAAGGCTAATGAAATGCAGAGCTCGCTGTCGTTGACTGGAACAATGGAGGCTGGAGATGTAATAGGCGGCAAAACCATGCAGCGCTGTCGTTGACTGGTCGCTGGCAGGAGAGAAGACCACACAGAGGCTCGCAGTGTTTTGGCGGCGTATTGTCTGAATGGTCTGACGGGCTCTGAGCGTTTTTGGTTCAAAGACTAATGATATAATTTGTACTCAACATCCTATTAAATACTAAACATCTATCCCCCACCACCTCCCACCACCTACCCTACGTACTAACCCCCCGCCTCCCTGCCACGCACCCTAACCTATAAACACCTGTTGTTGACCTCGATACAATCGTTTCAGAATAATCATACTGTAGGCCTATACCCTTCACGAAATCGTACAACACCAGCAACGCATGCGATCTCAGCTCTCACGAAACCCTAAAACACCAGCAACGCATGCAAGCTCAGTGCAACAAACAGTTTACAAATATTGCTGTTTATAATAAAATCGTTTGATTGCCCAAGGGGGCACGCGGATCTGAATCCCAGACCCCCCTTCCCGCCCCCTATATTGAAGGGGGAAAAATAGTATTTTTTTCTGTGTTTTTTGTTGGGCATTACCCAAACATAGGTATACCTACGCACTTTGAGCCATCTATAGGTACACTGCGTAATGTACACCGGAAACGGCTTCCGGGCCCGCCTGATATTGGGCCTGCGCTCCATTGTACCTACAAATGGCTCAAAGTGCGTAGGTACACCTATAATCGGCTACTAAATGTGCGTATCGCCTATTTTTGGCTTCAACTGTACCTATAAATGGCTCAAACGATCACGTTTTGGCAACTGAAATATAGACAGACGGCCACACATTCACCCACGTTTGCTACGTATGGACTGTTGTTCCGGACCAGGCCAACGGTTGTGTAAATAAGACCCCCTCGTAACTGTATGGTATTACTCTGTACACGTATATATCAAAGTTTCTCCTACTATATACTGCTCTACAGTAAGTATATTGTACTTTCAGCATAACGGCATGGAAATACTCGTCATTGTTGTTTCTCCGCATCGTATATATGTGTGTGCGTAGGAGGGGTGTCGTACTGAATACGTATGCATTGATCGCGATACGATTTCTCGCTTGTAGATAATGCGTCATAACTCCGCAGTATCAGTGGTTGTAGTGGTACGGTCGGCTGGTTGACAGTCCTGGCATCTGATGTGGCCGTCTGTCTATATTTCAGTTGCCAAAAAGTGACCGTTTGAGCCATTTATAGGTACAGTTGAAGCCAAAAATAGGTGATACGCACATTTAGTAGCCGATAATAGGTGTACCTGCGCACTTTGAGCCATTTGTAGGTACAATGGAGCGCAGGCCCAATATCAGGCGGGCCCGGAAGCCGTTTCCGGTGTACATTACGCAGTGTACCTATAAACGGCTCAAAGTACGTAGGTATACCTATTTTTGGCTAATGCCATTTTTTGTGTGTCTCACACGCCTGCAGACGCTGCTCTATGTACGTGTATCTAGCGTCTACGTGTATCTAACGTCTACTACTGTTTCGTTTCGGGTATACACTGTGTATACAATGGTTCATACGAGGAATGTGTTGATACTGTCGGGAGGGTCGGAGCTGGGGAACCGCCACCACATTCGTCACACCAGCCACTCGTAACAAGATTCGAAAACAGAAACTCTGGGTAGTGTTGTATTGTCTAGAAGGCCTAGCCTATACCCTTGGGAATGTGGGGATGGTTCACCAACATCCCCTGCTAGTGGTTTATGTAGGTTTTATTATGGACTTGGTGAATATAGGAAATAGTATAGTATATTGTCTACGAGCTGTTCCGGCCGAGAGAATTATGGTGTATTGGCCAGCTTTTTCCCAACGCAATTTTACGAGTTTCGAGCTGAAAATTTGTATGGAGCTACAACCGAAGGGTCAAGTTTTTTTTTTCAATGGCGGGATTTTATGGTCGTTTGAACAAAATTCTGGATCACGTTTTCGCCAATAAGTGAGGAAAAATACAAAAATAAACCTTGACCCTCTTTAAAGCTGTAGACGACAGCGATGCAAATCACGCGTGGAAAAAAAAATGGAAAAAAAAAATAAAAATCGATAATTTGGGTTGGGACATCCAAATTTCGTGTCAAACACCATAACATCTTAAGTTTGTATTGTAAGTACTAGACACGTCATATCTCCTGATATACAACGAATTAGGGGATGGTGAGGATATCGATCGTCTTGCCATGCCTCGAGGAATCTTCACACCAAGAATCACCCTCATCCGCTATCCGTCTGTTTCGGACTTTCGTACTGAATTTAGCATCGAGACACCCCCGTAGGTGTCGGGATTTACTCGACACAATGTTTCTCGACGAAAACAACTCGGATTCGAAAAACTCTAACGTCTGCATATGCGCTGCAGGCCTGGAAACACTGCTGTCAAATTTGAAGTCGTAGTATTTCCAAACGCTTGCGAAAATGCCCAGATAACGATGATAGTCGTTTTTACGGCTGGACCAGCTCGTAGAAGGCCTTGCCTACCCTTGGGAATGCGGGGACGATTCACCAACATCATCCGCTATTGGTTTATATAGCTTTTAGTATGGAGTTGGTTTATATAGGAAATACTAGATGTATTGCGATGGGGGATATGCCAAACATACGGGTACCCGGGTACTCGAACCCGCCGAGTACCCGGGTTTTGGTCACCCCCAAAACTCGCACAAGTCAAACCCGAACCCGTCACGGGTTTTACCCATCCAGGTTGTACCCGCCGGGTACCCGGGTTTCGGTCATCCGGGGTACACCTCTACAGTAGAACAGCAACAGTAGTGGTTCAAATCCCCCCTATGATACGTTGCATTTTTGCTTTTTGTTGCGTTTCCTATTTTGTGCCGTATTATGTACGGAGCTTGTCAAGGACGGAAGTATAAGTAAGTAAGTGTCATAATCCACCATGCGGCAACACAGAAGCGACTCGCAGACCTAACGACCTGCTGTAAGTCCCCTGCGAGCACGAAAAAGTGCTGAGAGGTACGAGTACATAGATAGATCGTGGCATGCGATTAATAGCCGAAATTACTGTAGTTCAGTCCTTGTATGGGTAGTAGGCAAGCGGGGCTGTTTTGGTGTCTATGCTGGTCAGACATTTTGTTAGCTTGGACCCTTCTCTGATCGAACCACGAGATGGCAAGCCAGCGGGGTCGACTGGAACTGGTGTAAGCGAGGGTCAGGCTAGGGCAGTCAGTATGAAAGGGATGATTGGTAGGCGGCCCGAGGGTGCACGCGGATCTGAATCCCAGACACCTCACAACCCACATACTGGAGGGGATTTGTTTCTTTGTTCGTGTGTTTTTTTTGTCTCACACGCCTTTAGACCCTGCTCTATGTACGTGTATCTAGCGTCTACTACTGCTTGGCTTTGAGTGTACACTGCTGTGTACACAATTGTTTACACAAACTTACTGTAGACGGCAATGTGTTGATACTGTCGGGAGGGTCAGAGTTGGGGAACCGCCACGACACTCGTCACACTAGCCACTCGTAACAAGATTGAAAAACAATGCCGTTGTGAAATATATCGGCAGGCGGAAATGGGTGGAAGGTGCACGTACCGACCAGTCGCGCGTATTAGAATAACACCACTCCCACCTTACACTACTGTGTCCACTACCTCTTGGTCTTCGAAAAAACAAAATCCGACACCACACCAGACTACCTAGATGTTGCTCCACGATAGCCTAGTACAAAGCTTGCATCAAGGTCAATGGAATCTGTTGTATCGTATGCCGGCGATAATTCCCTAGCACGACAGTATCCCACGATCGTGCACAATCACCAGAGCGAAGCATACTCGAGACAAATCGACGTACTCAAATCAACCCAACTGACTCCACTGTCTCTTCGACGTGCATGCCACGGCGGGGCCGGTATAATAGAGGACACAAACAAAACTATTAAATAATAACTGAACCACGATCCACACGCTATAACGCAATCCACTGATGAGGTAAGTTGGCACACGCAGTCAACCACGTACCAACCGTCCCACCGACACCCACCCACCCACACCAACCCACACCCGTTCACTCACACCCACCCACCCAACCACCGACCCACCCACCCAACCACGTACGTACGCACAAACCGATCGACATACGCACCAACCGCTCCACCCACCCACACTAACAACCACAACAAACAGCAATGTGAAACCAGAGTATACAGCAACACCAGTAGATAGTACGTACAGCAATAATAGTAGTAGTAGTAGTAGAAGTAGAAGTAGTAGTAGTAGTAGTAGTAGTAGCGTCGTCGTTGTTGTTGTAGTAGTAGTAGTAGTAGTACTGTAGAAGTAGTAGTAGTAGTAGTAGTAGTAGTAGTAGTAGTAGTAGTAGTAGTAGTAGTAGTAGTGGTAGTAGTAGTAGTAGTAGTAGTAGTAGTAGTAGTAGTAGTAGTTGTAGTAGTAGTATATAACCCATTTACAGCAGCAACAGCAGCAGCAGTCCAGAAAGTAGCAGTACGTACGTACGTAGAGCGGATAAAAACTAATCGCCGGCATCGATGCGGAGCCCTTGTTTAGCGCGTACGTATAGCAAGTAGTGGCCCTTTTCCGTTTTTTTTGTCGATTTTTGCACGTCTGGGCTTGTTATTAAACTTAGTGTAAAAACGCCTAACTCGCGTAGTTTTGGGCCGATTTCGATTCTGACCGAAGTTCTGGAGATCCATATTTTCAAATTTTGGGGACTCTTTGAAAACAAATATATTGATTTTAGTGTGCAAATATATATATATATATATTTATATTAGTATGGAGATGTTTTGTATTGAATTTAGTGTGATTTTTTTACTTGATCTTAGCGAAGTGCTTTAGACCTCGGGCGGGAAAGCCCTCCGAATACCATGTGACCCCCCCCCTCCCAGCGGATCCGCCCCGTTCCAGGTGACGCAGCGAGCCGTCCCCGGGAGGCCGCGTTGCCCCGCCCCCCGCTCGCCGAGTTCGGCGATGGGGACCGTTCTGTCGCCGGGGTCGCCGAGGGCCGACGCGTGGGGCAGCCGGGGCGCGGGTGCGGCGCCGATCGGGGTCGGGTGGAGCGCGGTAGAGCCGCCCCCCTGCGGGGCATACCGAAACCGCTATAGCCGTGAAGATTACAATCGTCATCATCACCACCACTACCGAAGCGTATTAAATAATAAGGATATGCATAACTGGCCTTTCGGTGCAAACCGGGCAGCTGGTCTCCTGCTCTACGAGTACATACTAAGTACATCCATTTGTTTGTTTCGTATACGTGAAGCTTGCCACTCGTCGATAAGTAGGGTTGAACTCGTATATTAGACATAATAAGCGGTTTGCAAACCATTAATGAAGGGCGAAGGGTGAAGGGTGCTCCTGCTGCTGTGCCTGCCGCCGCTGCTGCTGCTGCGGCGGGGGGCTGCTGCAGCGACTGCATTAATAATGTGTCTAGTGTGACTCTTGTCGATCTATTCAGCTATTCAGCGTAGGCCCTAGCCTTTAAGGCATGCCTGAAAATATGCCTGAACTACTGTTTGTGAAACAAGCGTGGCTGAACTACTGTTTTCGTACCTATCGTGCCTTTCTTTTGCCAGGCACGGGCCCGGCATGCTTACAGGCATTTAAGGCATCAAACAATAACGCTGTTAGGCTGGAACTCCCAAACTCGGGGGAAGGGGATTTCTTGTAGGTTATTTAAGGCATTTTTATCAAGGATGTGATTGTAGCGTGTGTATCAGTGCTTAGCTGATGACGTGTACGCTTAGACCCGCTAGCCGATGACCGGACAAATTACAGCCTAAAATTGAGGTAAGCGCGAAGCTCACTGTGAGGGGAGCTTGCACGAGAAGCTTCAAAGAGAAGAGAAGAGAAGAAAAAGCAACCGATTTTCCTAATTGAGAATCGCCTTTCCGATGAGAGTAAAATTCGAAAATATTGTTTTTTTAATTGTGAGAGATGTAATCCCCTCACAGTATTTTTTTTAACTGTAAACTATTGCCAGTTGTGACACCCGTCGATGACAAAATAAAAAAAACTAAATCGGCATCGCCAGTCTCAAGATATCGAAGATCCCAGAAAATCTGGATTTATGGGCGAGGTACCTCGCTCATAAAGGCTAAGTCCCTTGAATCCTCTTTTTTTCGTGGATCCATACCTACCATCGAGGAACATATTTCCTAACGCCAACTTTTGATCGTGAGCGAAATACAACTAACTCTAAAACAATAACAAAGTACCAAAATCGATTTTCGTTCTCATGGAAAAGGCAATTTTCAATTTGGAAAATGGGCTGTTAAGATTATGAAGGTGATCCCAGGCCTTCGTTGACTTTGCCCAGCAGACAATAGCTCGTGGAGAGCATGTCGTAGAAGAGAGCTGAGGAGTGAGACATTAGTGTGCGGGTATTGCACACGTGAACTCGTAGCTCGATCCCAAAACAAAACCGGATACTTGTACAGCCCCATACAAGAAATCAAGTCCATCAACCTGCGCTCTTTCCCATAATGAATTTATACCGGTCGTTCATGATACTATATTCGACAAATTATGACAGTCCCGTTGATGTATCCGCCGCGTACGTACGTACGATACTTCTATGATACTCATGACAGAGCTTTGGCTACTACACCTCTGGTGTATACGAGTTTGTACTTGACTTACCGTACTGTCTTAGGAATAACTACGCTGTGCTATGATTCTGCGATTTGTGTACGATATGAGTACGGCAGATTTGTGATATGCTACCAGGGAGTTCTTGGTTCGTGTACGAGTGTATACAAGAACATAAAAGCTGCTGTTACATACTGCTACTGTTTATCACATGAAAACCGTGATACAGAACACTTGCGCCTAGATGGGTAATGCCTACTGATGTAGTACGAGCTACGTTGTAGCAGATAACCCTGTGTTATCCAGCAGCAACTCTATGATACCGAATACTGCTATAATAAGTGTCATCTCTAACACGACCCCTCGATGCGTTAACACATCGAATTGAAGTGAATTTCGAAATTCAACTGTGCAACAATGTACTCGTTACTTCTGCGTTACATGCCATACTTCCAAAAATAAATGCACACACCAAGGATGCTAGTTGTTGCGTGGAAGATACTCAATATGCGTCACTGAGAGTTGACTCATTCCGCTACTATACCCGGGGGTTAGGGTTAGGGTTGCTACAGGTTATCGACGACCAAATCCACACGCGTTCGGACCAAAGCTCGCTCTTTGACCCGCCTGTGCTGCCATCTTATGTCTGATGCTGCGGTAGTTTTTTGTTTTTCTTAATGCGAATCCAACGCCCGTCATCATTGTGAGATCTCGCTTTCGATGCGCTGCCTGACGTGTGTTTGCGATGACCAGAAGGCGGCCGCTAGCAACAAACGTCAAGGTGGTTTTTCAGCTCGATTTCTGACTTTATTGAAACCATTTAGCACGGCTACTCTTTCGTTTTTCGTGTCGGGTTTACTACTGTAGTATTATGGTACCCGGTCCTGAGCGCCGTTCTTTCGTTCATTTGTTTTTTTTTATGGAACGAAAACGAGCTTGAAATGTATATGACTTGACTTGTAAAGGCCGTGCGTCCTGTGTAAAGCAATCCGGATAACCTACAGTAGACACAGTTAACAGCGATATTTCCAACATCCACATGCAACATGTCCCACATTCTGCCTATTGCGCTTTTGGTGTCCGCTGTGCACAGAAATTTTCACAAGAATATGTCTACCTACGGTGATGCAGCGCTCGAAGCTGCTTTGGAAAGTCTCAAGATCAAGAACGCCAAGTACCTGCAAAACCAGACTCCGCAGACCACCTCCAGCCTGGTGCAGGCAATGGATCGCCAAGCCAATGCACTAGCAAAATGTCCGAACACGGCAACACAGGCTATGGAGATGCGTAAAGTTAAGCAGGACTTTGAGACGACCAACACCCCCAGCAAGAGGCTCAACATTGCCGATAAACTCGCCACGAGCCTGGTGAGTGAAACGGACATCCGATGGTTGTGTGTGTACCTTTCAATTACGTATTATATACATACAGGGTAGATGTTGCACAATGTATACAGTGCTTGTGCTGCTGGTTATTCCCTCAAGGCGTTGGACAGACTCGGTACGCAGAAACACGTATACGCATATTTCCATTATACATGTACTTTATTTGTTTGCATCGACCTAATATCTACGCCAGATGGTATGTGTCGGACTTTCGTTTTTTTTTCGTGCTCCCTCGTCTTCGCCCATCTTTGGCATGCTCCCTCCCCATGCGTACGTCTTACAACTAGAGACGGGCACCGGATAGAGAAAAAACCGGTTGACCGCCGTTTTTGGAAATCCATCAGGCGTGTCTGATTAGTCGGTTTTTCAAAATATAACGTGGCGGTTTCTTAGGTCCGGTTAACCGGTTATCCGGTTAAACCGGATAAAAACACCGGTTTAACCGGTTAACCGGTTAAACCGGAAAACTGGATAACTCATCTACACTCAAACGTGCCAGTGAACGTGACAACGTCAACGCTGGTTGATCCGACGTCTATTGTATCTACTCTAGAACGTAGCAACTACTACTGCAGCTATGAACAAGGCACACTACGTGGGCGTGGGGAGAGGGAGGTAGAGTCGGTGGATCCACTGTGACACAACCCTCTCCCCTCTCCCTTCTCCCCTCTCCCCTCACACCCAACACTGCCCAACACTCGCACACACCAAACACACTCCACCACTGAGCCAAGAGGTGGAAAGATTCCGAGTGTGATTGGCATTGGTTCTGGCGGTAATTATCTTGAAGTATGTGCAGTATGAAATGTGTTGAGCTTTTAAACGGTTGGAGCATTTTCGAAACGCAGTTTGTTTTTAATTTCATTTCTCACAGTTACTTTCCAGTTCAACTCGCGGGAGCGTTCACACTCAACGGCCTTCCGGACAAAAGCCTTGTTCACAGCTATTAATATTAATACATAGGTGCTGTTCCCCTTGTACACCCCTTCTACGCACCGGCTCGTGCCTTCGTTTACAGTATGCGGGTCAGGAAGTTTTTTATTTTGCAGAAGGTTTAAGTGGCGTCAGGTAGACTAACGAGCAGGACGACTGTTGCTTGTATTCGTCGCACGACGCTATAACCCTAATGGTGATTTGTGCAGTTTCGGGAGCATGAAGTGTGCGGGTCTGGTTGTAGTGGTTTCGCTGACAATCAACGTGGCGCTTTTCCAAGTAGTAGTGCCAGGTAATAACATATACATGTATATATGGTTGATCAACATCACTATTCCATCTCGAAGGGGCACAGTTGCGAACATGACCAATATCCACGCACTTGTGTGATGGGGCATATGTTGTTATACATTTTCCCGACCACTGGCTCCACGCTACGTAGCCTCTTCAAGTTCCTTGGCTTTTTGCATCGCAGCGTGCTTTATTTGTGCTTTCCTTCCAGCTTCCAGCTTCCGACCTTTGGAGTTCGCTTTATTTGGGCACCTTCACGCCACGGTTAGCTTACATGGCTTTCGTCTTCATCGTAACCCGCTTGCTGTTGGCATATCGAAGCCTTTTTTCTCGTATGGCGTGTTTGTCTCACACGTGAGGCGTTGAAGCCTCATCACGAGGCGGGGAAGATGTATGTCCTTACTTATTTATTTCGAATAGCCGCACGTTCGACCCTCCTTCAGATTTCTGGGATGGTATGATGTTATGATCGTCGTGGGGTCTGCATGCACGACTATTCAGGGTGGGCTAATGTGATGGTATCACGTAGCTATGAGGAGGTGCAATATGTAGTTTTACGAGTATAGATAGGCAAACGCGTGCGAACGCGTATGAGATCATGTGACGTGCTAGAAACAGAAACGTCTCCGTAGATCGTACAAGTATGAAGATACATGGATAGTGGGATCAGCCTAGTACTTGGCTGAGCACTACCTTCTTCGTGCTCCATTCTCGTACCGTATCGACCTCTACCATGAGATGGGCAACAAGCAGAACTTTACCAAGGAGAAGCGTGCCCTGGCCAGCATCGACATTCCTGTGTCCTCTGATGAGGGTCTTACCTTCACACTTGGGGAGTGCGCAACAAGGGTGCAAATCACATAAAACCACCTATGGTTTTCCATATTATGGATGCTTTACCGCATCAAAACCGGTTAAACCGGTTGTCGGTTTACCGGTTAAAACCGGCTGAAACAATCTGGTTTAACTGTTTTATTTTTATTTTTGAGAATAACGCCTCCTATCCGGTTTTCGGTTTTTCGAATATGCCATCCGGTGCCCATCTCTACTCACAACCGATGTCACACGGCACCTGGCCTCCGACAACGGTACCCGCCTACTGTAGCACGTTTACTTTAACATATCGTCGACTCATGTTGAATCGTGCCTACTTACGCTACGCGTTCTCGGCCGTTGGCGTCTAGCGATATAACAATCTATACGGAGAGTCGAACCCATGAAATCCGTGACATCGACGCTGGAAATCCAACAGTACTGCTTGTACCAAAACGGTCCCCGAAGCATGAGACATAAATCGGCATCCCTGCCAATCAGAATACTCTGTCATATTTTCTACAACGCTTGTGCACCTTGCTACAGAGCAAGCGCAGCCGACACACACCCTACCCACCTCTGCTCTGCTCGGTGAAAAAAGTGGCATGACATCCCAACACAAATGCCCATAGTTTCCTCCAATGTTCGCGTCCTGCTAGAAGTACAATGGGCAATAATGCTCGAACCAAAAACAGGTACACCTGGTCCGTTTTCACTCGAACACAGGTACATACGCAAGGGTAGAATATCGCATACCTACAGCGGCACCGGCCCGAAGGACCTTAAGCGGGTTGACCACATCCTAACCCGACAAGCTCATCGGTCTAGTGTACATACATGATGTAAAAGTAGTCCCTCAGCCTCCACCACCAGCTAAGGACAACGCAGACCACAACATGGTAAGCATGAAGGTCCGACTGTCTGATCGCGTTGCATCCATCCGAAAAGCGTGCAAGACGCCGAAAGGCCTACCTCTCGACCGTCAGGTGTTTATGTCTGACGGAAAGTGTCATGATTGAGTAGTTGCGAGGGTGGTGTTTACTCTCAACCAACCACGCCACAGTACGTTGCTGGCATGGTTGCTCTATTCACCACAACCATCGTCGGTGCGATACACCCAGAAGCACCAACTACATACCTCCGGCAACGCGAGCGTGGATTGGGGTGCGAGTCTGCCGGAAACCATGGCTGCTTACAAAAAAGCACGGACCGCAAGCGAAGACGCGCGGCAACTAGTGCGCGTCCACCCCCATGATATAACCGCGCATTAGACTCTGAGGATCGTCTGTGCGAATATACGGGAGGTCATTGCTGCAGGAGTACATGCGGTCGGTCGCGTTACGGGAGAGGCCTTCGGCGTAAAGAAACGACTGGTTCTCGATGGAGCAGTCGGAGGAGAGTTGGCTCAATTTAGATGGGACGGTTGACGTCGCGTCCAAAACCGGCACCCCCAACAATGCCAGCATTGCAACCGCATCCTTGATCCTCCATGGGCTCCTCCTCCTGCCCAATATGGGCAGCCTTGTACCTGCCCTTCCAAACAAAGCTCTCGAAAACATACGCTCTTTGGAGCGTGCCACTGATCGAGGTCGCCCCACGCCCCACTCGATGAGCCCTCGGCAACCATCCTGCAAAGTGACCCGCCGTCACATACGACAGCTTCCAGCAGAACCCCCCAGGCGCGTGTCCCTTCGGCAAGTTTTCTTTCGGGGTGACGGACGCGCAAGTCGCTGATCAGCACGTCGGCTGAGCCGACGAGAACGGGGTTATCCGAGGTCTCCGCGACTTCGTGGCAGCCGAGGTCCAGAAGGCGGGACTGCTCCAATCTGCGTCATGGCAATCCATACGAGCGTTCTGGTCGAACTCCGGCACTCGTTCAAGATACCATTCTCTCGAATGGGCTGCAAGCTCTCGCCTACTAGGCACCCCTTCCTCTGCCTCTGCCCCCCACCCCTTCTTAGCTCGACCCTCTTGGTGTATCTCGGCTAATTTTTCATCCCGGGCGGCTATCTTCTCGGTCAGCTGCTCCGCCTCCAGCAGTAGATCTCCGTGCGAGGGCACCGCCATTGGTGCTCCCCCACCTATACAGTTCTGGAAGGAGCTTCTTCCTTGATTTCCGTAATCCGAGAGAGAGACAGATACCAGCGATCGTATATTTGGGAGCTGAATTATCAGATCCTAGGTTGAACGAGGAACGTCGAAGGGGCTCGGGGCGGAAAGCACAGTAATGGGTGACCAAACAAGCAGGACCGAGAGTGAGCAGAAAGTGCAATATGCTGCGAGTCGAAGTGTTGGCGCATCGCATCCTTCGCAGGATCCTCGCTCTAAAAGTGCAGGAGAGGCGATCCCTACGGACAACGCTTCAAACTGTTGTGGAACTCCCAGTCCACCCAAGCTGATGCCCTTCTCTCCGATTTGACACTCCAGCCCACCCAGGCTGATGCCTCTCCGTCTCCCCAATCGCGGCTGCACTCCACTGGCACCTACAAAATAAACATCCACATCCGATGGGTTGGACAGACTTATATTAGCACTGGTATCTTCCTCTGTCGCAGGCAGTGGTAATCGGGACTTTTGGACTTTTGGTCTGCATTAACGCTCAGCCTCCCCGGTCTGTACACCAGTTTGTAGTTAGACGAAGTATACGCTTAAAATATCAAACCACGTTTGTGCTCGGTTTACTTTCGGGGCCAAGCTCCCGAGGCTTTTCAGCGGTTGGGGATCGTTCACCACGATAAATGGTGTACCGTGAAGTAGTTGGCAATTTTTCTTTACTGCCCAAACGATTGCTGCACACTCAACTTCCGTTGTACTTAAACGTTTCTCATTAGTTAGTGTGGATTTGCTCGAAAATAAATCGGTTGAGTCGTACGTACCATCACTCTGGTCTTGTCTATCACTGCGCCTAACCCGTCGGCGGACGCGTCTGCGATTAACTGAAATTCGCGGTCACCCGAAATTGCTGCCGCAAAACCCGGGAGGGCCAATACTTTGGGGCTCGATAGTTGTCCCAACAGGGTCTGCACTATTTGTATGTGTTCAATTTGAACTAAAATTTTACCCCCTTCTTCGACTATGAATTTAGGCTCTTTGTTTCTGCCGCCATTCTCGGAAAACATTTACGGTAATAACTCATCGCTTCCAACAGTGAGCGTAGCTGACTAACGCTCGATGGCGTTGACATCTTCGTTAGCACTTCTGATTTTCCTGGTTCAAGCGCTATCCCTCCGTTGTTACTCTGTGGCCCAAACATTTCACCACCTTTACTCCGAGGTGTGCTTTCGTCGGCGCTAAGTTCAAGTCAAAGGTGGTCAGCCGCTTGAAAACTTTCCGTAAATCGCCAATATGTTCCTGACCGTATTTTTTAAAACAGACGATGTCGTCAATAAATAATCGCACCCGTTCCAGACCCTCACACACGCGACACATGATCGACTGAAGCCAACCTGAGCTTGACGCAAGCCCCATCGGCATGGCCGTCCACTCCCAAATTCCGGATTGCGTACACACTGTTGTTAGGGGTATGGAGTCCTCGTGTATAAAACACTGGGAAAAATCGCTGACTAAATCCGTTGTACTGAAAACATGTGCCCCCCTTAAATCCGATAAAAGGTCTTCTACCGTTGGCAGAGGCAAAACTGAAATGACAGATTGTTCGTTAACCTTCTTGTAGGTACACGTTATCCGAATCCTCCCATCTGTCTTCGCGATCACTACTATTTATTAATGGGCTTGACCAGTCAAAGTATGATCGTCGCAGTAATCCTGCCAGCACTAGCTAATCTATTTCTGTTTTCACCTTCGCCGCCAATACTGGAGAGTGACGGTACGGTCGTAGTTTGACTGGTCTCGCATCATTTTTGAGTATAATACGGAACGGGTCAACTGTATACGTTTGCTCCTCGTACCGCGGGTGGGTAGCGGGCAGTCTCCCAGCAGGATAGCCGGCCGCACGCCCATGGTCTTACCTGGAGCCGGCAATTAAATTAAATTGGCGCGGAGCGCCCAAAACGAGGGAGCGAAGCGACCGGGGCTTTTTCTTTCCTATAGACAGGCTTCCATGGTTTTGTTACCATTCTCGTAATATATACGAGTTCGTATCGTGTCTGTTTTTGTCTGAAACCACCGTGTTTTTGCACCACCGATTACGAGAGCTGTACGTGACTGATTTGCACCAAACCGGCAACTACAGAAGCGCACGAGCTTGGGCTAACGCGTCGGACGTTTTTCGTTGCAAGTGATCTCGAATTGGTCGCGTTTGCTGTACTGCTGTTGTTTTGGTGGTTTGCTCCAGGTCGCTGATTAGCCTGCTACCTGATATACAAAGACTGACTCATCCCCTAGTCCATACTCTGTAACGCCTCGAAATACCCCTGAAACCCTATATCACCTCATGATACTACGTCACTAAAGTACAACCTAGCACAATCCAGCCATGGCCACGCTTGCGGCTAACCACCACGGGAAAGAGAGGGTCACGGTCGACAAGGTGGTACACAGCTGCGGTAGAGCCTATGTAGGCCGATCGTACATACCAGGTAGCATACTTCTCCGAATAAACATAGATAATACTCTCTCCTGAAGTTCCGATGGAGATGACGGCGGAACCTCACTGCATCTATCCTAAAATTGTACTGCTGCACGTGTTCTCGTATGATGCATAGAGCTAACGCAGGGTCGAAACTTCAGCAGTACGAAAATATTGCTCTCTATGAGCTACTGGGTACTGGTAGACGTTACTCGTAGATAACTATCACGGGGGGCCGTAGTAAATAGGACCTACCGTGCAAACAAAAAATAATAAATACCGGTATACTTTTTTTGCTAAAAATATTTGGTCCTATTAGTTATGGTTAGAGGTAGGACCCTGAGTTCAATTACCCGGGTACCCGGCGGGTATACCCGTCAGGGTCCTACCCGTTTGACGGGTAGGGTCCGAGCTCATTACCCGCGGGTAGTTGGAGCCTTCAGGGTAATTGGGTCCTCGGGAACCGGGTATCCAGGTACCCGCGGGCTTTCGGGTACCCGCGGGTAATTGGTATTCCCGGTTGATTATGCCTGTACAAAACTTTTAGGAAACCCCTTCAAAACACACAATCGCACCTCCCAACCACAAAAACATCAACTTGCTACACACAACGCTAAAGGGGACGCACACAGCACCCGGCAGTATGGCGGCCCCTACACTAAAATCAAGTAAAAATATCCACACAAATTTCAAGATTTGTTTTACACTAATTTTAAGATATTATTTTCTGTACTAAAATTAAGATATGTTTTTCAAAGAGTCCCAAAAAAGTGGAAAAAAATGGATCTCCTGTCAGAATCGAAAATCGACCTATTACTTGGGGGAGATATCCGTTTCCACACTAATTTCAAGATAAAATATCAGACGTTTGTACAAAAAAAAAAATGGGAAAGGGCCACTGCTGCACGTACTATACGTACGTGCTAAACAAGGGCTCCGCATCGATGCCGGCATTTTGTTTTGTCCGCTCTACGTACGTGCTGCTATTTTCTGGACTGCTGATGATGCTGTTGCTGCTGTAGATGGGTTATATTCTACTATTAATACTACTGCTGTACGTACTGCTGTGGTGCTGTATACTGATCTCACACTACTGCTGTTGAAGTGGGTGGGTGGATCCGCTTTGAATTTTTGTTGCCCGCTCGTACAAGGGCTCTGCGTGGATGCCGGCATATATATAGTGTGTCAACTTACCTGATCTATCTGCAGATTGCGTTATATCGGGTGTGGATCGTGGCCCAGTTATTGTTTGGTATTTTTGTTTTTGTCTGCTATATCGGCTCCGCCCTGGCGTGTAGTTCGGGGGACCACTTCGTACATTATGTATTAGCGCCTGCTGCTGAACCATCGCTGGACAGATCATCCAGTAGGACTGTTATTAATTGTTGCTGTACTACATCCGTCGCACCCGCCGCCGCTGGGTCGACCGCGCACCCGCCGCCGCGTGGTCGGTCGACCGTGCGCCCGACGCCACTCGGTCGACCGCGGCGGCCTCGGGCCGCCCTCATCGATCGCCCGCCGCTGCCGCTCGCTCGGTCGCTCGCCCGCCGTCGCCCTTGTTTTTATTTGTATCACTACTTTCCGATATTATATGCGATATGTAGCGGGTCGGGAAATATGCACTGCAGTCTTCTAATAAGGGGGAGACCGTGAACCGTCGCCGCCATACGTGATACATATTGTTTTAGTTTTTTCGCGCATTCAAACCCATTATAACACGCCTGCGCAATGGAGCAATACACGAGGAGGAACTTTAGGTGGCTTGTGTATCGAGTCAACAATCAAAACTGTTTGTACATGTCGTTTCGGTTATAGAACATTAGTACGGTAGGAGCGCGCAACATCTTCCACTCAAACTAATTTTTCGTGGCAGTGAAACAGCGAGCAAAACCTAAAAAAAATGCCGGGTACCCGCCAACTACCCGCCGGGTAATGCCGGGTACCCGTTTACCCGGGTACCCGCCAAAATGGCATTACCCGGCGGGTAGGGTAGGGTCCGGCCTCCAAAATTTGGCGGGTACCCGTTTTTGACGGGTACCCGCAGGGTCCTACCTCTAGTTATGGTCCCCCGTAATAGATCCATACCCAAAATACTTTAGTGCGGGACGCGTGGGGACGGGCTCTGCGTAGTGAACTTGAGTCACGATAGGAACGGACACAGGAAATGTATGAATAGTTTCAGCACGCATGGTATTTACGTTATTGTGCGTGCCTTTTATTTCGTAGGTTCTCCTGATGGGTCCTGCTGGATAAGTCATACCACAGGTACTCGTACCACAGGTAATCGCAGGGAGTGCTGTACTAAACTGCTGTACACCAGGTATAGCACGCGCGATCATCGTATTACACTCAGCTTGCAAAGATGATTTTCGACGAAATCCACGATCTCACAGTTTTTTTTTTAATGTAGTTATTTTTTTATGATCCCTGATGCGAGCTTAGAAAAATATTTGCGAGGGTTGCTTACGTGCGTCGGGATTCAATTATGATTTTCCCCCAGGGTTTGTACGGGTCATGACGTGAACCGCGGATCGCGTGGGTCAGGAAGGTTTTGAAGTCTCACGGTTCGGGTCGGATAGAGTAGGGTCGGGTCAGGAGGTGTTTTAACTCTCACGGGTCGGGTAGGGTCATCCTTTTTCCCGACCGGACCCGACTCGACCTGACTCGCAAGGTTTGACCCGACTCGTGAAGAGTCATGGATTGTTTATTGTGGACGATCGGTTACGACCTCTTAAGTTACGAGCGACATCTATCGTACTGCTGTGGCTTCACGTCAGCGACTGGTAGCTTTATATTACTGAGATATACGTGTACCGAAGGTATTTTAACACTGAGCTCTGTCTTGAATGCTGGAATGTGTTGTTTGGGTATTTTCATTTCCAAAGAAAACCCGCCCGCGGCCATCCCCTTAGGGTCCATATTAACGAATAAAATAAAAAACAACTAGGGAAAACGTAAAAAACAAATTCGGTTTTCATCTTTCCTTCTTCCCCTCCCCGCCTCGGCAAGGCTTTTGCTTTGGCATGACCCATAGCAGGGGGGGGGGGACTTTCTAGCGAGCAAGGCTAGGCTCGCCCTCAAGCGGGCCGATACCTTCTTGCTGCTGCGCACCCGCCGCGAAGCGTGCGCAGCGGTGGAGCTGGGTCGGCACTGGTGCGTCAGGCACAAAAAATCAGTTGCACGGGCCGTTTTGGCCGTAGGTGTAGACAACAATGTCCACCTCATTTTTGTGCGTGGAGGCAGACGCCATCAGGAAGGTGGACGGACACTACGTACACGGCCCTAGGTGTGTTTGCTAGAGGTAGCTGTACTGTCTCGGGGACCTGGCTTCGCCATCAAAGGAGAAGGGGACGTATGGCGACGAGCTGAAGATTGGGCTGGTTGACCCCTTCGGCGCAAGAATTTTCTTTTCCAGACCAAGCACCCTGAGTGCAACGAGGGAGAAAGCGAGGAGCCGACTGGGAAGGACAGCAACGAGAGCGTGTACGGACGGAGCGGGTCGAGTGTGGTCGTGCTCGGACTGGCCAGAGCGGCACCGGAGAAGCGCGCCGGAGCAGCGGCGCCAGAGCGCGCCGGAGCAGCGACACCGGAGCCTACGGACGACATCGACCCGTGGCGCACGAATGTTGGTATTGGGTCTGTGTGGATGACGTCACTGGTTTTGTAGGCGACGCGGCAGAGATGGCGCGGATACCCCGGGTGCCTTAATTGTGTGCCTGCATCGTGGAAGACCCCTTCAATGTGGAACGATTCCTAATCAGTTTCTATGTTTATAGTGCTGTGCCTAACACAGACGTTCAGGATAGATTCGGGTAATTGTCAATTGACGTGCTGGCTTGGTTGGCTGTTATTTTTCACTGTGTGCCCGCGGACTGTCATTCAGGCAGCACTTCAGACAGCAGTTGCGGGCTTCATCTTGTTCCCACGCCTACCGTGTGTTTTTGTACAGACAGCACTTCAGACAGTGTAGTTACGCTGTAGTCGGCAAATTCATTGGTAAAGAGTGCGAGGGGGGGGCGATGCTGCTGTAGTCGAATGAAGATTGCGGGCGTGTAGTTCAGGTTATGACACGCATAACATGCTGTAGGGATTTTAGGTGTACCTCTTCGGGTTTGTGTATCATTTCCCTGCTAAGTGTGCGTGTTCTTTAGGATTCTCTGATGGCTCTAGCACTTTTGTGACCACGGGCTGTGACCTTGCTAGATTAGACTATAGGGATTAGCAACTGAAATGAGTTTAGTGTGAAGAAAACAACAACAACAAACAACAATTGGTCGAAACACGCACCACTACCAAATATTGGGATTTTGGGGTAAATTTTATTCGAATTGAACAAAAAAAACAAGGTCCCAGGACCCAGGACCTTTTAGGGGGTAGAATTCGAATCAAATTTAGGAGTTGGCCCGACTTGGACCTGCATGTCCACGGTGGGTAAATGCCCCGGGACAACCTGGCGCATTTCTTGGTCACATCGATGACCACGACCGAGGCGACAACACGTGAACCACAACCCGAGGCCACCGGGACAACATCCGCGCCCACGCCCACAGACCATACTAGCACAGCGCACCCTGGCGGTGGCGCCTCAAAACCAATCTTGGCGGTCGCAATCTCAACTTTTTAGCCAGCTCGATGATGCAACCTGATAAAAAACCGAGTGATAGACCCAAAAACAGCAGGACACGCTCAAGACTTCGATAGCACCGTCGCCGTCCCTGTCTCGCTCGTGGCGTTTCAGAGATCCCTACGCCCACCCAAGATACCCTGAGAGCGATAGCTTCCTAGCCTGGGTCGACAAAGCAGGAGTATGTATGCTGGCGGTGGCACGCACACGCCGACGCATGCCATCGCTCTCGTCTACTCTCGTCGGATTGTTTCATCTCGGCGTTGTGAAGCGTGCTGCGTTATTTCGATTTCAGGAATATTTCAACAAGCAATTACAGTAACTATTCCCCATAGGAGACGCAAACCATATTGTTTTGCGAAATCACATCCAACTTGGATTTTATTTTCCATGTTGAATTTTTGGCTGTCATATTTCATATGGGCCTTTACGGCAAACTGTTTTTGATTTATACCTAGAGAATGGAAATGGAGGTTTCAGCACCTTCGCAGGCATGTTTGATCCGGGAAGCGGGCACGCCGGGTCCGTCTTGTTTTTCAAGTCCTACTGACATTTGTTTTAGAGAGGCATCCAACGCCGCTTGAAAACGTATCGATACACTCTAATTTCGTCTGCATGATGAGTTTCGAACGCACGTTATCGAAAAATATTGTTTTTTATGAAACGTCGATATATACTTGGAACTGTCTTTCCGACGTTTTCATCCGAAAGTGATAACATGTTAGAGATGGCACCTATTGAAGCAGTATTCGGTATCATACAGTCGCTGCTGGATCACACAGGGTTATCTGCTACAACGTAGCTCGCATACTACATCAGTAGGCATTACTCATCTAGGAGTAAGTGTTCCGTATCGCGGTTTTCATGTGATAACAGTACCCGTATGTAACAGCAGATCTTATATTCTTGTATGCACTCGTACACATACCAAGAACTCTCTGGTAGCGTATAGCAAATACATATGCAGTACTCATGCCGTAAACAAAGAGCAGCAGCATAGCACACGTACGTACGCGGCGGTTTGTTATGGCTCAAGAATTCTGGATTAATTTTTCACGTGTATACCCCTGGGTGGACTACCACCCTATCGTATAAGATGCAATATGAAACTCAAGTATGATACGAACGGTCAACTCCTAAGCTACCCCGTTCATATCCCCCCAGCTACTTCTCTACGAAAACCCGCCACACATTTTACATCAGGCTAACCCGCCACCGATTGGGCCCGCTACATTTTTCAGCGGGGCTCTCTTACACTCACACCATAAGGCCAGCCTGATACCACCAACGTTCTTCTATATGTTGTTTTGCGAGGGCAGTGGAAACCGCCTGTGCGCCTTCCCCTGCCTCCCTCGTATGCGTCATAAACAAAATCCGACCCTTCCATCTTCCTGCACGTTGAATTCGCAATTCTGAAAGGCCCTGCGCAGCTAACTGGGTGCCCCCCCAATTTTTCCCGAGTGCAGTGCGAACTGCGTTGATTTTTTTCACTGATTCCTACCATCAATCTCCACGCCGCGATCGCTTCCGTCCTAGTAAAAAACTTCCCATCCGGAGGACGTGCCCCTGGCCGTCAGTGGCGCCCCCCCCTGACAGCTGGGGGTGTGCGTCGAGCAGTTCCACCAGGGCTTCGAAGGCTCCCAACGACGAGCACCCCGGTTCCCTCACGTTTCGAAGCCGAGTGCGCGTGGTGGTGCGCCCTGCTCTGTTTGTGGTCACTATTCGACGTCACAAATTGTACCTGCGCCGATGAGGCAGGCGATCTGTGTTCTCAAATGCGACCTGGATTCCTTCATGAAACAAAGTGAGGCAGATCCTTGTCAGACAAAATTGGGGGTGGATAAAAATGTGACCGTCTGCGTACGCCCACAACTCTGACAATCTGCACGAGAGCAAATAAGACACTGCAAGTCCGAGCGACATCATATATCCTCCGTCTGTCATACTTGCCACAGCTTGTCGCCCTTGCGGCAACATAGCCCACGTCAGCGGCAATCAGGCCCGCGCCTTCTTGAGCGACATGCCGCGCACCTTGGCTATTACTATCCCCTTCCTACTGCCAAGATCATGCAATATGACGTCGGCAGTTCGCACGCTGCGAACATCTCGTGAAAACATTATTCGCCGCTGAGTATCCTCTAACAGTCGACTGTTGGTTTATTTTTGCTTTGCACGAAGCAGCGAGAGGCCATTCATTCAAGCAGGTCATTAGCCGTTTCATCGGGATTGTCAAGACCACGCAATCAGGCCCCTTTACCCTGCGCCTTTCTCTCTTTTACCCAGTCGTTCCACTTCGCTAGGTAGCTCTTCTGGGTACTCTGCCCGATCGACCAAAGAGCGAGCCTTTCCACACAAGCATCCGACCTCAGCTATCATTCTTTCCTTGATTTTCCCTGCAACTGCGACGTTCGTGGGCGTACCGCATGCATGCCGTATGTTGAGCGCTAGACGTACTTGGGCTACGCAAATTGCATGCTAAGCGACGAACACGCCTTCGGTATGCAGTTTGTTGGGCGACGTATACACATGCAGTATGCAGGCTGTGTGTTTTGCGAGGGACATGCATAGCGATCGCGTGTGTCAATCAGTTATGCATCATTCATTCATCATCAGATTCCACGAAATATCGTCGTGGTTGCTAGGGGTATTCTTCGTCTGAAGCACTACGAGTATACCGAAAATATTCGAAAAAAAACCCGCGATCCGATGTCTTGTGCTGACCATTCGTCGGAGTTGGGTAGCTCTCTGACCTTGTCTGCCAATACCCCTCGGGACGAGCGCGAATACCAATTCGAGCATGACCCACGTTGTCACGACCGTCTCTAGTAAACGCTAGCAGGTTGATTTGTCCCACGGGTCTCCCCAAGGGCGATTTCTCTTTTGAGTTATGTGGTTAGTTCTTGCGGAAAACCATCCCGCCAAACTACCTTTTTCTCAACGCAGAAGCCGCCCACCGTGTTAAATCCGGGGTCCGATAAGTGGTGTCTTTTGGCGGGTCGTTTTAACACCGTGTGGCATGGGGCGCTAAGTACCCCCACCTCTAATAGTAGCTATTTTTCTATCGCGTGTTTCCAAGAGAGGAGGGCAGTGTGAAACTCTCTTCCGAGTTCGACCGTATGGTTCTGGCTTGTTTGCTACCTGGCGAATCGTTCAACCCCGTCCACCGAAGCAGTCTTCACACGAGGTATCTGCCAGCCCGCACAACATACGTGAGGTTCCACCACTTCCCAGCCGTACTGAAAAACTCTCCCTCACCTTCGCGTGTCTTCGGTTCCCGGGCAACTGCTCAGGCAGCGACCTCTTTATCACGTCGACCGTTTTCGGCGGAAACGATATTCTCAGATTGTGCTACTTGATTGTGAACCCTGGGTCATCGATCGTGGTGTCCCAATCTATGTTTTGCTTGGCGGGCTAAGATGGACGTTACACCCCCATCCCCCTGTCCGAACAGCCGCACGGGATCCCTGGCTATCGCGGCTGACGCGATCAGGGGGGTCGCGTCGTCTGAGTGTTGCACCTTGATCAGTACATAATCGTCTGCGTACACGGTCGTGATAAAATGGATCGGCTATTTCTCCCCTGATGTGAGCTCTGATTTTTGCATCCGGCGAGGTCGGCGTTGGTTTTACCTCTTACCACCGACCCACCACCTTTTCGTGGGCCATACATTATGTATTTATGTATTCTTCGTCGTCTAAGGGCTGGGCTGAATCGATCGTGGTGTCGCAGTTCGCGTACTCCGCCGCCGCCGACCTCTCGCCCCAGAACCCCGACAACCCGAACCACCCAAATATCAATCGAAAGCCAATCACATCCAACTCTCGTACTTTGTAGCCAAAACTGTTGGCTTTTGTCCGGGTCTATCCGGACGTTGCGGAAAGCGTCAGAAACGTTGGGCTTGCTCATCAGTATTCTCTCTGCCGGGGCCACTTTCTTGAGTGTCGCGAGTTCGGCGAGAAACCTAGGCAGCGCTAGAGCGCACCGGCATTGAGGGACGGTATCCGGTTCAGTGTCTCTGTTTAATCCTTCCTGCTTCTCTCTGCTTTGTTCATCGAACGACTAGTCATTGATTATCCAGAGCTTGTGTGTCACGACGGTCGCCCAACGGGAAGACCCTCATATTCGGGATTTCGTGCGCGACCGCGTTCCCTGGCACCCCTCTAGTGACTATCGAAACTAGCTCGTCCAATGCCTCGAAGCCTTTCAACTTCCTGAAGTATCACTGAATGCGTAAGGGATCAATCAGTGGTGCTCTACCAGGGATCCTCCTACTTCTCAAGCTACGTCTCCCACGACTCCTCTGTTATCCCGCATCATGGTTGTGCACATGTGTGTTAGCTTCGAAAGCAAATAATATATTTGTATGTTTCAGGCTTATCATTTCCAAGTTTTCGCTTTTCTTCGTGCCATTGCTGTACCATGCGTTCTGTTCTGCTTCGACTGAGCGACATGAAAGAATGGCGCGTGTGTCGAGGCTCTGTCTCTACGGAGAGAGATGGCAGAGGTGGCACCGGAGTGTCTGTGAAGATCACTTGTGTAGAAGAAGAAAAGTCATGGTTTGAATAGGCGCTTATGTGGCCATAATGGAAAGAAGATTGACCTCAGGGAGATCAATGGAAAAGGAAGAAGAGAAGAGAAGAGAAGAAGAGGGAAGCGGAGTAGAGTGATCGAGGTGGGCGGTGCCTGCACCTGATCATCCCGGTACAATGCCCATGCTACGGGCAGTTACATTCTACCGTAGTTGGTACTGTTCCCTGTAATGTTCTCTACAATGTTATAGGAACATTATAGCAACGTTCTCAGCATCGTTCCTGATGAAGATGCTTGGGACAAACAATGTGGCGCACTACGAGTAAGACAAACTCGTAATCTATCCGCATATTGTAATTCCCCGAATATCTAGACTAAGATACTCATAATACTCATATACTCGTATCAGTGCGTAGTGACTGCACATCACAATGGATACGTATGGATCTCAACGTCCATATGCTAACACGACACACCATAAGCAAGCCATAACCGCGCTGACTCGCTTCTCTCCCGCGAATCGACCAGAACAAACGCTAGTATTAGGCTGATGCTCGGACGGCTCAACTAGCCCGTCCCGTGCGTGCCCCTCTGTCTGTTTTGCACTGTGCCCTGTGCTCCCACCGTATCGGTTGGGTTGGCGCCGCCCCATCCTGTTGGGGGGGGGGCGACTGCATCTTCTGTACTGCTGTAGGGGTGCTGTTGTACTGAATGGGTGAACGGCCTTTCTGATTTGAGCCTTCTGCGAGAACGATCCTGATTGGATCCGCGTGGAAGTGGGGTGAACTGGCCCTCTGCTCAAGCTGGTTGCTGCTAAAGTGTGAGTCTTCTGTGAAGCCGACACTGCCTCGGTTTTCAACGGAAGGGGGAAAACTGCAGACCCTCTGCTCACACCAAGCCTGCTGTGCTGAACCTTCCGCGACCTCGGTGGCATCTCCAACCCGATTCGACGGCAAGTGGCGAAATCTGCAGACCCTCTGTTCAGGCTTATAGGTCGAGTGGCTCAAACTCTTCCTCTCGTCCCTTTTATCAAGTACTCCCTTCTTCTGATCTGTCGTTGCTGGGTACTGGTACGTGGTACTGAGCTGACAATCTACTACGTTCTGAGGTGTGGTGTCTTTCGGGTTTTGCGTACACTCTGCATCAAACGTTCTGCTGTTTGACTCACTGCATTTTTTCCTCGGAACCTGACTTTCGACGTCAAGCAGGGTCGGCGACACCGACCCGGGAGTGGGTCTATGGAGAATCCCGACGAACCTCCTGGAGTTTCCGAACATTATCCATTCTTCTCGCGTCCCTGCCCCCCCTTCGGTCGGCCCCGCCTGATGGCAGGGCCCCTATTGTCAGTTGCTGCCAGCGTCCGCGATACTGTCAACAAGCAGAGTATCTCATTTTTGGAAACCTGTGATTATCAATCCGAAACCGCAGGTATACCTGACTTGAAACACGACTCCGGTACTATGTACCGACACATCCAGCTCCGACCCGCGGCCTTCAGATGTCAACATGGTGGGTGAAACATAGATGGTGGTATGCTATCATAGCTTCGTTGCGGTTAACCTAGGACACATGTGCATATGCCTGGCCTGGCCATGCTTACGGCAATGAAACAGAGTGTCGGACTGCTGGCTATCCACAGGCCACTCTGCCCACTGCCTGGAACCTGGAACCACTCGTACTACTGTCTGTCAGCTGTCACTTGTCACACCAAGACATTAACTTTTACCTGAATGTACGTACGTAGTGGAACACTAGAGTGTTTGCGTTTTTTTTTTTCTTTTACTTTTACTTCTCTAAAAATTCTGCCGAAGGAAGGATTTGAGGTAATTTTTTGAAAAAACGGCAAAAATTTACTTTAGAGAAGTATGTTTTTGATCAAAAGTTACGGTAACTTTTGTCTCTCAGTTTGATTGGCCTACACGCACCGAGCATTCTACCGACGCAGAACGCCCCAAATTATGGGACATGTCTCCATGTATGTCTCCCATAGGCCCCAACCTTGCTGCTTGCTCTACACAACACAACAACCGGTGGGAGCACAGAGGCTCGGGAGGTGTGCTACAGCAGTATGATACGGACAAGCGGTGCTGGATTTTGCTAACGGGGCGCCGGCGGACTGCTGGCGGCCCGCTACGGTACGCTCTCGCCGGCTTGGTGTCGTGGAGGATGCGCTGTTCAGAAGAACTACTCGTACGAGTTACTCGTACGAGTCGTATGGAGACGTACTCGTACCGCCTTGCTTGTAGAGCGCGACAGGATGACAGATCGCCGTGTATCATTTCAGTTTCACCACACTGCGGTAGCAGCACTAGCAGCACTAGCAGCAGCGGCGGCGCGCCGCCACGGTCTATATATGTCGGGCGCCGGGCGGGCTTGGAGCGGAGCGTGCCGGCGCGGTGTCGCGCGTAGGTCGTGGGCAGCAGCAGGAGCAGCACACGACGACAAGAATAGTTGGACCCAAAATCGAAAAAAGCGAAAACGGAAGCTGTTGCTTCTGCTGCTCTGCTGCTGCTCTGCTGCTGTTGCTGCTGATGTTGCTGCCGCTGCTGCTGGGGCTGCCGCTGCTGCTGGGGCTGCCGCCACGTAGCTGCAGCCACCGGTGCTGCTGCTTGCGGTCGTGGGATTGCAGCTGCGGCACTGCGGTCATACCCCTGCCGCCGCCACCGTTGCTGGGCTGCCGTTCCTCTCGTACGCTACTTTTTGTTTTCGTTGTTTCTTTGGTTTGCCGCATTGCCTCACCCCACTTCCCTTATTATTTTCGGAGGCGTCGCCTGCAGGATTTTGTTTACTTCTATCGCAAACACACCGAAACCATGAGGGGAAGGGAATTCACTTTTTTTAGCGGAAGGAAAGTATACTTTTTTTTACTTCTATCGCAAACACTCTACTACTATCAAAGTACATAACAATCGCAACGCTTTTCGTCCGTGTCAGTAAGGCTTCAAGAACACAACTACTGCTGCACCTGGTACCAGGTACGCAGCGCGCAGCGATATGATACCCTCTGGTACGCTGGTTCTCTGGAGCGAGAGCGAAAACGTGGACGACCAACGTTGCATGTGTTGTTGTACCAGGTACATAGTATACAGCACAAGACACCTTACAGGCGAATAAGCAAACAGGCTGCATCACAAGAAATTCGACCGTCGTTATCTTGAAAAATAGTGTAGAAAGCACCCTCTCTCAAACAAAAAATCCAGCCTGGGCCAGCTTTCCTGTTTCTTATCATCATAGGTATCCTGTACTTGTATACATGGAGCGTACTTTCAGTATGCCGTCCTTCAAAGACCGGCTGGTACCACTGCGCAAGTCCCAAACGAAGGAGGTGTGGGCTTGCGATACCGACGGTGTGTATTGCTCACCACAGATCGCAGCGATCATCAGTAACAGCATCAAGCCTCCGGTGAAACCCTTACCAGACGTGCACATCGTCTGCTTCGAGCTCGATCACGCTCTTCTAACTTATGATGTACTTGCTGCTGCTGGTGCTGTTGTACGTTTTACAGCTAGGATATGAAATGCACAGCAGTCCGAGTATGTACGTGCGACAATCCTGGCCACGCAAGAAGCTTCGTAGGACTTGTTCAGAGACACACAAAGCGCAGACGTACCTCGCTAACGTCGATGTCGCTGCGCTGATAGAAACGTTCGTAAGAGGGACGTATCCGATATATCCCCGACCGTGCCTCCGCCCAACTCCTCCGGCTGCCGCATGAAAATCGATCAAAAGTCGATCAATTGTAATGGGCACGCTGTCGTCCCCTGTGCTACGAGCTCTCGCCGGTGCTACAACAACGGCCGTCTATGACTAGGCCAGCAGGTCTCGTCGCCGACACTCTGACCGTGCGCTGTGCTCTGTCCTATCGCACATTCATACCCGTTTTTCCGAAGTCCAAAACGCCTTAATTAACACCACCTTCCTTACGGAAGGTTACATATATGTCAACGGGACCAAGGGTGATCGAAAAAATATTTTTCGACACTGACACCAGCTGACACCTCACAGAATCTTTTATTCTTTAGCGGGGGGGGGGGGGGGGGGGTAACAAAACCAAGTGAAAAAAATGAAAATAAGGATGATTTTTTTTCCATTTTCTTATTTCATCATGTGATCACAACGGTTGCAACGGTTTTCTATTCCGACCTCTGGGGGTGTGGTGTGTCGTTTTCTCTTTTTTCCGGACGCCCCTGACGGGACTGTCATGATTTGTCGAACACAGTACCCTAAAGGACCGGTATAAATTTCCGAGAAATAGCGCAGGGTGATGACTTGATTTCTTATTTCGGGTCGTACAAGTATCCTGTTTCGTTTTGGGATCGAGCTACACATCGAAGTTTATAATGTTATGACATGCAAATGTATTGAGTACATCATCACTGCTGTATTCCGCGGATGAGGAGTCCCGTCAGTACCACAAATGGTGCTCGTAAACATTACCAACGATGCGGCCGACTCTTCTCGCTTTTCTTTCGTACGCTCAAAAAAGGTGAGGATGACCGCCAAGAAGCTGGCCTCTTGGACCATGACGACCGCAACATCAGCTGCTGCCGTCGCCTACACCCTTTACGATATCCACGCAAACGGCGAAGTCATCGGTGGCGCTGACATTTCCGGTAATGGGGTCATCGACGCCGTCGCTGTGGATGTAGACAATGTAGCGGGCGCCGAATTCGTGCTACGGGACACAGATGGCAATGGCCTTTTCGACATGGTTTCCAATATCGACCCCGATGGTACCATTGCCGAGACTGTGGCGGAAGGGGGGGTTTTCGAGATGCTGCTTGAAGGAGTGGCCAGAGTGCTTAGTTGGTTCGCGTAATGTGACCTACTGCTGTAGCAGAGCCGAGCCACGACACGGTCTGTGGTGTCCGTTTCACCCTTGAACGTTTTATTTTCTCGCTACCGACGTTCCACCAAGGATCCACGAGCATACTCAAATATTTTCTCCTGGGGTCAATTTTTCAAGTGCATTCGCTACATCGGTTTAATGATAGCCCATGGGGTTGGCATTTCTTGCGAGGTCAAGCGTACGAAACGATTCCTTCTGACGAACGGCTCGTCCTTTGTTTGTGATTGGTGGAGAAACTGACCGGGTGTGCGCGTGTGGGGGCGTGGGGTTGAATTTACGGCTTTGTGTGGCAGCAAACATCAACAAACGGCTGATAGGTGTGCGTACCACGAGGGAGGTAGGACGGGAGGTTTACGTGGTGTACGTAGCAAAATAAAACGATATTGCTCCGTTCTTACTGTACTGTAATATAGGGCTGTGAGTTGGCTGGAGTTCCCGGCTAGTTATTAGTTGGCTGGCTTCGCCAGCCAACTAGTCGACTAAAGTCAGGCGAGCGAAGCGAGTCAAAACAGCCCCCCCCGGCCGAGGGGGCCCCGCTGGTGGCGGCCCCGGAGGGCCCGCCGGAGGCGCCTGTTTGTGGTATGCGGTTGATCGATACTGGTTCCCCGATATGTGGCGGTTTCATACTGGTCTACGGAGATAGGGTTTTATATGGTGTGGCGAGGCATTATGATCTGAGATGATGGATGCCTCGCAGGAAGCTGTCTCCCTCCTGGGAGCAGTCGGCGATAATAATGATGCGACCCGGGCTTTGATAGAATGATGCTGCTCGTCTATATGTGAGGGGTGCAGCCGGTGATAAACCTGGTGCGGCTTACCTCCTGTGTGTGGTTTATATGATGGGCCTTTGACGACAGGTACTGGCTCTACTTGTGTGTGTATTTCGTACGTGGTGATGATACGAGTGTACATTATCTACTACCTTCTCCTTGACGACCCATGGTATAGCCGCCCGTGTACAAAGAACGCGTTTGACAGCGACGAATTGCTCCGGGCCCGGAGGTCGTTGGAGTGCTATACTGTGTTAGAGGGAGAGTGGTATAAGGGGGAACTGACCGAGGAGATGGTCTTTGATTTTGAGGATTGCGGGTGGCAGCAGCAGCAGCAGCATGCCTTTGGTGGACAGCAGCACCAGAGGCAGTACGGTGGTGCCGCGCAGCAGCAGCAACAGCAGCAGCGGCGGCGCCAGCACCAGCAAAACCCGCGGGGCACTGGTTGTGCACGTACCACCGGACATGGGTGGTACCAACCGGAGTCCCCTCCGCCCCCAGGAGCGTCTATGGGCGGGTTCTACATGTACGGGCGTTGTGGTGCTCGAGGCCATATGGCCGCGATTTGCTTTACCCCAAACAGCGTGTGCGATGGGTTTGTGGGCATATGGTCACATGGCCAGGCAGTGCACTGCCCAGCCCACTATCGTCTACGCGCCGAACTACAGCTACGTGCCGCAGGCTGGAATGGCGGCGCTACAGCAGCCACAGGTGGAGCCGGTAGTGCCTGGGTCGGTGACGAGGAGGGCTAGTTCTATATCTGGGGGGAGCGAGCTACTTCGGAAGCGGCAGCAGCAGCGGCAGTACGGTGGCGCCGCGCAGCAGCAGCAGCAGTTGGGAGTTGGCCCACAGCAGCAGCAGCAGATACAGGACGTGAGGTTGGAGCTGGATGTCATCAGCAAGCGGGATGCCCGTTCAGCAGCTGCGCGCGAGGAGCTGTGGAATATGTTTCATGTGCCTCAACCGCGTACCGTCCTGCAGAAGAACGCCTGGTGGGAGAGGTTGCAGTCTGCCAAGCGACGAGCTGGAGGAGTTGGTGTTCCGTACCGGAGCTTCGACGAGCTTGGTGTTGCTGAGGAGAAAGAGCTCGTTTATGCTGAGGCTGAGGTGGTGGAACTTGGTGTTCCTGAGCCTGAGGTGGTGGAGCTTGGTGGTGCTGATGCTGAGGGGGTGGAACTTGGTGTTGCTGAACCTGAGGTGGAGCTCGGTGGTGTTGGTGTATCGCCCCCGCCGCTTTCGTCGATGCAGCAGCAATGGGATGGGGACGGTGTGGGCGGAGGAGTACCGCAGGGGGGCTTGGGCCAGAAGGGTTCAACATACCCGTTCGACCCAGGCAAACGGGATGGGCCTGACGCGGTTGGGGGAGGGTACAATGATGGACGAGGGGTGGAGCTGGTGGGAGAGGAGACCACCAGCAGCAGCAGCAGCAGCAGCAGCAGCGGCGGCGGCGGGGCGCGATCGTTCCCATTTAATCCGGGAAAGCAGGCATGTTATATTTTCCAACTTTGTTGTTGGTGGATTGAGTGGATTGGATTTTCTTGGTCTGTTGTTTAGTTTTTGTGCTTCTCTGTGTCTTGGCCGGCATACTTGAGCAATAACTGCTGTAGTTGTGGTGAGCTTGCACCGGATCGCAGCTATGTGTGTGGTTGGATGGGAACTGGGTAAGAGAGCGGACGTTCCCGTTCGACCCAGGCAAGTCAACAATTGGCTGGTACGTGTGCAGGACTGCTGTAGTTGTGTGATTGTACCCTGGTATGATGGGGCACAACTATATTGTGTGTCTTGCTGTTGGAATCACGGGGGGGGGTTGTGATGCCATGATTCTACAGACAAAGTGCACTGCTGTGTGGAACCAGTTTGTGATGGACTGATCCTACAGCAAGCAGCAGTGCGTGATATTTGTGACGGCTTGATTTTACAGCAGCAGTGCATGCTTTATTAGACTGCTGTGCACTGGTATACCGTATTATATGTATACGTGGATGCATGATACCCGCACTGCTGTGGGTTGCTTGAAGTATAACAGGGGGTGGGTTGCCAGCTTGATTTTGCATGATCTTTTTGCGTAGGAAAATTACTGCTGATTATTGGCTTGATTTTACAGCGCATGTTATATAATGTGTTGGGGAAACTACTGCTAAGTTTGGCTTGATTCTTCAATGCATGATCAATGCGTTGGAAAATAACTGCTGATCTAAGCTTGATTCTACAGCAGTACATGGTATTTATGTGTGAAAATCAGTGCTGATGCGTTGTAATGATAAAAGTTATTTTTGTGGTCATGAGGAAGAAAGACCAACCAGAAATCGGTACTGACGTTGTTTTTGTCACTATTGTTGTGTTGGGAAGAATCACGGGGGGGGGCTGATGTCGTGATTCTACCCACAGACATAGTGCATAATGATGTGGTTCGTTATCTAACGATTTGACTTGGTTCCTGACGCTGAAACTAACCACCCGATGCATCCTTTGCTCAACGAGTCAAAACTGCACCCTCACTTTGCGGATTTGTGAGATGTAGTCCATGTCGCGGTGACGTTGAGCCGCGGCGGAAGACAAGCGTCGAGTCCGTGGGGTAGGGAGCAGGAGACGAGGGTTGAGCGCGTGGGGTTGGTGTAGTTTAGTAGCAATGGCCTACAGTAGATTAAATGTTTTTGGATCGTTTGTTACAGTAGTAATTGACGAGACGAAATATTTATGACTCTTGGATTGTAATATGTTTGCATTGGATATACGAGTAGAGTTATATGTACCTGGTATACTGGTATCTGACACTTGGCATTCTGAATTGCGTACTACGACCTCTGAAGTACGATGTCAGAATACTATAAAATAACACCATCAACAGCTGTACATTGTCACGTATCTCGGTAATGGCAGTCCATTTATCATGACCTGGGGTATGATTGAGAGACGATGCTTTACGTGGTAAATCGAGGGCCTAAATGCTTGTTTTAATAGGAGGATAATTCAATTACAACGCTGGACCGAGCAGTCTTGTACGTGAGTGCACGCATGCAACGACAACGACGTTCTGTTTGTTTCGTTGTCTGCGGCGCTTATTTGATATAGATCGCTGATGTTTCTGGTTTGTGGGTTTGGACTTGAGTTTGGTTTTGATTTCATGGTTGAGGGATTTTGGAGTCACACTGATATCGCAGCATTTTACTATCAACCATGCGATGAATGTTTTGTCGTCTACCGAGCAGGGGGGATATAGTAGTTTTACTCGGTAACACGACGAAGACTTTCCATCGCAGATAGTGGAGTCGGGTTACATAATACGGTCCATGCAGACTATGCACGCAAGGCTACTGACCGGAGGTCTGTCTCTGGTGGAGCAGTTATGCGCGCTGGTGTCTGTGTATGGTTTGATTATAGGACGTAGATGTCTGGAGCATGTGCCTAACGGGTAGTTTGAGATTAACACGTACGGTCGGCAGAACAGCATGCCGACTTTCTCATCAAACCGCTGCATGCTGAGACGTTTCGCTTTGACCGTGACTCTGTGATGAACTTGTTGTTTATTTCATCCACTAGTTCGTTCGTTTGTTTGTTTTTCCGGGGGTTTTCGGGCATTTGATTTTGAGGGATAATATTAGGAGTTTTTTTATGTGCATGGAATGTTTTTGGAAAGTACTTGAAGAATTTACGTTCGAATTCAGGAGTTCTTAAGGAAATGGGAGAAAGTGTTGGGAGGTACGCATACGTTGAATAAGGTTAATACGCCAATAGAGTATGCCGATGGTCTTGATGAATCGTGCCGTACGCTTTGACTATTGGTTAATTGCGCACAACGTACAGGGGAACCAATTACTGATACCTATAGTACTTTTGGATTCAGATGCGGATTGTTGTCTTCTTGTATACTTCCGAGGGGAGTGTCAAGCAGGGGGGCTGCTATGAATTGATTTGAGATGTTCTATAAGATATGTTATGTTGTTGTGCTGATACAGAGTACACAACAGGGGGGCGGATGTTTTCGGGCGGTACGGTATCTATGTGAAGACGGTGCTATTGATTTTGTTTGAAGGTTTCACCAGCATACTCACGTTTGTTGGATTTTCCCCTTCCCGTAGTTACTGTCTCGCTATAGTTTAGGAGATATATACTGGAATCGATATTGAGAGATTTTGTATCGGGATTGCCGTTTTACGTTGGCAAATCTTGAGGATGGAATTTGGGATTGCCGTTTTACCTTGGCAATGGTGAAGGATGGAATTTGGGGTTGCCGTTTTACCTTGGCAGTTATTTATCATGGAATTTGGGACTTGCCGTTTTACCTGGCAATTGGTGATAAGTTATTCGGGACCTATCGTATCGCGCACCGAATAGGGGGACTGTTTGTGGTATGCGGATGATCGATACTGGTTTCCCGATATGTGGCGGTTTCATCCTGGTCTACGGAGATAGGGTTTTATATGGTGTGGGGAGGCATTATGATCTGAGATGATGGATGCCTCGCGGGAAGCTGTCTCCCTCCTCGGAGCAGTCGGCGATAATAATGGTGCGACCCGGGCTTTGATAGAATGATACTGCTCGTACATATGTGAGGGGTGCAGCCGGTGACTAACCTGGTGCGGCTTACCTCCTGTGTGCGGTTTATATGATGGGCCTTTGACGACAGGTACTGGCTCTACTTGTGTGTGTATTTGGTACGTGGTGATACTAGTGTACATTATCTACTACCTTCTCCTTGACGATCCATGGTATAGCCGCGCGTGTACAAAGAACGCGTTTGACAGCGACGTATACAAACAGCGCCTCCGAAGGATCCCGCCGAAGGTGCCGCCGGAGGCAAATATTACGCTATTTGGCTTCATTTTACACACAAAAAGCATGATAAATGGCCCAAGTTTATCTCTGGTTTTGATCACGAAACAGGTTTATTTCTAAACCTCTTCTCAGTCTGTCGAATATTAAAGAGATGCACCAGAAATATATGGTACATACTCGTGCGGCAGGCAGTAGCACATCACCAGTACAAACTGAAAATATGACACGAAATAGACTGGGACCAACCAAGCTAGACTGGGATCGACCAAAATAGACTGGAATCGACCAAAGTAGACTGGGATCGACACACAGCTCAGGGCGAGCATCGCTCGAACACCCAACGCAGAGGTGCTCATCATCCAGTTGACACATTCTTGACAGAGACATACTACTTGTATTATTACAGTAATAGCACGTTGGGACAAAGTCCCGCCATCACAGTTGACCGCATGAACCATAAGACCAGAGTTCTACCTTTTACTGTATACCAGGTATGTAATAAGATTAGGGCGTATGGTCCGTCCGGCACAAAATACTTACAATGACGTTTATAGTCATACTTCATGAACAAATACATGTTTTAATGATACAACCATATTCGTGACCGCAAAGACAAGAGCAATCGATGCTGAGAACGAGAAAGAAAAATAAGTTTACCACTAAATTCAAGTAGTTACGCAACAAAGCATTAAAAAATATTTCTCCAAGACTGGCCAAAATCGACCAAAATCATTCATTTTGGGCAAAATGATGAATATCTTACGCAATTTCGTATTGCTGCAAACGAAAAAAAAGGCCTAGAGGTGTGGACGAGAGCAATCGTTTGCCGTATTCTATTTGTATATCGCACGATTTGTTAAACAGTAGTAACCAGGGGAAAATGACCTTCAATATACATTGTTTCCCTCATATCTCCCTCAAACGCTGTTTTTTTTCTTGTGAGAAAAATGACCGGCGGCCTATGGTCGTATGGTCTTAGCTCCCCAAATGAGTGCTCAGAATTTGCGTGTGAAAAGTGCTAGACCCAGGGAAACAAGGGGCTTGTTATACGTTTTTTGCATAAAAGAGGCGGAATAATATAATATAAAAAAACAGATCGTGAGAAGCCGCGTACAGTGTCGAGCTTTCTGACGGTGCCTCCAGATTTCCGAACAGATCAACACATAACAGCCGATTTTCCTAATTGAGAATTGCCTTTCCGATGAGAATGGAAATATTCCACAAGTGTAACTTGTGGTTGTCTAGAACGGATTAAAAACAAATGTCTGTCTGTCCGATGAGAATCAGTCTGGGGTACCCCACGGTCAAAATTATTTCAAAACTGCTATACCCGTGCCGCACGCAACAGGTCGGTAGCCCTTGAGGACATGCGGATTGCAAAACGGCGTTCGTCACCTGGATGACTCCAAGACGAGCAACTTGTCGCGAATCTCGTGCCTAGCGATCGGAACCCCTGTCGTGCTGAACAAGCAACCCCAATACGTTCTGCTCGGTGTCACCAACAACGCCGACGCCGTGGTAGTGGACATCGAATTCGCCCCACGTGAACCATACCTTCAAAACAGGGTCGGTCACAGGATATCATGTAGTCGAACTCCAGTTTCCGCCGACGAGGGTCCTCATCTACATCGAGGCTGCAGACAGAGCTGGATTGAAGCTCGAGGGCCTCCCTCGAGGTGTGATCGGCTGCTGTCCGGTCAAGAGAAATTTCGCCATTGTTGGAACCCATAAGCGCAAGTTCACCATCAGCAGAACGCAAGTGCCTCTTTCTGTTGGTATCCTTTCCTCCGTCTACAGAGCGCAAGGGGAAACAATCGATAAACTAGTGTTGGACCTTCGAAAGCCGGTCGATGGAAACATGGACAGCGCCGCCATCTACGTCGCCTTATCCCGGGCCACCGATGCCAGCCGCCTCTTCCTTCTCTCTCCGGTATCGCTGGAAGATATCACCCATCCACAAGATGCCGACGTCGCCGCACATATCGACTACCTCGAACGACTCGATGGGGCTACCCTCGCCTTGTTATTGGACGACCCGTCCACATTCCGACCTGCCAGAGCTACACCAATCGCTGGTCCTTCGACGACACTCTCCAACAATCCCTTACCTTCTCTCCCGCCCAATGAGGGTAACAACTGCTTCTTCAACGCCGCCATGGCTGCCGCCTTGGCTGCTTGGGACGACTGTCCTCTTCCCGAACCTAACTTGTGTACGCCAGCAGGGGGCGCCTTCTTCACTGCCTTAGCAGCCGTTCGCACCTACATGTTCGACGGTGCGCCATTGCAAAGAGCACTTTTGGTGAGTTCACTTTTGGTGCCTCGACGTAGACGACATAACTGACTCAACGCTGCTCTTCTGCCTTGTAACCAATTCCTCCTTGCTAGTCTTTGTTCCAATGACGCCGTTTATTCCCCTCTGCTTCTCTCACTTTAACAACCTTTCTCCACATGTTGCTTCCTGTCCTTTCAAATATGCAGGGTTCTTTAGCTCAGGCACGTGACGAGGTTCTTGTGCACAGCGGCCTACCTGGAGCTGGGTCCGACATGGGAACCCCAGGCTCTATTTACGATGCGGCCACACAACGGGCCGATGGCCATCTGCACCCAAACAGCGGGTGGAGCGTTGACTTCGAGGACCGCCATACCCGTATATTGTACACGCGGGAAGCTCTCGGCTTGAACTCGCACTACAGCACGAAATGCAAGGTCGACCACCATCAACAAGTTGAGGTAACCGGATATCTGTCTGGTCGATGGCGTGATCCCGCCGCGCTCTTGATTCCGCACGGCCCTCCTCAATCACTGCAGGATGCGGTCAACGGCCTATTCATGACAGGGTCGGCCCCGGATATCTCCTTCCCACGCCCTGCACCGTGCCCAAGCTGTGACAACTACGACAGTGCCTCCTTGTGGTCGATACTTCCTTGGGGCGCCGACAATGCTCCTAGCCGGCTCTTCTTGGCATCTTCCCGTGTCGACAACGACGACCATTCCGGAGAGCCTCCAGTACCGTCGCCGGAATTAACTTTAGGTATAGAGTGCTCTCTCGTCGCCGTCATCTACTCCATTCCGAACCACTTCGTCACCCAATTTCGTTGCAGAGGGAAGTGGTTCAAATACGACTGCATGCAACCAAGCGGCATCACTACTTCTTCGACTGAATTCGATAGTGACTGGTATCTTGGGTTACAGCACATGTTCGTGTATCTGAGGGCGTCTATGGTGTCGCTTATTCCTCAGCCGAAACTGATGTGTACCGTAGTCGTGGCCACCGTGGGCCTTCAGTTCGGGCAAAGGCGGCACTGCAAGGACCAAACATGCCACCGCCTTACTGTAGCCGCGGCCACAGCGGTCACCCCAAAAGAGCTGATCCCGTGCTACACAGTGCCGAGGCGCCTCCTTACAAAAGTCGAAGCTGCCCCTCGGTTTGACGAAATTTAGTATTTTGTTTGGTCTTCTACGTTTTTGCACTGAATCTCTCGATCGGTTTGTGTTGCACGGTGTAGACTTGGATCGACTTTCTCGCCTGATGGTATGTTTGGAGAGTCGTCGCACCAGCGGTATGGAGCCGTCAAACCTCAGAGCCGCAGGTGTTTTCGTACACTATGTTGACATGCTTGGGGGGGGCAGCTCGTACCCGACGGCCGCCTTCAAGTACCGTGCCTGTTCTGTCGTTCGTCCGCGTTCGTCTTCGTTCTTTCATTTCGTTTCCGTGGTTGTCTCCTTTCGGTCATGTTTTGAGTGATCAACGTTGAAACTCATGCTGCATATTGTCGAATGGCAAGCAAAAGTATACTTCAATACAATTAGGAGTAACCAGCGTCAGAGGATGTAGAACAGAGACCAAAACGCCTTCGATATTCCAACTCGCTCATACAAATCCGTCCAACTACAACAAATAAATGGTTACGAGTACACACACTTGTGGAATAAGCACGCCAACCCGTTCCTTGGCCGTGCAATAACAATGAAAACGTTCCACAACTTGTGGTTGTCTACAACCGATAAAAAACAACTATCTGTCGGTCCCATGATAATCAGTGTGGGGTACCCCACGGCCAAAATTATTTCAAACTTGCTACACCCGTGCCGCACGCAACAGGTCGGTAGCCCTCGAGGAGGCGATCGCCATGGTCCAAACCATACCTAATGGGGTGCCCTGTGTGTGAAGTAGTCAGGGTTAGCCCCCAGCATCCCAAACGGAGTGGCGAGTCGAGCAGCAGTAGTCGCTCTCCCGAGACCACAGTGTCTAATTCCAAGTGGAATCGAATTCCATCCATGGACGTCCCGCGTCTCTCCCTCCCTCCCTCCCTCCCTCCCTCCCTGCCTTCCCTGCCTTCCCTCCCTTCCCTCCCTGCCTTCCCTCTCTCCCTCCTCCCTTCCGTCCCTCCCTCCCTGCCAATCGGAAAAAAATCGATTCGATAAAAACAAAACATCGGAGCACGCGTATGCATATGCTTGCAATCTTCCAATTTCCCCGTCACCACTGTGCAGTTTCCTCACAGGGAGGAGGGCGTCAAATAGCCGTATTCAAATGGATACGTACACAACACACAGCACATAGCACACAGCCCGCAGCAAGCAGCAGAAACAACACAGGCAGTCGCACAGGGCACAGGGTACAGCGGTACAGCAGTGCGTCGCGAAACTGCGAAGGATAACCATATCCGGTTCAGGCGGCAGTGCTGACTCTAACCTTGAGCCGGAGGCAGAGGCGAGTACTCACAGCCCACCCTTAGACTGCACGTCAACAGTGCCCTCGTGCCCTCGTATAAAAAATTGAAATCGATCCGATTTGAACCTTGCCTTCTCTAATTCGCACCCTAAGGGCCGCAGACAAGGAGAAACCAAACGAAAAACGAAATGAAACGAAATAAAAAACATATATACATACAAGGCTTTCCTTTGGAGTGGGTGTAAGATGGGAGTTGATTCATGCACGAATAAAATTTGCTTGTGGTTGGGTTTGGGCTAGTCCGCCAAAAATTACAGTTGTATGGGGGATTACAGTAGTGTGGCTACAATGAGTTTCAATTCTACAGTACATTAATTAAAAGATAGCCTATACAGCAAACCGCGTCCAATTAAGGGCGACGCAAGAGAAGTACACACAGTACCTCAGCAGTAGTAACAGAGCAGCAACAAACAATACAAAGCGGCAGCCCATACTGCTGTGGTGGTCCATGGACGTGTGGACAATGTGTACCACCAGCTTTTTCATCAGATCGGAAGACAACAAAACACTTTGCCCTCGTACATAGAGGTGGTGTACGTATTGTATGAGACTCGTACCCTGTGGAACGTACTTCGTACGGGTACGACTTGTTTATTTTTATTATTTTACAGAGAATTTCCAATGGATTTCCCGATTTCCTGTAAAATAATTAAAAAAAAGCGTGCGTAGTGTGCCGGTCGCCCCGGTAGACTAGTGGTCAGCTTCAAAGACTACTGGCATTGGTCCCCAAGTTCGAATCCGAGATTTTTACTTTATTTGAAAAAATAAAAAGGAACAATTGCTGAGAGCGCCTTCGTGGCGTGGGTAGGCGGAATCCGATGCAAGTCGACGAGGGAAGGGAGTGTTGAAATCTTCTCGCAAACCGTTCAAATAAATGCGGATGACGCAAGAAACGAACAGCAGCAGTAGTAAGATTGTGCCCCCCCCCGTACGCAGTAACCCATCAGTAGCAGAGCAGCAACAAACAATACAGAGCGGCAGCCTATATACTGTGGTCTACCAAGGTATGCTGGTCCATGGACGAGTCGACAATGTGTACCTGTGTTTTTCATCAGACCCGAAGAGACAAAGAAGGCACTCTTCCCTCGTACACAGGGGCGGTGTACGTATTGTATGCCGCTCGTGTTTATCCTGGAACGCGTACTTCGTATACATTCGTACGGGTACGACTTGTTCACTTTTTTGCAGCAATAAAACTATTCGAATTTCCCGTGAGTTTCCTGTAAATAAAGAAGGAAAAAAGCGTACCTCCTGCGCAGAGGGAAATTGCAAAAATACCAAACTATTCACCGGCAAGTAACCACGCTACAGCACTACTACCTGATGGTCTGTGCTTTTTACAGCAACAGCGCAGCAATAAACGCATACTTGTACATATGTTCACGGAATACAGCAGTTCCATCCTTGTACGTAACCACAGTCGTTCCGCCTGAGCTACTGTCGCAGAAATTGATTGAGTACTGCTGCTTGCTTGTGCTGCGGTACAGCAGCAGTAGCAGCAGTACGCCATGAGCTCTGCCTGATAGCCTGTATGATGGTATCGCCCTCTACGCTCACAAAATGCTGGTTGTGCAGCTATTATACATCATGACATCTCCTCCTATATGATAGTCTGTATGTAGGTGTCTCTCCGAGGTGGTGCTGTACAAATGCCGGCCATCGAGCAACTATGTCATTGTGATTGCGCACCAAAGCGCCCGCTGATACCGCCCGTTACTGCTGCTGTTGCTGCACGTAGCCCTCGCGCCCGCAGCCACACTACTTATGCATACGCTATCGCAGCAGTTGTTGGTCGTGCGCTGCTGATGCACATCATCAGCTTTGGCTGATGACCTGTATGGCGATGTCTGCAGCAAAGAAGTTGGCGGCGAAGCGCTGCTGCTGTTCAAATGCCGGCCATGCTCTGCCGTGCGCTGTCGTCGTAGCTGACAAACTGAAGTACGGACTATAGACTAGTTGTAGACGTGCTTCTGCCGGCAAAAAGTGAAGAGCTAAAAGCTATTTGGAAGCTGTCAGTCGAAAGTTGGGCCCTTTGTCACGAAGAAGAGCTGTCTTCCGGTCCGCTCGTAACGACCGACCCCAGTTTACGTAAATGTCATGTTATATATATACGTATTAAATCAAATAAAATCGAACAAATTTAATATATATTTACTCTCATGTGTGTGTGTTGTCTTCACATTAAACCCGTTCTTTCTCCTCAACCACATCATATCATTACACCCAGTGCCTGTCCTGATTACTAATCCTAAAGAGATACAAAGCCTGTGGTCACAGACTGTGAAACAGAGAAAAACCAAAACAAAATAAACGCAAATTAATGGGTAAAGCAAGTGAGATGCGAACGTACCGAGTACGAGAACACAACGACACGAGCCGAACCAAAAAATAAGAAAAAACAGACAATACCAAAAACGAATTATGAAATGAAGCAGAATAAATAAGAGTAAAAATATTACAATCTAAAAATATGATAACATCAATATGTAATATGGTAAAAGGTTCCCCTCCGGGACGTGCCTGGGGAGCGGCGCAAGGACGAATCGAAAAGTTGCACAGATTCTCCGAGTACCTTGGAGTAAAGTAAGGAGTATTGGAAGTTAAATACTTCAGGTACTTCGTGTACTCGGAGTATTTCGGGGTTCGATACTCCGGGATACTGCTCGTACTCGGAGTATTTCGGGTATGAACACTCTCGATACTGCTTGTACTCAGAGTATTTCGGGGTCCGATACTGCGGGTACTCCTTGTACTCCGAGTATTTGGGGCTTCAGTACTGCTCATATCATACGCATATCATACTGTATGGAACCATTACTATTGACTCGATCGTTCTTAGGGATTTAACATTGATTCCGCCAAACATTTTAACATTTTTGTACACACACCTTGGAGTAAAGTAAGGAGTATTGGAGATTAAATACTTCAGGTACTTCGTGTACTCGGAGTATTTCGGGGTTCGATACTCCGAGATACTGCTCGTACTCAGAGTATTTCGGGTATGAACATTCTCGATACTGCTTGTACTCGGAGTATTTCGGAGTCCGATACTGCGGGTACTCCTTGTACTCCGAGTATTTGGGGCTTCAGTACTGTTCATATCATACGCATATCATACTGTATGGAACCATTACCATTGACTCGATCGTTCTAAGGGATTTATTATTGATTCCGCCAAATGTTTATCATTTTTGTACACACACTTGTGGAATAAGCACGCCAACCCGTTCCTTGGCCGTGCAATAACATACAAATGTACTTCCTTCACAGTCATTTTTTTCACTGTAAACTATTGTCAGTTGTGACACCCGTCGATGACAAAAAAAAAAAAACGAAATCGGCATCGGCAGTCTCACCATATCGAAGATCCCGGAAAATCTGGATTTATGGGCGAGGTACCTCGCTCGTAAATGCAAATTCCCTTAAATCCTTGATTTTTCGAGCCTGTCAAGGTTGATTTCAATTTGATTTTTGTGGATCGATATCTACCATCGACGGACATATTGTCTAGGTCATTTTTTTATCGTGAGCGAAATACAACTCTTAAACAACAAAGTACTAAAATCGATTTTCATTCTCATCGGAAAGGCAATTCTCAATGGGGAAAATCGGCTATTACATCCTGAGAAAAGCGTACCTTAGTGCGGGGAAAATATTGGAAATATAGTCCCAGATTGACTACAAAGATGCAGAACCACGCAAACCATCTCGCATCAAAGTATGAATCACTGTCCCCGTTTGGGGGGCTTGGAAAGCCGGCGCTCCTTCTGCACGCGGTAGCAAACCGCTACCTTGTCGCGTGCACTCGCTTTCCGAGGAGCGCTCGGTACAGCCACTTCTTCGTCGGACGCTCCATCACCGCCATGATCCGTCGACAGGCCAGCACAGCGGTGCCGGCACCCTCGGCTCTGTCATCGGCACCGGCACCGTCGATGGCGATGGGTTGATGCGCCATGAGTTGTGGAAGACCTCTCTCTGTGCGTGGTGGTACTGCTTGGGGACGCCGAGAAACACGCACCCCGTACCAAACAAGCCTTTCTACAATCAAGGAAACCCAAAATCTAAAATAGTTGGATAGTTGGCACCGTCGCAACTAACTTAAAAAGCTAGCCAACTAATAACTAGCTGGCAACTATTTGTCAGCCAACTCACAGCCATAGTAATAACAGTACGAAATCACATATGTACACCAGGCGCCTGGTACAGCAGTACTCGCACTGCTGTAATAAGCGACAGGTATTTACGAGTATCGTCTATTCATAAGTACAACACGTGATGTGATATTTGAAGTATGGGGTAATACAGTGTTCACATTCGTGCAGAATGGAAACGGTTACTCTTCAGCTCGTAGTGTTCTCTTCTGGTTGCAGTTTTTTTTTTGTTGTTTACATTACTGCGTCAATTGTATTCGGGCTCATGATTCAGTGCTCCTTTTTAGTTCTTCAATTGAAGATTAAGATTGGTCAACTCATCCACCTCAATCTTTCTCTTAATCTCTCTGTATCTATTGGATGTCGCCAAAGTATTTGTTCGGAAGTTCTCTCTTTCTTGGTTTTGGTTCGTTGTCTTCTCATACTCGGTACGTTGGCTATTTATTTGAGTTTCGTCGGTGTCACACAGTCTGTGGCCACATAATTTGTACCATGCTATGATACACTTCTATTATTAAGATACATAATCAAGATTAAAACTGGGTGTGCTGATAATGCCGTTGGGTAGAAACGATGGGCTTTACACTTGTAGACAGTCTATTGGTTACCAATATGGTGAAACGTCGGCTATGAGTCGGTACAGGCATTCCTAAGAGGGACTAGAGATGTAAGATTGTTTTTTTTGTCAAGTTTTCATGTAGGACTACAGCAGTAAGATTGATAGGTCAGTGTGGATGGTATGAGAGCAAAATAGCTGCACTTTGCCAGAGGGAAAATTTAATAACAACAATGCATATCTCCCTTCTTCCCCTCGCTGCCTCGGCAAGGCTTTTGCTTTGGCATGGCCCATAGCGAGGGGGGGGGGGGTCATTCTAGCGAGCAAGGCTAGACTCACCCTCAAGCGGACCGATACCTTCTTGCTGCTGCGCACCCGCCGCGAAGCGTGTGCAGCGGTGAATCTGGGTTGGAACTGGTGCGTCAGGCGCAAAAGTTCAGATGCACGAGCCTTTTTGGCCGTCGGTGTAGACAGCAATGTCCATCTCACTTTTGTGTGCGGAGGCAGACGCCCTCAGAAAGGTGGACGGACACTACGTACACGGCCCTAGGTGTGTTTGCTAGAGGGAGCTGTACTGTTTCAGTAACCTGGCTTCGCCATCAAAGGAGGAGGGCGTGTGGCGACGAGCTGAAGACTGGGCTGGTTGACCCCTTCAGCGCGAGAAATTGTTTTTTCCAGACCAAGCACCCTGAGTGCAACGAGGAGAATGCGAGAAGCCGACTGGGAAGGACAGCAACGAGAGCGTGAACGGACGGAGCGGGTCGAGTGTGGTCGTGCTAGGACTGGCCAAGCGGCACCGGAGCGGCGAGCCGGAGCAGCAGCACAGCAGCGCGCCGGAGCAGCAGCACAGCAGCGCGGAGCAGCGACCCGGAGCGCGGACGACATCGACCCGTGGCGAACGGACAAACATTATTTTTGTTGACAAATATTTCAATTTCTCCCCTTAATATTGTTGTTGGGTCTGTGTGGATGACGTCACTGGTTTTGTAGAGAGACGCGGCAGAGATGGCGCGGATAGCCCGGGTGCCTTAATTGTGTGCCTGCATCGTGGAAGACCCCTTTAATGTGGAACGATTCCTAATCAGTGTCGATGTTTATAATGCTGTGCCTAACACAGACGTTCAGGATAGATCCGGGTAATTGTCAATTGACGTGATGGCTTTGGTTGGCTGTTCTTTTTCACGGTGTGCCCGCGGACTGCCATTCTGGCAGCACTCCAGACAGCAGCTACGTGCTCCATCTTGTTCCCACGCATACCGTGTGTTTTTGTACAGACATCACTTCATACAGTAGTTACTTACGCTGTAGTCGGTAAATTCAGTGGTAGTGGGAGGGGGGGGGGGGGGGGGGGCGATGCTGCTGTACGAGCGTAGTACAATGGAGATTGCGGGCGTCTAGTTCAGGTTTGAACACGCATAACATGCTGTAGGGATTTTAGGTGTACCTCTTCGGGCTTGTGTATTATCCTTTCCCTACTAAGTGTGTGTGTGTTCTTTAGGATTCTCTGATGGCTCTAGCACGGGCTGTGATCTTGCAAGATTAGACTACAGGGATTAGCAACTGAAACGAGTTTAATGTGAAGACAACAACAACAATACACTGCTGTAAAATATTTGGCTGTTCGGGGCTTTCGTACGGAATTTACACTACATAATACCTGGCGCGTACATTATGCGTCCACAACTACGGTATCGCACGCAGAAACGAGCAAAGAGACGGAGCACTTGACGAAGCGAGCGGTCGCCGGCATGTGTGCGTGGGTTTATCTAAGTGAAGCAGAGAGGTTGGTGTCAAAGTTCAACCTAGGGGTTTCCCCCCCGTGGACAGCCCTTGCTGACTTGGTGCAGACCGGGCCGACGTAGCAATTCGGACTACTACTACTGCCGTCATACATTTTCTATAAGTTACATATCGTTGGTGTCCCGAGTCAAACCCGGGTCAAATGGCGTTGGTGAGAAAATCCAAAACACAAGGCCCACGTCGATTTAGTATCTGTGAGTGTGTATGATGTTACATGCAAACATGGCACCCTAGTCGGCCGAGACACCCCTCACTTCAGTTTTGTTTTCTCCACCCCATTCGTGATTTTCGCCCTTCTTGTCTCTCTCTCCCTCTTAGTCGTAACTTTAGTCCGGGGTCGCTTAGTAGGTTCTTGTCGTCCCTCTCCACTACGGCACGTGCCTTGCAGTATTATCGGGATAACATTTCAGCACTTTCGTCCCTCGCTGACCCTCGTCCAATTGTACCTACCCACTCAAGAATAGGCGCTCTCGACAATTGGTGTTATTCATTGTACGGTAAAAAGACGACCAGCTCCACGCGGTACCGTCTGTCTCGTTCCACCCACTTAAGGGACGTTGGTGTGTGTGCTTTGTGATTTTTGTAATCGTTTGCCGATGAAACAAAACGTCGACGGATAGACGGACGAAGCTTACTGCTCGACATCGTGGGCAATTTCTTTAAACCTACAAGACCATCCCTACCCTAGCGTTTCGGGTCTGTCAAAGCTGTGAGAGCCAAAGTTATATCGACACTGTGAATATTCTCGTCTCAAACCAACACTCGAAGTTCGCATACGGCGCAGCCGTGTTGCGTCCGTTTCGACGCCATATATATGCCAGAAAAAGTCCACCTCCCCAGAAACGGGTTCCCGCTGTGGCAGCGGACCCACATCGCATCATCATCCGGCGGAGTTTGTATTGCATATTGGCTTATTCCTCTTGAAGGCGACAATCAGTGGGAATCAAGCTCTTCTCGATCGTCCAATCGTTTCGGTTTCGTGTATAAGGTCACCTCTGTTTTTCCAAGACCACGTTGCTTCCCTCGCACATGGCAGCGTGGTGAGGGTATGTCCGACAGCCCTGATTCTCCCGTTGTCGATTGGGTGCGGCGAGGACAATCCCACAGGGAGACCAGGTGTCTCGGCAGTCTATGTACGACGTGCCTGCTTCGTCTGTGGTTGCTGTCCAAGGGGTGAGCCGACCCAATCCTACTGTATGCCGCACCGATTGGCGGGAGTGCTGGAAGCATGCCTTTCGTTACGTACTTACATGGTGTTCGGAAGTGGAAGGGCTTTCGAGCGGTTGTTCTAGGAGAAGACTCCCACGCCTCCATCTCGTCAGCGGTTGTCTAGTGGTCGTCGCCTACTTTTGACATACAAGCTAAGGAAGCGGGGCACGGATTTGTTTATGAGGTTTCGCACTCAAGCTCAAAACCTACCTCTACTCGTACACGGCAGACGAATGCTACGATGAAGGTGCACCATGTATTTGCCTTCTGAGGGTGGTCACTTGAGGAGCTTTACACCTCGACCAAAACAAAAGGGATTGTGGAGGGGGGGGACTGCTAGCCGAGGAACAATACCGTAGCCTAACGGTGCAACCAAACAAATCGCAACACGAAAATGTAATTATGGCGGCTTTGAGTTGAGGAGTCCCTTCATTCATAGTGCTACCTCTATCGTACCACGCGTCATTCGTTCAGTCCTCACCCAACAAACGATCAAATGATCACCACAAATCTTGAAAGCTCAACCCGAATACCAGTCCCATGGATTAGTCAGGAAAAAACGAAAAACAAAATCCACGAAAAATAATGGCGTTCAGAGGATCTTGGGATAAGCCCTCCCCCCCCCTGTCGTTCCGAAAATATGTTGGACAAAAAAAGGCACGGTACCCATTTCGTAGCACGCGTGTTTTATTATAAACAGCATATATCAACGTGATGTTATACCTGCAATCGCCCATGTCAACTCGATGTGACCAAATTGGCGTAGTACGGACTCTGTTCCACAACGAGCAAACCGGATATCTACTTGCTTCCCTGGCATGAACCCCTGTATCCATGGTGGGTGAATGTCTGTCATAGAGTGACGCTACCTATTATTGTCACAGAGGGGCCTGGTTATGGTGGGTGAATGTCTGTCATAGAGTGACGCTACCTATAATTGTACATTATTCGACTTTTGCGTGGGGCTGTCCGCGCCATACCGCGACACGTTGTGGCAGTATTGACGGCAGGACCCGCAGTGAGGCGCGCGACAAGTGCCTCGACAGTGTCCACGGCACGCCACGACATGTCACGATATCTGCCACGACACGCCACGGAACGTCCCGCGTCAAGGTACACGGCAAGTCGTGCGACAACACCCGCAGCACGACTCACGGCAATGTCCGCGGCAAGCGTCGCGACTGGCGTCGCACCCCAGAGTCGCGGCGTGCGTCGCGGCGTGTGTAGCGTTATGCACCGCGGGAAGCACTGCGGCAAGAACCGTGGCGACGTCCCCGGCAAAGCACGATGTAGGTGTCGCTGCAATCACCGCGGCAAGTGTTCTGGATGGTGTTGCGGGTCGTGCCGCGGCAGCTCATGACGATTCAACTCACGGAAAGCACCGCGGCCTAGGCCGCGGCAAGTGTAGCGCGGTTAGTGTCGCGGTAATCACCGCGGCAAGCTGCGGAAAGTGCTGCGGCGACTGCCGCGGTTGCGCGAAAACAACTCGACACAAAAAGTGATACCGATTGCTCCGCAGTGACGCGGTTCGCTTTCTGCAACCAACTATGGCCTATCAATAATATTTACAATTACCCTTTCGTTCTGCAGCCAGCCATGGCTTACGAAGAACCCTTCTGATGACCCTGGTCCACCGCAGAAAAGTGAATGGGTGGTGATACTACGCCCACGGCGGATCTTGTCTGCACATTTTAGGCGCCTGAACGTTTGCTAGGCCGTGGCACTTGCCGCTACAAATGTCGCGACACTAGCCGCGACACTTCCCGATACACTTGTCGCGACACTTGCCGCGAATCTTGCTGCGACACTCGAAGCGACACCCCCCGCGACACATGCCGCGACACTTGCCGCGACACTTGCCGCGGCACACGCCGCGGCACACGCCACGACACATGCCGCGACACTCTGCGTGACACTAGACACGAACCATGCCGCGACACTTGTCGTCGAGCTTGCCGTGGCACCTGCCGCGAAGCTTGTCGCTACTTTTGACGCATAACCTGTCGCTACACGCTTGCGGCGACACTTGCCGCGACACTTGCCGTGGCACTTGCCGCCGTGGCAGTTTCTTTGGCGCTGACCGTGGCATGCCGCGGCGAGGGCCACAGATACTGCCATGGGACGAACCGTGGCGCAGTCCTAAGCGCCAGTGTGTCGCGGCACCTTGCGACACGCCGATAAATGTCGCGGCACGGTTCGCGACACGCCGCGACACGACGCCGTGGCACTGGCCGTGGCATACGGCGGCGAATGCCACGGCCACTGTGTCGGGAAGAACTGTGGCGCAATCCGCGACGGCGCCGGTTGAGTCGCGGCATCTCGCTACACGCCGCCAAATTGTGCGGCACGGTTCGCGACATGCCGCGACACGAACCGCGGACAGGGCCACGAAACAGTTGAATAATGTACGTAGATCGTTGATGATACCTGGCCGACTGAGTTCCTCAAATTAACCACTGCTGCCAACTAGTCAATGATACTGTTAAGACAGGCAGTACTGTATAGGACTACTGTACTATAGTGCATACAAATGTTTCGGTTAGGTTGCGCGAACAGACTTCTTCGGAATCATGTTTCGGGTGATATATGATACGATACGATATGGTATGATATTAAGTTCTTCCTGCGAGAAACTCAGCATATAAGGCATCACCCTTTTAAGGTGACCTCGCCCAGGCGTTGGAACGGCAGGGCTGAATCGCACGGAATAACGAGAGGGGCTTACAGGAATCATCTTGAGAAACATCAAAGGTAGTAAGCAGGCGGTGGTTTGAGGAAAAAACACGTAACCGTGTGGGTAGCGAATAAGAGCCGGCGAGGTAACCGCTCGAACGATTTCGCAGACAGGCCTAGACAGCAATTCACACATATCAGAGGCAATACGTAGAGGTGGTTGTAAACTTGCGTGTGAAATCACCTACCAGGTACAAGCATCACGCATGGAGTGACAGGGCGGACGACAAGCCGTGAACAACCCGTTGGAGGCGTGGAAAATGTCTTAGGTGTGTGACCAGTATTGGGACACAAGGTTATTGTGGTGGAGGTCGGACAATACGTTGCCACTCGGTCTATCTATGTTCGAGTAAACATGGATACGACACATATGACACACAGGCGACATATAGGCATGGACGAGGCCACAGCTCCTCCACGCAGCGTCTCTGGCTACTAGCGGCGCTAGAAGAGGCGCGGCCTGATGGCACTCGAGTTGCCATTGCACTTCGTATTGCTTTTTGATGAACGCCTGGCGCATGCTACGATAGAGATGCACCATGCGAGTATATGTCCTGAGGGTGATCACTTGAGGAGCTCTTTACCCCACCCAAAAACTCATTTTGGAGGGGAGAAAAAGCGCTGCCCGATGAACAATCCCATGGACTAACTAGATAACGAAACCATTGGCAGCACAAATAGTATGGAATTCTGACGATTTTGGGTTAAGGAGCCTTTAATACTTCAATAAGTCATTTATAAAACGGTTTGGCCAAAACTTGCTACCTCTATCGTAGCACGCGTCGCCTGCCTGATGCCCGTCAGCAACACAAATAATACGGAACCGGCCATGGATTTCGGGATCCCGTGACAAACGGTGATGCTTGTGTGACACTTACTATGTTATTATGTTCGAGCTGAAAGCGCGGTGCTCTGGACTTAGTTAGATTTTCTGTGTGGAGACCTCCTAAACTAGCGAAGGGTACGTGCTGTCGTGGTATGGTTGCTTATGGGACGAACGTTGCCCTATCAGGCTGGTGGCAGTAATGCGAGAAGTATCGGGGAGGACTCCTCAAGCAGTGGAGGTGAAGGTTCAGCTGACGAGCGGAGACGAAGAAACAATGGCTGCCAGCGTAGTGCCAACAGCGGGGGAAAATGTTGACGAATTTGTTTGAGAAGAATACTGTATGGGAGAAGATAAATGTGCCCCCGGGGGCATTTCTGTTAACGACGCCCCCGGGGGAACTATAGCTTGTTGCTTCCCCGGAATTGGGGCGGAATATAAAGCACGCCACCACTAGCGATTAAAACGACCGTTGGGCGCCAGACCCGTATGGGGGTTGTCTACGGTATGTGGTTCGTTGGTGTGTGCAGTAGTTCCGCCGGCAATCGCTTCTCGCACGATACACAGACGGCGTTGTCTTCTCGATACTCAGGATAGTTTTCAGGTATAGTTTTGGGGGCACATCAAGCTAAAAGTGCCTTCGAAAAAAGACTACATGAAGCACACCACCACGAGCGTTTACGACCACCGTAGGACACCAGACTTGTCTGGGGATCATCTGTGGCATGTGCTTTGGCGTTGTGTGCAGTACTTCCACCGGTCATCGCTTCTCGCCCGATATATATAGACGGCTTCGTTTTCTCGATACCTGGTAGTAAGGATCCCTTCAGGCATTTGTTTGGGGGCACATCGAGCTAAACGTACCCCCGGGATATAAAGCATAATACCACGCGCGATGTCAGCGACCGTAGGACACCAGACCTGTCTGGAAGTTGTCTACGGCATGTGCTGTTGTGATGTGTGCAGTATTTCCGCCGGCCATCGCTTCTTGCATTATATACCGGCGGGTTCGTGTTCTCAATACCTAGGATATCTCAAAGCTTTGTTTCGAGACGCACCAAAAGCTAAAGGGGCCTCCGGAAATAGGTTGTATGAAGTACGCCAATACGAGCGATTACGACAACCGGAGGGCAGCAGAGCTGTCTGGTAATTGTCTACAACATGTGCTGCTGTGGTGTGTGCAGTAGTTCCGCCGGTCATCAAGTATAGCCCGTTTGACAGACGCGTTCGTGTTTCTGATACTTAGATATTTGCAGGCTTGTTTTGAGAGGCACATCAAGCTAAACGTGCCCCCGAACATTGGCAGCGTAAAGCACGCCACCACGAGCGATCACGACGACCGTAGGACACCAGACCTGTCTGGGGATTGCCTTGTTGTATGTGCTGCTGTCGCGTGTGTAGCAGTTCCACCCGTCATCGCGTCTCGCCCGATATATAGACCGGTTAGAGTTATCGATACTCATGGTATTTGCAGGCACTGTTTCGGGGGCACACCAAGTTAAAAGTGCCTCTGAAAATAAACATTACGCACGCCACCACGAACGATAAGAAATGACGGTGGAACTACTGCGCACACCACCGCACCACATGCCGTGAACAAACTCTAGATAAACCTCGTGTCCCACGGTTGTCGTCATCGCTCGTGGTGGCGTGCTTCATATAGACTATTTTCGAGGCACGTTTAGCTTGATGTGCTCCAAACACACCTGGAGGGACACCGACTATCGAGAAGACGAAGTCGTCTGTATATCGGGCGAGAAGCAATTGCCGGTGGAACTACTGCACACACCATCGAAGTACATCCCATAAATGACCCCCAGACACGTCTGCTGTCCTCTATACGGCCGTCGTAATCGGTCGTGGTGGCGTGCTTCGTGTAGTCTACTTTCGGAGACACAGTTAGCTTGATATGCCCCCAAACAAATGCCTGGAAAAATCATGAGTATCGATAACCCGAAGCCGTCTGTATATCGGGCGAGAACCGATGGCAGGGGGGACTACTACTGCACACACCACAACACCACATACCGTAGACAATGCCGAGACAGGTATGGTGTCCTATGTCGTCGTGATCGCTCGTGGTGGCGTGGTTCATAGTCCGCCCCAATTCCGGGGGCGCGATAAGCGAAAGTGCCATCGGGGGCGTCGTTAACAAAAGTGCTCCCGGGGGCACATTTCTCATCTCCCGTTTTGTAGATAACGCCTCCACCCTCCCGTGTAACAAAGCTCACTATTGGTAGGATAAAAGTGTAAAGCATAAAACCAAGATCCGGGAGAATATCCAGGTTACAAGGCTGCACTCCACTGGCGGTTATACGCCGCCCGCTATGCTTGCCCAAGGAAACGTAGATCAAACGAAATAGTAATCATATGGGAGACGTTGTTGAATTATTGGTGCAGCGCGACTTGCAAATGCCAAGAGGTCGTGCGTGCAGGAAAAGAACCATCTTGTTCCATCTCAGGCGAGTTATCATCGGTTGCACGTGTGCTGCTACGTGCGCAAAACACCACTTTTCCCTTTTTTGAATGACTAGAAGAAACAAAGAAAAACTAAAACCAGGACCGAACCTGAATAATACGGCTACTAAGCAACTGTTACTACTGACTGTAGCTCGACAACAAGCAAATGTTTGAAAAACACAAACGGGCGAGAGATGCAGACATGTTTCTAGGCGAGTTATCATCGGCCGCGCCTGATGCGGTGTGGGCAAAGTATACCACTTTTTTGTTTTTGGATGAAACGAAGAAATTCATCGAAAAAACGAAGCAGAAACATAAATTATTCCAGGACCGATTTAACCGACCCCGAACATTTTGTTTTTCCCCCGTCTGAGAGTAGGCTGAGAGGCCGGGGGGTCGCCGAGGCTGGCCTCCAAAGTGGGCGGGACACTTGTATTAGTATACATAATATGCGGGCGAATGAGGATTACGGGTGTTGCGGCGAGTTCAAGGCGAAATCTTGTTTTTGCTCAGTGTTAACGGGAAGGTCTGATGATGGTGGCCCAACGAACCACAGGCAGTACAGCAGTGTTTCTTTTGTAAGTTTTGCTTTCACGTCGCCCTGGTTCCAGTGTCGAGCGTGCATCCTCAACTTAAAACAAGGAAGAGATGCTCGAAATCAGGGTAACAAAGTCTTGATTTATTTTTTTGCATTGCATTTGCGTCCTGTTTCTCGTGCGGCATATTACACCACCAGTACATTTCGCCAAAATCGAATAATACCCCGACCGAAAGCGAATTACAGCAGCAGCGCACAAACAAAACTGATCCCCCGGCCACGTGGGTACGCAAATGATACCCCATTTATAATACCGCACACATCACATATATCACTTCCACTATAGAGCCAGATCGACCCAGCTCTTCAACGATAACATACACCACGTAGTTATGTTTTATCAACGATTATCACGCACGTCAGGTATGTACGGGTACTTGGCCACTACGTCCCTTGATTTCGCGAAAACAGTAAATTCACTCCCCCATGGATGGATGTAATTGTGACTATAATTATGACTGAACATAAAGCGCAACCTCCCGAGAGGACCGACCGGTCATACCATAAAGCGCAACACCCCGAGAGGACCGACCGGTCATACCCGTCTCCTTTTAACGCACACAAATCCAACCATTTTACAGTATGAAATCTAACCCGAACGGCACTCTGCAACGAATACTACACCGGTACAGCGACTAAAATGGGTACTACAAACACGCACATTAGGAGAAGTGCAGCAAAATTAACCCCCCCCCCCCTCACCGTCTGCAAACTATCGTGAACCTCCAATGCCCACATACCCTGCGGCGCAGCATCACTAAAACAATATAACACGCGGTGGAAAAAAGAACAGCCGACCACTCCCACGATACAATCAAACTCTCCAAAACAAAAACAAAAAGGTACCTGGTACGTATATATGTACGAAGTCAGTAGATATATATACAATTCCGGGCGAATACAAAGTTTATGTTGGGCCTCGCCAAACCAAACCCATGACGCGATGATGGCAATGCGAAATCCTGGGGTATATCCCTTTAAATCAGACCCGCTGAATCGCGGGAGAATATCGTGTGGACTAAGCTAAAGGCGGTTGTTACAGTACACCCACCTCAAAAACAATTAACCTTCTAAACTCCAAACCATCACCCTCAATCACATAATAGGGATGTGATTGTAGCCGTCAGCTCCATCCATCACCACACAAACGCAAAAACCAAGGAAATTCATCCTTCACGCCCTGCAGTAGACGAACTATGCGGAACAATCGGTCAGCATTCCTTGACAAACTCGTATTTTTCCTCCGGCAGGCGAACGAAAGCGAGGCGACGCCCGTACGGTCCCTCCTCTCCTTTAACGCGATACGGCGACCCCGGCCACAATTTGGCGGGTGGGGGAGTCCCGAAGAAGTGCTCATACGCACTAATCGCGTTTTTGTACAAGACGGGCTGCGAGGCATCGATCTCCCTGTGTTCCAGCTCAATCCCCTGACCGAACGTGCGCTCGCAAAAGGCGGTATAGTGCCTGAGGAGGGGAGAGAGAGGCGGGGGGGGCGATGAGCGGGGTGGCGGTGAGGTGTGGTTCTTCATCTCGCAGGCACAAGTTTCAGTTCGTGGGAGGCATTTCTGTACAAGGGAGGACACCATGCGACTTTATGAAGGCCCCGCTTGAATTTGTTGCGGGAGGGGGGGGGTGTCACCTGTAAAACTACGCTGATTGCAGAATTCAGGCACCTCTTGCAAAAGGTATTCGGGTCGCGACAGGTTTACATACAGAGACGTGGTGCGGCTGTTGAAACTCGTGAAAGGTAAAGCGGGTGCAAGACCAACAGACCCGAGGCGAGGCGTTTCTCGGAGGACCAAGGACAGCTTTGGGGAGGGGGCGACGAAACAAACGAATATGTCGCCTCGGCTGACACCCAGACAGACGCCATACCCATACAGTAGGCGACCTACAGGCATCTCTACAAGCTGAGGAAGCTGAGGGGGAAACCTTTTTTCGTACCTTTTTTCGTACGAGCAGCAACAACAGTAGTACAACCGGTTCTACGATAAGTTGTGCTGATATTAGTAGCTGTTTTTCTTGCGAGAAGGGCGGCAGATGAAGGCGTGCAAAGCCGTACTATTGCTTACACAACACGCGCGATATTTATTCAATAATTACGACCAAGGCTCTCGTAAGCAACGTATTTCGCACTACATTATTAGTGTGCTGGAGCAAGGGTGTCTTAAGGGCGAAGGGCGGTCGAAAGACGCGTTTCCACCATGTGTGGCAGGTTCGATTAAGGGTCAGATTGATTTCAGCCTCGACTGCTTAGGTAGAAAGAGCAAGGGATGCAACGAGACCGACTCTCTACCCCTACACAGAGTTAACGTCACCTGTCTGTGCCTGTACGAAATTCATGGGGAATTGCACGCGTGTGCGTGCGCTAGGGCTGAGTAGTTTCAACGACTTGGTCTATCTCTCTCAGAACGGTTTGAGAGTAGAAAATACAGTAGCAAATCCTCATTTCTACTGCTGTACATCTCCATTCCGGTGTATATCCCAGGCGGTTAGGGGTATGGTTCAGATTCAAGCCATTCTGTCGAAGATAAGCCAAGGTCAACAAAACATGGAAAATCGTATACTTCGAGCTCCTCACTGATGTACGTCATCCAGAGGGGGTTTCCATTCGGTGGAGGACAACGTTAGGGTTAGGGTTCTAAGTGCAATAATGTTGTCAAAGCAGGGCCTTGCTAGGCCCTTAAAGCCTAAAGCCTACCGCGCATACGTGTTTTATTAAATAATGTTATCCGTGCGCGGGAGGGTGGTGCTTTTCAATAAGATGACACTTGTCCAAGCTCGAGGAAGCAGCTCACCCGTCCAATCCGATGTGTGCCTGCCAGACGTCGTCCACGAGCACGGGGGGGTCCAGCGTGAGCATTCCCTCCAGTCTTTCAAGAAGGAACATGAACCGGAGGTACTCCTGCACCAGCGCCCAAACTTCCACAGATGGCTTCCCACGGCCAACCTGGCAGAGCAGACACAGATTTGACAACGATTGTCGAACATTTCAGTATATATAAGCCTTATGACGTACTTTACGTGCGCTGAAAACTATGTTATCACACACCAGGTATAGGCCCTATTACGTATACGATTTCCCAGATGAAAAACTCCCGTCAATAAGCTAGTATTAATAGTATCAAATATTAAATGTGTAGGCTACAGATAACATGTTTGCTCTTCATATAAATGCGTACCCATGCACGTAGACTACTACCTGTACCCCTGTACAAACAGAATTTAGAAAATTTAAGTTCCTTACGAAGGAAACTACAGCGGTACAGCAGTACACCTACTGGATTCGTTCGTACAGCAGCATGAAGCAATAAAACAGTTAAGAGACAGGCATATCCCTACAAAGGTACATATCCATATGTAGAACACCCCGTTTGCTTGCTTCAGAAACATATGTATGTTTCCCCTTTTGCCCCGTGGCTTTTACCCCAACTATATAAAGGGGGGGGTTACTATTAATACGTGGCCAGAACAATTTGCATTTTTTGCATTATTATGCTCGTTATCGCTGAAACTAGGGCCCCGGGGCGTTCACTATTGATTAATACTATTAATAGTAGCGTTATTTATTACGGGATAATTTACGGCAGAGGTATCATACATCTACTGTACGATTACTCACGTACTGGCTGCAGCTCTACTCTTGTGTACGTACATCATATGCATATGCACGAGTAGTACGACTACTTACCGGAATCAGGTACTCGATAGTTCCAGTGAATACTAATTCCAAGTTTCAAACATCCAAGGCAAGCTACAACTATTTACTCGTACTAAACTGTACTACTCGTAAACGAAAAAAGTCTGTGACGGGTAGAACATGGTTGGAAGTGCGAGTGGAACATCAAAAACAACAATCAGACACCTTCTGACCCCTGACCCCTTTTCCGAAAGCCCGCCGAACGGCCAACAAGCTACCAACCTGTAAGTAAATGCATAGGCACTGACTGTTAACTGTTAATACACTAATATGTAATAAAAACGATGTTTATATTTTGGGACAGAGTGACATTCAGCAGCAGTGTACCGCAGTCCTTCTGCGGTATCATATTTATCTGGTTCGGCCTATGCCAAGTATAGACTTTGCATACCTTGGTACCTGACATAACGCTACGCTCCTTCTCTACTAATAATAACGTGCTGAACAATATAACAAGCGCAGCGTGGTACGTATGATTTATGGGGGAAATAAGAAAGTCGACATATATTATGCTGAAGTTAGTGTGGGACACACCCCTTTCTCAAATAAGAAAGTCAGCCTAAAAGTTATAAGCCCGATTTATTGTTTTTTATGAGCGGGCCGGTACTATACTGTCTGTACTATAAATACTGTACGTACGAGTACGAGTATACAGCAGTACGAGTACTGTTTGTAGTAGTATTAATAGCAATACTTCAGACAAAAAAATAAGCATACCATCATTTCATGTTGAACTGACCTCGACAAGCCTTTGCGCCACCTTCTGGCAAAGCAGCTCCTGTTCAACTCCGCCCAGCTCCGGCATCCGCAAGGTGGCCACATCAGCGGGCTTCCTAAGGCTCGGCTCTTGGTCAGCTTCATCTTCCAGCAGCCAGGACCACGACATGTAGGACTTTCGGTTGACGTGACCCTGTTGCAGCGACGGGAGACAGCTTGGGGCGGCGCATTTCTGCTCTTCTTGTTGTCGTTGGTTGGAATCGTTTTCTTCTGCCTCAGGAGGACCCCTAGTCCAGCGGTTCTTGGGCGACACGCTGCCGTCTGTGCTCGTGCGGCTGAGGAGCAGCACCCGGGTAGCGTCGATGGGCGAGTCGGTGTCTTGCGTTGCGGTGTGCATTAGTTTATGCTGCTGTTGTTGTGCTGTTGCTGCTATAAAGTTGCTGCTGCTGCTGCTGCTGCCGCTGTTGTGGCGTTGCTGCTATAAAGTTGCTGTTGCTGCTGCTGCTGCTGCTGCTGCTGCTGTGGTGTGGTGTGCGGTGTGCAAAGGCGAGAAGGAGGAGGAGGAGGAGGAGGAGGAGAGTGAGCAGGAGTGGGAGTAAGAAGCACGGGAGCACATGATGGCGAGAGAGGTGTTCGTGTACTATAGGTGCAACGGGAAGAATACCATATGTAGGAATCGCGAAAGAAAAACCGACGACCGAATTCTCTCAGAAAACACAGAAGAACCGCTCAAATGAAGTAAATTATGTCCGAAAAAGTAATGATCGTTCTCATTTATATAATATGATCAAGGGTACATTATGCATCCGGACAGATTACTCATCGTCGGGATATTCAGTCGTAAAACACTGCTGTATCTGCGGATTTTTTTCTCTGCCGTCGAGTGAGAATTCTGAGCGTGAATATTTGTTGACATTCCTCGGAGATTCTGTCGGAGATCTTCTTTCATTCTTTCAATATTTCGTAATTTTAGCGCCGGTCGTGCATCAGTCGTCCATGCAAGCCTGGGGGTGGGAAGCGCACAGATGAAGCTACCCGTATAGAGCCAACACATGCCTGGTGGTATAGGTAAGCGGCACGCGAGGGATGTTTGTTCAGAGCACGCACGTGTATAATATAATAGAACACACCTCAGAGTAGTGTACTGTACTCGTTCTGCTGCTGTACACCATGAAGAGCAAAAGAGCAATCGAGTTCAGCAATCAAAACATGCTCTCTCCTTTTGAAAAGGCCTCGGGACGTTGATGTTTTGTTTTTGAATTTGAATGTTTGAATTTATCAGATAGAATGCTGTCTGCCAAAATCATCATGCAGCATGCAGCAGCAAGCAGTAGTGGTAGAAGCAGCAGCGTAGTATACGTTACCGCTGGCTACTGATGACCCAAGGTGACCTGCAACGCCCGACTTACTGCTGTGAGCTGCTGCTGCTGTTGAAGTCTCCTGTTGCTGTTTTGCGTCTACGTACGTACGTATGAGTACTGTATGATGAGTAGTACAGAGCCCTCTAACAAGGAACACACAGATTCCGACTCCACAGCCCCAATACCTTACGTACGTATTCGTTGTGGGCCGAAACAAGTATCTAGACTGGTACGAGTGTTTCTTACCTGCAGATTCTCATATACCTGGAATAATTACAGATTTGACGCCGAGAATCAGATCAAATTTCTTTTTTCATGTGGTTTATTATTTGTATTGCGGGAGAAACAGCGGTACGTATGATATACATACAGCTTTGTTTTTCTGGAATTCTGTGTTTCTTAGTTTATTATTGTTAATTATTATTTGTAATAAGTGCAGGATGGTATCCACACTTACTTCAACTAGCATAATATATAAAAACACACCCAATATAGACTGCCACTTTCTACTGCAAAACCTACCGTACCTTTAACCTTTTAAACCTTTAACCCCCAGGGAAGAGGGCGGGCGGGTTCTTTTCTTCCAACTCCCCGACCTTCAAGCCAGTGCCAAACCCTGCTCGTCAACACCACGAGTATAGAGCCTCGTACTATAGCTGGTCTCCTTCCTTCCTGTCTCAAACCTTCTCAACCTCTGTCTTTCCAATTCAACCAACTGCGCCAACCACCATGCACTGCTGTGCATGATACATACCTGGTACTTGGTATAACCTTTCCCTATCCCCTCTTTCAAACATGCCAACGGTTCAATACCTCTCCACAACCCCGGATTCCCTTTTGTTCTTCAATCTTCCACTTTGTTTTGCTTATTAATCTGGAATTATCATTGATAATAAGTGCTGGATGGTATCCACACTTAAACTAGCATATATAATAACACACACGATATAGACTGCCCCTTTATACTGCAAAACCTACCGTACTTAAACCCCACCTTAATAACAGTCTCTACATTAATTTATATGTGTGAACTACCAACAAACCAACTATATATAATATGCCCTACCGCTTACACTCCTAAAACCCCCACCCAAACCATCACGTATGCGTTTTTCTTATTCTACCCCCTCCCCACTTGGTCCATTGTCTTGGTTGGATTCCTCCCGCCACTGCGTTAGAAGCTAAAACATTCGAAACCTTATTAACCTCCTCATCTCTTGTCGCTCTTACGTACACACCATAAAGGCATCACTCTTCCACCCCCCCTGAAGTTGTATTTCCATTACCGCAACCCCTCCTGCTGCAAGTCTCGTTGCTCCCCCAATCCTGCCCGAATGCAACGCATACTCTCCTGGTACACTAACAACCCGTGTCTTCCCACTAAATCCCTTAATGACAGTGTGGCCTGGTTACGAGTCCACACTCTCCAACTACCTCCATTCGCATATATATGTAGCAAGAGGACAACTAAAGTCCAGGTTAGGATACACCAGCATCAGTTCGAGCATAATAACCTCAAATCCATCGACCGCGCCCCTCAAATGTGAAACCGACGGCGGCATGCTATCCCAATTGAAATCAGTCGTCCCAACCACCGTTTGCTTGCGTGAAACAACTTCCCCGCACCTATTTTGGTCTCCTTTTGACCCTCTGAACAAAAGTTCCACTCGATCAGCGCAACGCCACAATTCAGGCGCTGACAACTGTGTCAAATGCCAGGTCGGACGCCTGGAGTATCAAATATAAAAATGGCACTTCTTGTTGTACAGGATGCTCCGTATATTATGCGTTTTTCCCCACTCAATCACTACTCGTCGTGCCATTGAAACAAGAATAAACGCCCAAACATATATGGGTACCCGCCGTATCCGCCGGGCACTCTTATACCCAGATACCCGTCAAAATGCGGCAATATCCAGCTGCTAGGGTAGTGTCCGGCCTCCAGAAATGACGGGTACCCGATCGTGGTGGGCACCATAAGGGGCCAACCTCTCTCCCGGGAGTATACCCAACCCAACCATAAATTTAGATCGACGGTCGCATATTCTTTGTTGAGTCACCACCCATACATCTGAACAGTCGTTTTTCGACACCTCGCACCAATAATTGTCAGAATGAAAAACAAACCGGAGTGCTTTGATCGCGATCACAGGGCGAATAACCCCTTAAGAACCGGTCCCACGATTTTGGAGACAAACTACTTGGAATTACAGTAGTGTGGTACTTGGAAGTATATGTTTTGCAGTTCTGGAAGGGTTAAGGAGTTAAAAAAAAAAGAGATGAAATCTTGTTTTTCCGTTTCTGTATCACTTACTTGGCTTCAGAGACGCGTACGTACCAGGGCATTAATTAGGTGTTGCGCTGTTGCGCTGGCGCAACATTTGGTCAAAATAAC
>MEHQ01002330.1:13147-110647 GCA_008828725.1 Saccharina japonica
CTGTCGTTGTTGGCTTGTTTTCGAATTGTTATGCTTTCGAGCAGGTGGCCGGTTGGTAACGCACGTATACACGATACGTGCATCAGCAGCGGCATAGCAGCGCGGGCACAGAGAGTTGGGAGACGGGGTGTGGGAGGGGGGAAGGGGGATAGGGAGGGCGAGGGGGGGGGGTATGGGTTCAGAGTCGGGGACGCATAATGAGGGGGGGGGGGGGGGGTGGCGAGCAAGAAGATCAATAAGTTAGCGTGATCACTGACCATAGAAGCCGCGAGCACCGCCGCCGCTGTCGCTGTCTCTCACTGCCAAAACCCGTTGCACCGCCCCGTTGTTTGTTTTTTTGTTTTCACCCCGACGTGTTACAGTTTCCTTGAACCTCCAAGAGGACGAGCGAGGGACGTCGGCTGAAACAAAAGAAAGCGTGGGATTGGGTCGCTCGGGCCCTTCGCTTCGCTTGACAGCAATTTCAGCGGGACCGATCGACTCTTCCGCACGTCTCGCTATGCCAGTCAAGGCCCCGGGAGAAAAGACAAGCACCAAACGGTGCTCCGGTACTCTGATCAGGCATGTGCAGGATACCGGCTCTAAATGCCCGGGCGACGGCGAAAGCCCACCCCCCCCCCTCCTCCCTCCTCCCCTCCCCCTCCCCCCATGTTTGGAGCTACCTATCCCCGCGTTCGAACGAAAATTCCGGCTCTGGCGCTTCTTTTGCTTCGCCAATCAGCTGACGGCGTTCTGATCCAGGCCTCACTAATCGTAGTCGCCCCTTCTTATAAAACGGAGAAACCTTGGCTAAATACGAAGTATAAGCTATAGCCACGAGCGCGACTACCCTGCCGCCGCTTTGCTTGCTGTATGCGCACAACAGCAGTCTCACATGTGCGAGCGAAGTGCTCGTCCGGCGCCACATCGAGCACGTTGAACCCCTGTGTCACCTGCCATTTTATCCACAAGGAAACCCCACACAGACCCATATATATAGAGAGAGGGGAGGGGGGGGGGAAGGGACGTTGATGGAAACGTGGAGTGTTCGCTGGTTATTATCGTGCGGTGCCGCATGCGGAGGGCGTGCAGTACTCGAGATGTGTTCGATAGTTATGACCACCGTGTTCATTCCAGGTTATGTGTGCAATTCCCCAATCGCGCCAAGCGATTCTGACCGCCTTATATCGGGATACAGCCTTATTGGGGGGACTCCCACTGTACGAGTATATAGCTCATTTCCCTGAACTCTAGCTCGTCGTCACCAAACAGACTCGACAGAAGAAAAAAAAACGCCTCGATGGAAGAAAACCGACAACTATTAATATGTACAAAGTAAATAAGTGCACGGCAGTATGCACCAGTACGCAAGGGCACGGTATATATACTACTGTAACACCGCATACAAATATACGAAATACCACTATGTCCCCAAATATAAGAACCGGTTTTTATTGAATATTTGTGTGTAAAAGATGCTTATATTTCGGGGCAGAGTAGCGTATATGCATACGTAAACAATCATTTCCTGAGGTGCTGGTGTTTCCTTCTTTTCATTCATCACTACCCCCGGCCCTGTCCTGATCATTCCATTTCGTGGGGGTCACCTCTGCAACGCCGTAGAATCCCGAGGACAGCAGGCCTGCAAACGATAGGAGGACCAGCGTTTTGCCCTTCGCTGACAGCAGGAAAGGCGCGTAGACGTCTTTCATCCATCTGTGGATCACAAGAAGGGGAGCAAGGCGTTGTGTGATGCGACGGCAACAGCGGTAGTGGACGAGGAGGAGGTGGGGCATGCATTAAGTTTTACTTGTGGTGTGATCAGTGTAGTGTTTCAATGAGCGGTAAAGCAGCAGCAGCAACAACAACAGTAGTGGTAGTGGTAGTAGTCGTAGTGGTAGTAGTCGTGGTAGTAGTCGTAGTGGTAGTAGTCGTGGCAGTAGTAGTAGTAGTAGTAGTAGTAGTAGTAGTAGTAGTAGTAGTAGTAGTAGTAGTAGTAGCAGCAGCAGTAGCAGCAGTAGCAGTAGTAGCAGTAGTAGCAGTAGTAGTACTCGTAGCAGTAGTGGTAGTGGCAGTAGTAGTGGTAGTAGTAGTAGCAGCAGTAGCAGTAGCAGCACGAAGCCATGATAGTGTATAGTAACGATAGCTAAATACCAGCAAAACCAAATCCATCGACCCACCAAGAGCCAAATCTACGTAGGTCATCATCATCATCATCATCATCATCGAGAGCCTACGGCAGCACTACACACAGCCGCGGCAACATATTTTGCTGCGGGAGGGAGGGAGGGAGGGAGGGGGGAGGGAGTTGGAAAAGGGGGAGGAGGCAGACTCCCACCTCCCTAAGCCGGTGAGGTGGTGGACGTCGGACCGCTCCTCGCCTCCTTTGCGCTTGAATGCTGTGCTCCTCGACTTCGCCAGGGCCAGAGCAGACGCGCGCGCTGGGTGGCGGCCGGACTCCGCGTCTTGATTCCGCCGGTCCGACCCGCCCTTGTTGATTGGGGCGACGGGGGGACACTCCTCGTCCGCGATGGGAAGGGACGCGCCGGTCTCTTCTCTTTCCTGCGTTACAAAAAAAAAACAAAAAAGCAGAACCAAAATATTCTTTCGTAGGATACGTATATATATACATGTACGTGTTCATGTTTTGCTGCAATGGTTGGAATGTACAACGGTTGAAAGTTACAATGCTTCAAAAGGTACAACGATCGAAAGGTACAATGGTTGAAATGTACAATGTGGTTGAAATGTGCAATTGTTGAAATATACAATGGTTGGAGCCCCCCCCGCCCCTCCCCGCCAGTGAAAACTGATTTTGCCTTGGGCTCAAAAAGTGTGACAGGACTACCTACCCCATATACCTGCCGTAGCACGGCTCTAAAAAAACGGCATCTTAGTTAGGACCTGCAGTAGATGATCTACGAGGTCATGCTTTATCTGTCCGTCAGTGGAAAACGTTTGGGGGGCTCAAAAGTGTCACAGGAGCTACAACCCCGACTCAATGCCTGCCCCGTACACTGCTGTGCTCTTCACCCAGCCCTCACCTTCAGGTACTTGGCGCTGGTGAGGCAGCAGCACCAGTCTAGTCTCCCGGCTGCTTGCCGGTTGGTGTCCAGTACTAAGAGAGCCGGAAACGCCGTGACCTGAGTAAAAAATGGAAGTTTTTTTAGATAAACATCGTCCGTCCACAGCTTTGGCGTTAGTTAATGTTAACGTTCGAATAAATCACACAAAAAATTCGAACGGGGCGGGGTAATCAAGATCACACACTAACTAAAACGAAAAAAAATCGTCGACTCTGGCATCGCTCAACGGAAAAATTGTTTTCATTGTCCCGCATGCGCAGCAGCAAATATGTGCGAAACGAAACGAAACAAAAAAAGCGATTTCGACTGTTTTCTGGTCGACGGGAAATCGGTTTCAAAAACGCTCACGACTGTGAGACCACTTTTGAGTTGTCGATGGAAAAACAATTACCGGAAGACGTGCCACGGTTTATATACATTTTTTTGCAGTCCCTTTGCCTTCACTCAAAATTGTTTTTTTTTTTGCCAAGATTGCCTATGTCCCTAGAGTGAAGTCGCGAGTGTTATGCGTTTCATGAGCGGCATACAATCAGAGACCATAGCCCCAACATCCCAACAGGGCTGATGTACCACTCGTATTCAACACCATGGTTGGGGGGTTACTATGTGCACGAGACGACTATAACTGGGGGGGTGGAGAGGGGAGCAGAACCTGCTGTGTGTGGCCCCAGATCTGACTTTAGACTAGGGAGGGAGCAGGAGAGAGGAGGGCGAAGGCAACAAATGAGATGGATCCCCACCTCCCCCCAAACAAACGAACCTCACACCTAGCCCCAACCCAACCAGCACAATGAACAGGGATTTACCGCTTCGTCTCGTACCTAGGAGCCCTAAACCATAGTAGTGGTAACCTCTACTGCAAAAACAATCACACAGCAAAAAAAAAACTCCCGCTTCTATTTGTTTTTCACGTATCGCGTACACGCTAGCGTGAGAAATGCGCTACTACGGTACGGCACGCTCTGTCACAAGCCCAGAAATACAGATGGATCGGCCGTATCAAACAATTGCGCCCACGCTCAAGATTATTTCAATTGAAGGCACTGCTGCGGCACCTGTAAAATAAAATCGAACAGGATCGCCGTTCCGGCGTAGAGGCAGAAGTACTCCACGGCCGGCAGCACGGTGAACGAGCCTAGCATGAAGGCCGAGAAGTTCGTCAGCGAGCTATCTGAACAGGCAAGACAACCCGGCGCACGTGCGGAAGAAATAGATACAACGGAAGAGAGACGGTACAGAGAGATAGAGATAGAGAGGGAGAAAGAGTAACGGGTAGAGCAGAAAGCGTCCGGGGGGGGGGAGGGAGAAAGGAGGGAACGGGGGGAACGGGAAGGGGGGGGGTGTAAACGCTGGCCTGTTCGTTCCGGGAGCGCCAGCAGCACCGAAACATACAAGAAAGGGGCTATATATATACTACGCACTTGCGTTTCGTGGGCCAAGGTGCTACCAGCTTCCTTCTGCTATCATCACTAGAATCATGTGAACGCTCTCGTCTTGTGCTCTTGAGGGACGCGAGCGCGGCGACTGGGAACTCCAACCGCGCCATCGAGGGACAGCGGCTTGTGCTTGTGTAGGCACGGCCGGAAGCACTGACGCATGCTACGGGTAGAGCGGTGGGTGCACTTTTTACATTTTCTGCGAGTCTCCTCATTTCTGGAACTACGTAGACACTTACATTACCCAAAAGCACTTGGCTCCTTTGAAAGAACAATAATGTACACTTGAAAAAAAAACCCGATGATGGAACAATCGGATATACTGTGAAAAACGGACGTGATTCTGATCATGCCGATAGGTGCCTTTGCCCAAGGTAAGGAACCGCGCCCCCATGAAGTCGGAGAAAACTCGGTCAGAAAGTGAAATAATATATACGTACGTCTATACCCCTGCTGGCACCACGCGTGTACTCACAGGTGATAGACACGCCGCTGCGCCTGAGGGCCACCGCCATCCTTTCTTCCACGGGCAGGGTGGGGTTGGTGTGGTCAAACGACGCCAGCATCACGAACTGCAAAACAAAGCGAGCGGTGGTAAAAAACGCCCCCCCCATCAAAAACAGCGCCGAAAATCAACAACAGAAAAAGGACGCGAGCAGGTGCAAGCGCGCGACAGAGACCGAAACTACAGTGGTTTCAACATCAACTATTACGGGCAAGGGCCATAGTAAACACTAGTAAATAGGACCTACGGGGCACACAAAACCCTACCTGGTATATATTTAACTATTTTTGCTAACGATATTTGGTCCCCTATTTACTTTGGTCCTCCGTAAGAGCACGGCACAAAAAGAAGGAAGCAGCGAGCATGTGCAGCGCGCGACGGACAAATAATAATAATAATAATAATAATAATAATAATAATAATAATAATAATAATAATAATAATAATAATAATAATAATAATAGTAATAATAATAATGATGATGATAATAATAATAACAATAATAATAATAACAATGATGATAATCATAATGATAATAAAATAATAATAAAATAACAATAGTAACAATAAAAATACTTGGCTCAAACGCAAGGACGGAAAACGCCGACAAAAACATCCTCCTACCATACCAAAACGCGGCAGCAAGAAACTACATTTTTCTTCGATTGTGGACGTGTTATTATGTACTAACCAGGTACCAAGTGGGTAACATGTGTGTGCGTGTTTTACCGCGGCCGTTCGGTATCGTCACGACTCGTGGGACTGCTGCGCGCGGCTCCTAAATATAGGTTCTGGCTGCAACTGACCATGTCATCGACCCCGATTCCGACAAGGATGAAGGGGAGTATTTGCGACAGCGACGTGAACGGAACGCCTGCAAAAAAAAAACGGCGGCGCGTGAATCAGACGGGTCGGGTTTCCAGATGGTTTAGGATTAGGGCGGAGGGGGGGGGGTAGGAATGTCGTGAGTGTGACGGGCGACATTTTCCGGAGGATTTGGGATTAGGGCAGTGGGGGGGGGCGTATCTCAATTGTTGCTTGCTTTAGTCATTTGACCATTGACCACGCATCCTTTCGAGACGGGCAGGGGGGGGGGGGGCTGTAACTCATGTTGTGCACGCCCGCGAGTGCAGTATGAGCCATAGACCCTCGCATCCAGCTAAGCAATGGCCGGGACGCGAGCGGCGTTGGGTTTTTCACGCAAACCATGGCAGAACATTGCTAGCAACCAAGCGCAAAACGCCGTGGGGTAATTGGCGCGAGTCGCAGTAGGGTGAGCTGCGCATACGCTGACTAAGAACCGCATCTGAGGCGGAACTGCATATGGACGAACAGCTTCAATGAGTTAATTTATTTCTGGTGTGGCCAGGAGTTCCGGAGACAAGCAATGGTTTTACTAATGTAACTCTGCCGCGCGATGCCTTAACCATTTTTTAAAACAAATACGTGATACGAACCATTCCCTTGTGCGGAACAAAGGTTCTCGCACCCGCAAAAATGATCATATCGACCGCGGCAGCTTTGGGTGACCGCCAAACAAAAAAAAAAAAAAAACGGCACCCTGGTTGTCTAGCCTCACGTAGCGAGTGGCGTGTTTTACAGCGTCGTTGCCAACCGACGCCAACCCAACTATAAATATATCATATATTAAGGGGGGGGGATACGCGTGAATGCCGATGGCTTCATTTTCGGGAGGGTCCTGGGAATTAGGGGGGGGGGAGGCGGGAGTGTCCTCCGGTTGAAAGCGTATGTATATATGTCCGGGGTGTTTGTCATGTAAATTGTGGCATGTGTGCACACCCAACCTTCACGGGAAGAACACGATATCAACGGTCCATCGTGAGCTCGTTGCGTCACAGCCCTAACCACCCCCATAGAGCGAGCGACATGCGTATACCGGCGTCATCTCAAACGACATGGGAGGGGCAAAGACAGGGCTTTTGAAGGCCGAATATTATGCGGGATCAGACTTTATTCGGTTCGATTTTGGCTTTTCTGACGTCCATGTCCGTTCAAGGCCGATACACCGAGGGAATCAGCAAAACACTTCTCGGAATGAGTCCAAGGCCTCCCTGAGGGGTACTCAGCTCAAAACCCCGCGTCTCCAGACGTGTAGCTAATTGTTTTGTTTCCCGACGGTGCATAGCCCGACGGAAGATAATATGAACCTGTCCCTCGTCAGAAAAAATCTCTATTTTTCGAGCTGGACCTCGTATATACGTGCTTCAGTTTTTTTTTGGGTCGGATTTGGGTAGTCAGCGATTATTCGAAGTGCGCCGGCGGAGAAGCGTGGTTTTGAGCCGTGTACCTCTCGGGGGGAAAAGGTGGACTCATTCCTAGAAGCGCGAGACCGATTCCGTAGCTTTGCGGGCGTAAACCATCCCGCGGTTGGCTGGAAATCCGCCGAAAATCGAACCGAATAAAAACTATGATCCGCGCTAAGATTCGAGTCTAAGCTTAACGTAAACCGATGTCTGAGACAACCGTTGTTTCTCGTACGTATGTAGGCATTTAATGTATGTTGCTCCACACACACACGCGCGCGCAAAGAACAGGGCGGGTCGGAGCTTTGACCCTCTATCGCGCTGCGTTGTTTATCACTCACAAAGGCCACCAGAGTGACAGCAGAGTCAGCCCCCCTTTTGTTTGTTTGTCACATCAGCCGGTGAAATCGCGCGCCCATATTCCAGTGTACACCTAGACAACATTACTGCCTGTAGATGCGCATACAATACATATGCCACGCGACGTATACTACAGGGGTGGGGGCGCCTGGAATGTCCCTGAGGCCCCTCTAGCACTTACTAAATCACCCCAATAACGGCCGTTTAAGAAAAACAAAAAAAGTGACGACGCTTAAACCCGACTGAGCAATTCATCCCATGGCGTACATAGGCCTAGAAACGAAATTTAGTTTTATAAAGCAAAGAAAGGGTAATTTGGTCGTAGGTCCTCAGTTTCGAAGCTCCCCCCGCACACATCACAGTCATAAATGTTTTGAACCGGAAACGAATCTACCTCTACCGTACAGCGTGCGTCTATAGCAGAGGTAAGAGAGCCGTACGACCATCACCGTCGTAATCAACTTGACGACTCGTTATACGACGTATCATCGGTTGGCTGGGGCTGCTGCCGTCGGCCGGCGGGGAGGGGGGGGGGGGGGCGCTCACCGAAGCCGCTGTTGATGCCGTACGCGGCGAGCCCGCTGGCCACCACTATGCACACCCCTCCGAACCCGAGCCAGCTGCGGCGCTCCACCGCCCCCGACCGACACCGGCCGAGGCCCAACATCACAAACAGTACCATGATGGCGTCTTAAGGGCACCGACGAAAACCACGCGCGAGCATACGCAGGCAAACAGGCACGCAAAACACAGAAGACACACAGAGACACACAGAGACACACAGAGGCACAAAGAGACACAGAGGCACAGAGAGACACAGAGGCACAGTGGCATAGAGACACAACAGAGACACAGAGGCACAGAGGCACGCACAGAGAAAAAAAACGGCAATGCAGAAGCAGAAACGGCAAAAACGCAGAAGGATCGATCGTGAGAGGGCAGCCGGGGGTGCGAGCCCGTGAAGGGACTTGCGACAGCTGCAGAATACCAGGGACACATAAAGTGTATGCCGCGCGGCCTGTCTCGTTCGTAAACAATGGTCTCGACAAAAAACGCGCAGTAGTATTGATTTCACTAAAGATTTGTTTGCAGCGCGTTCTTGAACAATGGACGACGAAAACGCGTAGTAGTGATTTCACTAAAGATTTGTTTGCAGCGCGTTCTTAAACAATGGTCAACGAAAAACGCGCAGTAGTGATTTCACATAAGATTTGTTTGCAGCGCGTTCTTAAACAGTGGACGACGAAAAACGGGCAGTAGTATTGATTTCACTAAATATTTGTTTGCAGCGCGTTCTTGAACAACGGACGACGAAAACGCGTAGTAGTGACTTCACTAAAGATTTGTTTGCAGCGCGTTCTTAAACAATGGACGACGAAAAACGCGCAGTATTGATTTCACTAAATATCTGTTTGCAGTGCGTTCTTAAACAATGGACGACGAAAAACGCGCAGTAGTGATTTCACTAAAGATCTGTTTGCAGTGCGTTCTTAAACAGTGGACGACGAAAACGCGTAGTAGTGACTTCACTAAAGATTGGTTTGCAAGAAAGGCCGTTGTAACGAAATCCGCAACGTGCTTGCAGCGTATTTTGGGAAAGGAAAGAGTAAGAGTTCCCCCCCGAAGATATTTGGCGCATGTGTGTGTTAAAAAAACAGCTGTGGGGGGTGTATTGGTGGCTCTTTGGTGGCTCTGGGAGGCGTCTATTGTGGTGCATGCTTGAAACGACGAAAAACGCGCAGTACGTAGTGATTTCACTAAAGATTTGTTTGCAGCGCGTTCTTGAACAATGGCCGACGAAAACGCGCAGTAGTGATTTCACTAAAGATTTGTTTGCAACGCGTTATTAAACAATGGACGACGAAAAACGCGCAGTAGTGATTTCACATAAGATTTGTTTGCAGCGCGTTATTAAACAATGGACGACGAAAAACGCGCAGTAGTGATTTCACTAAAGATTTGTTTGCAGCGCGTTCTTAAACAGTGGACAACGAAAACGCGTAGTAGTGACTTCACTAAAGATTGGTTTGCAAGCAAGGCCGTTGTAACGAACTCCACAACATGCTTGCAGCGTATTTTGGGGAAGGAAAGAGTAAGAGTTTTCCGCCGAGGATATTTGGCGCATGTGTGTGTTAAAAAAAAAACAGCTGCGGGGGGGGTGTATTGGTGGCTCTGTGAGGCGTCTATTGTGGTGCATGCTTGTAACGGCACCCTGTTCACACTGCGAGGCGTTTCTATGTCTGTGCCTCTCAGATATTTTCAGGAGCATCCAACACAAACAACGGTGTCATGTGTCATGCCGGCACATTGTTCCAGTTCTCCTGTTATTTTTTGTTGTTGTTAAAATTATGCTCCGCTCCGGCCGATAGGGTAAAAAAATGTATAGCTTGAGCTCAACACAACTTTTTTTCCACATATTATATGATACTGAACAAAAACAAACATGTGCCGTGTGTCAAAATTTAACTCTTGTCATTGTAATAGCTGCTCTATCTCGATTCTGACTATTCATACGATGGGGTGCTTGTTCAACTGCCGTTTGTTCTAGCATGCGTTGTCGTTTTTTGTTACCCAACGGCAGAGCTTAGTCCCTGCTATTTTCTATTTCGCGGTTGCTGCTGTCACTGCTGACGATTTTATGTTGCTACAGGCCGTAGTGGGCGGGTTTCAAGTGAGGAGCACAAAAGTACGAACACCATCCATTTTCACAACGATAAAAAAACAGTAAGTAACGCCTCTTCCTTCACATGGACTCGTCGAAGAAACACTACTTACCGTAAAAAAACAAAAACACATTTTTTGAGCGCAGCACAAGCAACACACGCAACAAAAAAATACGCGTGCGCCCCCGAACCTTAAGCGTATGCTTGTTTAATCCAAAGAACGGACAGGAACCCAGCATACTCACCCCTGCCAAAGCAATACCTACTGTCACGGGGGGCCATAGTATTCAGGACTCATCACTTACACTGAAACCTATATATTCAAGTATTTTTACTAAGCATATTTGGTCCTGATTACTACTGTACTGTGTGTTCCCGCGAAATAGTAGAGTTCAATACATAGTTACACATTTTCCACGCACGCGTGCGCTTACGCACGAACGAACAGACACACTTCCGCACGCCCGCACGCACCGTGCACAGCACAGGGGACAAATGTACCCTTACCAGCATGTCTCTGCAAAAAAAAACATCCCAAGCTATATATGTAATTCCAATTGCTTTGTCCCCGAACCCGTGGGGATGCAGCAGCTCTATTTATTAGATGGGGGTTAGTGTGTTATCACACGGGCGATAAGAGATAGCCCGCTCGAAGCAAGCTACGTAAGGCAGAGGTGTTGGCACCATGGGAATGTTCGTTGCGCTGCTTTGCGTCAACAAAACGGTTTCAAGTCCAATTCTGAGTGAGGCACAAGGGCCACTCAGCTGAGCGAAAACAAAACAAAACACGGCAGCAAAAATGGAAGGCAAGACGGGAGGTTACCCCCCCCCCCCCTCCCCCCACCGTGCCACTACAATCGTCGATAACGCAGGAAGGCAGGAAGAATAAAAGCTCACAGGTGACGACGAAGAGGAAGACCTCTCCAGACACGCTCTCCGCTAAGGAGTCGTCCATGGAACGCCCGGTGAAGTACGCCACGTTCACGCTCTCGATTTCCGCCGCCTTCTTCCTCATCCGGTCTTGGAACAGACCCTCCCACTCGTACACCTCGCCGTACTCGTCGTCGACGCTCAAGCTGGCCCGGCAGCACTTCGTAACGCGCACTGTGTGCGGCGAGTGAAAAACTCACAAGAACAAAAACAAAAACAAGGGCCGCAAAAAAAGTAAAAATTGGGAAAAAACATACGTCTCGATTAAATTTACCGACGGAAGGGGCAGAAACGGACGGCTTCCGGTCGGTCGGTGGGGTCGGTGCGGTCGGTACGGTGGCTAGGTGGATAGGGTACGATTGTAGATTTCCTATCTGGCCTTGAAGCTCAGGTCAGTACTCCACAGGCGGGAGAGGACCGGGTGATTGGGGATTTTGGGTGGGAAGGGGAGACGTAGCGATAACGTCATCTTGTTGGTTATATCTTAGTATTTGGCGCTATTGACCCACTTTTGCATCCTTTTGAGACGGAGCAGGGGGGGGGGGGTGGACGGCAAGTAAATATGTACTCACGCTTCGTGAAAGGCGTCTGGATACAATCATACTTACATATAAAAATACAAAATAGACGTTTGGATTGGGTAGGCACGGAGGGAGCTCGCATCTGGGCCAATCCGTCGTGCTCTCTGGATCCCCGCGACGGATAAATTTGGCGGTGTATATGCCGAAGAGGTTTAGCACTAGCATCGGCGCGGCAAGGTGGGGGCAGCAGCAGCAGCAGCGGGTGCGGCGCGGCGCTTGTATGCACCGTCAGCCGGTTGCGATGCCGTCTACCGCGTTTAGTTTCTGCTGGCGTAGCTTTGCGATATCGGAACGACCTTCCGGCAAGACGTAAAAACAAAACAAGAGTGTCTGCGAAAACTTTATCCTCTCCGGGCGGGTCCGATAGGGAATCACAGCCGCGACAGCACCGGCACCAATCAGAAGCCCGGCCACCAATCAAAACCGAAATCGAAACATGGAAACATAGACAGGCCGCCATGCAATTCACATCAACGCATGAAAGGTTATAGGGGGGGGGGGGGGCGTACTCATTTGTTGCTTGCCTTGGTCATTTGACCATTGACCATGCATCCCTTTCGAAACCGAGGGGAGGGTGTACTTTATTTTCATGCATGGCCGTAGTCGTATGGCCATAGACCCTCGCATCCCTACACAGGGGGGGTGAGAAAAAAACAGGACACTAACAAAACAAAACAAAGCAGAACAAGTGAACTGACCTGCGTCATAACCCTTGCGCTGGTTACCGCCATTTCGTCGTCGAAGGTGATGGTGTTGCCGAAGATAGCTTCCAGGCTTACCGCCCCTCCATCAGGAAAACGAGGCACGTTGACCGCCTCCAGCACGTCGGCATCGCTTCTCACCGTCGACTGTATTGAGTGTCGCCCCCCCCCCAAGAACACGTTTTGCAACACCCGAATGTATCGGAGGGGGAACGGATGGCGGGCCGGCGGGCGGGAGGAGTTGGTCGCATCACAGGCACAACGCAAGCGTAGGCCAGCAGAGCCATCTCCGCAGGCTGCCTTACAGCAAAAAATAAGAACGGCCTACTCAAACGCTCAGAAGCAGCAGCAAGCGGCGGGCGGCGGCGGCGGCGCGCGCGGCGTGGCGGCAGCAGCAGCAGCAGCAGCAGCGGCAGCAGCAAGCAACAGCAGCGAAGCCAGACTTACGTTGTAGGCGTCGAAACTGCTACCCCAGAAGCGAGCCACGCCTCGAAGGGGCTGGGCGCATGTCTCGCCGTCGAAATCCAGGAGACAGAGGTCGGCGAAGCGGTGGCCTTCTCCAGTCTGGCCGAACGTCAGAAAAAAACGGCAACAGCGCCGAACGGAGGAGAACACATTGAGCACGGGCTTGATGTCGCGCTGCCAGGGCCCCAGCTCGCTACGTGTGTTACAATATATCGCGGGTAGTGCCCAACGGCATCTGCCTACGAGACACTCTCTGTCGCATTTCGAGCGCCCGAAAAAGAGAACCATGACCATTTTGCGCGCCCCGGGAAAAGTCGTCGATGGAGCCGGCGTGCGAAAATTCGGGGAGTTTCTTTTTTTTAAATCTTCTGCGAAGATGGTGTGCTTGCGCGTTCTATTTCTCTTGTGAGGCTTGATTGGCGTTCGCTTTCCGGTGCCCAACCATCAACGACGACGTCACCGACAACGGAAATGGCACCGGGAACGACAACAACAAGGACAGCGACGATGGAGGGACCCCGCTACGGATATCGTTTCTACTTCTTCCTACGTAGGGAATGGGATGATCTGCCTCGCGTCGCGCGCGCACATGCCTTTACATTTATTTCATCGATGACACACACACCTCTACTCGGAGGGTTTCAGCGTTCAGTTCCCAGAAGATGTCCATCGACTCCTTCGTCAGCACGCTCCCGCCTGCATCTGGGTGCTCCAAAAGAATGACGGCGTACTTGAACCCTGCGTCAACATTCCAAGAACAAAAATATATTGAGCAGGTTAAGGGCTGCCGAAACAAAAACTTAAGGCAGACACAGGCCTCCACGGAGGAGAAAAATCTACCGTACACTGATTAGGCACACGAATGCAATGAGGGGTCTTGTACAGGGCTCAATTTCCAGTTCATTTATTCCGCCTACCTTCGTCAAAGTAGGTCAGGACGACCTCCTCCTGCGTCCTCGATAGCGACTCTGCCGGAACCCACAGGTCGTCCGCTGTTGCCGTCGTCGACAATCGCGGCAGGGTTAATAGATCGCAACCCACGTTTAGGCCGCCGCGCGGAGGGGTGATATGTATGTAGTGTGATGCAAACCGCATGAGGGACGAGGTGCCGTGGTTGCGAAGGTTCGCGGAAAGGGGTTAGAAAGAGAGTTCCGAGGTCGGGAGGGCGGGGGGCGGGATCTAACTCCGAACCACAAATGCTGCGGACGCGATACTAGTTTAGTGTTCAGGAGACCAAGGAAGTTTATGTCGTGCCTGTTTCACGCACGGCGCTACAGACCGAAATCAGTCTTCGCGTGCTGTGTGTGCTCCGTTCACGGCGCCGATGAAGTCACTAAAAACATCCCGGCCTTACGCTGTCTCGGGTTGTCGGAGTCAAGCGGTTGCAGCGCGACCCACTTACGTAACCATCTCCATTCAAGGAGGTCTTCCCAGCGAGTCATCTTCCCCCCCCCCCCATCCCACCGAAACGATACCGGGAACACCCCGCTGGACAATGGAACCACGAAGAACGTGTGAACTGCCTCCGCCTCCGCGTCAGCAAGAAGCAATAACAACAACCGAGACGACGAGAACCACAACATCAACCGTAACCATTCAACGGACCGTACGGCCACAGGAAAGCAAAACGGTACCCGACACGCGCAAGGGGTACCACTCGACGAGTGCGGTCTCTCTCGGTCATTTATATTACCGGCCGGGAACATGCGCCAAGCAAGAAGGCCCAGCACAGGACAAATAGACAGTCAATCAAACTCCAGCAAACAATAACGCTATACCTCTTATACAACAACTGTATCATACTTGGGGGTCGGTGCAGCATAGAACCTACCGGAGGATTCGACGGCGAAGTTCAAGAAGCCGGTGCAGCACAGAGCGACGCAGATCAAGCCGATGGCCAGCGTTCTCTTGGGGAAGGTGGCAACCCAGTGCCCCAATCGGTAGAAAAATTCGTCCGCCACTCGGTTGATCTCGCCGTGGAAGCGAGCCAATCCGCTCGATACGTCGTTTTCCCGCTCGGCCTCATAATCGTCTGCGCGTGAGACACAAGAAAGCAGAGCATGGGTCACAAAGTATGAATCACAATATACCTATACATAGCACACACACACACACACACTATGCGATACACCGCACGCACCACGCACATGGCATGCAGCACACAGAGCAGCGCTGATGGCGCCAACCGCGACCCATAAGAGGCGGCACTAGGGTGAAGGTGAAGGGAGGGGGGGGGGGCAGCGAACAAATGGCCAAGTGTACGGCAAAAACCACTGGCCATCACTGACGGCGTTCCAGGCCGGAAGCGGGAAACACACCTCAACAGGGGGGGCGGTCTCCTTCACACAAAATACAGCAAAACGGCCCCAGAAGCACCAACACACCAACACGCCATTTTAAACGAAACCCAGCCCACGAACGGTTTTGGTCGTCGATGTTTAATTATATTAACCTCACGAACACGCGAATAAATGAAACCCAGGCCTCGAACGGTTTTGTCGTACGTAGCTGTTTGTGTCTATTAACCTTTAGCTGCAGCACAATTTTCTATCAATTACTTGTGCTCCAAGTATGTTGTCCCCTAAACCAGCCTAAGTACACGTGGAGGTAGTTCTGAAGGGAACACCAGCCCACCTTTCGATCGGTGCGTCGAAGACATGACGAGGCGGATGCCCGCCAAGTGCAGCGACCGCTTCTGCGTAGGTCGGCACTTTCGACGTACAGTGGGGGCCGCCCCACAGCGCCTACTTCTCCGTCAACAAGCATCAAGAGGCGTGGGAGATATAGGTCGAGAGAAAGAGGGAGGGGGAGCAAGCGGGGGAGAAGGGGAGGGTGAGAGGGAGAAAATAAAGAACGGAGAAGGGGGGGGGGTAAGCGCAAGGCGGCCGGTTGCGAGCTCTTCTACGATCAGAGCCATACACCAGTAACGGCCCTCTCGTAAGACATGCCATAAAAAAGAAAGAGCCCCACAACAACACCAACCTGAGATTTCCGTGAAAGTAAAAAAATCGGGTTACACTGAATTTAGTGTGGAACACGCTATGAGAATAAATCTAGCAGTAGACGACACTGCTCGAAACCGCTATACCAGCAGACACAAACGTAAGATACGCAGACAAGTGGTGCAGATAAGTACACTGGCCAAGTGACGAGAGTTGGCGTACCCTTGCAGTAAGTACCATGCAATAATATACATTATAACCCTCTGTACGTAGTTATTGGGCAATCCAGTAATCCAAATTGACAGTTGCATGCAACAAGTTTGATTATGCCACCTCCATTGAGGGGTCGTATTAAGGATATCTACCATGATATATACCCAGTACAGCAGTAGCCAGTAGTCTATACCGAATTGCTGATCGGTATCATAGTCGCCTGGAGCGAATAGGCCACAGCAGCACAAGGTGCTATGTACGGCAGTAAAATTTCCCTAAAAAATCGTCTTTACAAGCTGTGTGTGATACTTCGATCGCGCGTGCTACTGGGTGTGTAGGTTTTATGTATAATGGTCTACGACAAACTCTGACAGTTTTTGTATGCAACAAAAATCGCTATACGAATACTCGTATCATATACGAGTATATGTATGTTGTTGTCCTCACATTACGAGTCGCTCTTGCAAAAATAGAGTCCGTGCGCACACAAAGGTGCTGGAGCCCCAGGAAGATCCGAAATACCATCGTACCGTTATGTACATATATATACACCTACAGCAGCAGTAGATAAGCAATTGCTACTTATATTGTTAATACTGCTGTAGTTACGGTATATACTCCCCTGCAGGTGTTGCACATATAGTTGTGGTCGCACGAGCGCAAACTTGTGTGCAGGATGTAGGGGCAACTTCGTCGTGCCGCCCTGTGGCCTCCACCCCAAATTATCTCGCCTACGTAGAGAGAGAACCTCGAAGGACAAACAATCAAACAAACACATTCGATTACGAAGATACTTTTTTTGTTTTGTTTTCTTTCCATCCCATTCATTATCTTCGCACTTCCGTCTTTCTCTCTCCCTAGTCGTAACTCAGATACGGGGTCACAAAGCAGGCTCCTCTCCCTCCTCCCCCACTACGGTTCTTGCCTTGGTTTTTATCGCGAGAAGATTTCAGCACTTTCTTCCCTCGTCAACTTTCGTCGAATTTTGCTTTACCCACGCTATAATATGCGCTCTCGACAGTCGGTGTCATTTGAGAATAAAACCTCCATGGGGAGAATCGAACCCTCGACATCCGGCCCTACAGGCTCCGTGGCTACCAGTTAGACCACCGGGGCGACCGGCTTTTGGTGTGCTTGTAAAAGGTGCGCTTTCTTTCGCCCCTATATATTATGCTCATATCATACGTGTGTGCTGCTTCTACTGCTTGCAGCTGCTGCACGATTATTGCCCGAACGCCCACTTGAACACCTGGCACATGTTCAGGGTATACCAGGTATACTGCTGCTGCTGTAGACCTTCAAGTTGATGCATAGAGCAGGCGCAGAAACAGCACCGTAGCAGCGACCAGGTTGATACTCGAAGCAGATCTGGTGTCGTACACACCAGTCAGTCAGTGCTCATATTTCTCATCGAGTGCGTTTGGCATACCAGGCGCCACAAGTGGTAAGTACCAGGTGCTAACTTTATTTGCAACCTACTGGCATGTAACAACCTCCTGTGACCACATCATCTGTGATATCAGCAGTACAGCAGTTAGTATAACGTGTACCCCTCTTTGAACGAAGAACCATGGATGGGTGTGCTGGGCGCTTGCATGTAACGCTCGCCATAAAGCGAAACTCAAAACCCTCAACAGTGTGCTGGGCGCTTACATGTGTCGCTCGCCGTAAAGCGAAACTCAAAACCCTCAACTATGTTTGGGCCCCGTTCAAAGGAATACCAGTACATACAGCAGCATGGAACAGGTTCGTACATACCTGGTATACCCCTACATCCTGCTGTATTACTACTGCTGTACTCTCGTACTACTGTAGTATTAATAGTTAATAATAGTAGTGAAATTGACGAGATTCAACTCTCGATCCTCCGCTACTTGAAGCATCTTCGGAGTAGGTTAAATTTCATATTCCATCTATATATCATACGAACAACTGCTGCTGTTAACATCAGTATTAATAGTAGTATAACTAATAGTAGAGAGCAGTACGTATATACATACGTATACTGTACGTAGCAGTTGCTCGAATATACGTACGTATTACAAAATATTAGAACAATACGGCGGTACGCTGCTTGTTGTCCTAGGCAGTACTCGATATTTTTGACCCACAGCCATATATATATACCCGTGCTCGTATACCACAGCAATACTCACGAACTTGATGCACGGTGCAGGATGTGCCGTGTATACTTCACCCGAGGGTACGCATCTACTACTGCTGTTACTTTGCTCTGCTACTGCTACTACTGCTGCTCCTGTACATAGGCGTCGCATTCAGAAGTGGCCGGTGGCAGGCTGTGACACCACGTACTACATTTTCATATTCATACCTCTCGGGGGTGGTACTCCCTTTGGCATATGGTTGGCATGGTTCTGGATCTTATCGCCAACGAGGCGCTCGTAGCTCGCAGCTCTCGCAACCTTTCAGAAGCCGCCAAACGCTGTGATGTTGTGATTCGAAGCTGTGCGCAACCCTTTCATTTTTAAAAATACATTTTTTTTAAATTCGCCAAAAGAAGATGCCGTGTTTTTTGTTTTGTTTTTCGTTTCTTTTGAGAGGATTGTGAAAATAGAGTATCGTTTTGTGTTGTTTTGGACACAAAAAAGAGAGAGGAAACAGGACCACCAGAAAGGAAGGAGGAAGAAGGAAGGAAGGAAGGAAGGAAGGAAGGAAGGAAGGAAGAAAGGAGGGGAGGAAGGGACTCATATATACCGGTATTGCAACATAGCCCGTCAGGTGCCGAGCTGATCGAGCGGGGCTGATGGAGACAGGAGGAGGGCACACTCTCCGGGGCAGCAGCAGCAGCAGCAGCAGCAGCAGCAGCAGCAGCAGCAGCAGCAGCAGCAGAAGCAGCAGAAGAAGCAGCAGAAGAAGCAGAAAGAAGTACGAAGCAGCAGCAGCGTCTACAAGATGAGGCCGTCTCCGCGCAGGAGAGCAACAACTCACCAAAAACCCAATACCCCCTTCTTTGGAGCTTCTGAAGCCACACCACCCGCACCACTCTCTGGTGCATCTGCAGACCTTCATACGTCAATCAAATCGGTTGGTTGAGAGACTCGTGGCAGTTTCTGGCTGCTATCTACTCCTTCGTACTGCCTGCTGTGTACTGGTATTATACGACGTATCAGCTATCTGCCGCGAGCTGTGTGCTGCTGCGATTCTGCGAATCTTCGGATGGGTGCAAGAAAAGATGGACTCTGCCCCCGACCGATCCTCTTGTTGCCGAGAGCGTGTTGGCGTGAGTAGGCGAGAAGACGGCCCCGACCGAGTGGTTCCCATTGAAGGTAGGCTGCTCACTCCATGACCAGCCGCCGTAAAACCGCCCGCTCAGGCGAACTACTTCCATGACAGGCACCAGGTACAACAGGAATCCAAGGGTAGGAGGTGTTGTACAGCAAGCAGCATCAGTATCTATTACGTATCTGTGTCCCGCTAATAATCAGGTACGAATACCTGGTATAATCATTCCGGTACCATGCATAACTTGCTGTGCAGGGGGTTGTTGGTGGTCGCTGTATCGTGTATCATTTTCGTCTCCTGTTGCCCGAAGTCAGAAGGCAGAAACACAATAATTGCAACTTGCACATTTGGGTACACGACAGCACAGCACCAACAAGGCGCCAGACGGTTGGTTGTCGATTGCCACACACTCGTTCCTCTAGTGCTACGCGGGAGTATTGTCAGATAGCTGCAGATATATTAGCATTTAGTCCAAGACAAAGCGATTGGGTGTCTTGTACCCTACTACTGCACTACTTTACTGCAATAATAGTCTGTATTCATAGTCATGTTTCCACCTACTATATGATATCATATATATATACGTCTGTCTGTACTGTTACCAACTGCTGTAGGATTCATACAGTAACTATGCATGGAGAACAAGGCTTGAAGCCAATCCTGCTTATATTACTACTGTACGTAAATAGCTTGAGAGCTAACGACGTATAATATGTATGCTAATAAATAGCACCTCGTAGAAATATGCATGTAGATAGCGACTGAGTGAGTGTAAGGGGGGGGCGGTTCCGCACGCTCGTCGTATCATATACCGTAGTTTGTATCGTACCATGTTCATATATACGCACAAGAAGAGCAAGCCGGCAGCAAAACACTGCTTGCTGTACGTAGACTTCACAGCATAGCAGCAATACGTACAGGAGTACGTAGTAGTTCTGGTTTACGTCTCATGATGTTTTGTGGTGGTTCGTCGCGCATGCTACGTATCATATATACAAGTGAGAGCCTATGATACCCTCAAGTCGGGGAGTGGAAGACCTGTCTGTCTGAGTCTATTTGTGCTGCTGGGGCCTCTCGTCTGTGTCTGCGGGTTTCGTTTGCTTTGTTTCATTACCACCCACCTTGAAAGTCCCTCCTTCGTATATACAGCTCTGTCTGGGAGACCACCGGGCACTGCTGGTGTGACCACGTGCTATACTCGTAGATTTTTGCAGATTGTTTTGTTTGCAATGGCCAGCAATGGCCCATCAATCAATGTGAGAACTACGGCCAGTAGGCACGGCAGCGTGCTTGCTTTCTAAATTACGATGATAATCTAAATATAGCAACTATTAATAACTGCTGCTCTCGGAGGACACGCGCCAGTAGTATTAATAGTAGGTACACTACTTTAATACATCATATACACGAAATATCAACCAGTATATGCCTTGTAGGGATACGTATACAACAACTCAAAACAATCTAAAACCGATTCGTAGACAAACAAACGGCGTCGAAAGTGAATCTGAAGTCTGCATACCGCCCCACTCCTGCCTTCATCTTTTGTTCTCTCAGCAAACCGTAATTTTGATTGTTTTGTCATCGTGGTCCATATTTCTCACGTGAAAAAATATGGTACACAATACGTACGACGTACGTAGCAGGTGTGCGTGTAATAAGAGCATTTTTTATTACACACTTTTGCGCCCTTTTTACCCCAGGCTGGGAGTGGTACTACTTCTCTTGTTTTGTGGTGCCTTATGTGCCTTTCTTTCGCAAGACAAAGCAGATAAGGGGCGATAAGGGATGGGGCACGTGCTGTGCACTAAAATACCGCCGTTATGCATGCGAACTCCCTAAACCCCGTGGCCCGGGCCTACCTAAGAGGGGAACCACAGCCAGTATGGCATTCTATGACATATACGTACTACGTACGTACGTACGTAAGATGTAGGGCGAGAAAGTAAGAAAGGCGAGTATTAAAAGTATAGGCACTTTGTACGTAAAACGTTTCAGAGCGTATAAAGGTCGTTGTATCGTCGTATCGCCCCCTTCTTTTTGTATTTTACAAGAATACTAAATACGTCAGCTGTGAGTACAACCAATAGAACGGTATTCTTATTCCTATTGAATGGTCTGTACGCTGTATCATCAGCTGGTCTGTACCATGTAAGGGCTATATGGCTATTGCAGCTAAATATTATACGTAGCGTAAAGTGATTATTATGTGTCAGGAGAAAGCACTTCCATCCCTTGATATTAATAGTTGATAGTTGACAGGCATCAACTTTTTTGCCTTGACAACATGCCTTGACGGACACCAAACTACTACATTTTAGATTTGAGCACTCAGCCCTACACCCTTGTTGACGGCACCGTTTTGCCTTGCTTGTGGCTTGTACGTATGTCTCCTGACTCTCCTGACATATTTTATATTTTATCCTATTTTATACGTAGGCGCGGGCTATTATTACTATTTAATACCCTGGTAGATCAAAGCTCATATATACGGGATACGGGGGTTCGCAGAATGTGAACAATAAATAATTGATGGTGGGCTGATCGACTATTGTTTCGGTTGGTTGTTGGTCGTTGGTTGATTGATCGGTTGATCAATCACGATGGGCTGATTGGTTGGCTGTTGATTGATTGGTACCATACGGTTGAGAGTTAAGACAGGAGGGCCGGGTAAATCTTGAAAGGTAAATACGGCGGTATACGGCGGTGGCATCGTGTTAGTGGTTATTCATATTAATAGTCACTTTAGGTATACGAATACATAAAATGTGTCCTGATTGTTGTTGCTATCTATAGTGATAGTACTGCATACTGCAGTGCTCTGCTGCTGCTGCTTGCTGTGTCTTGCACCTTTGATTGCGTGTGTCAAATGTCAAGCATGTGTGGAAGGCTGTGTGCTGCTGCCTTAGTTCGTGCTCTTCAAGGAAGGCTTGTGTGCTCTTCTTGGTGTTCTGGTTCTTTCCCCCCCCTAGAATACTAATTCTTGGCAGATTGGTATGTACGTCATCATGTGTACGTAGGGTGTGCCGCCAAGTTTATCCTTCCTTGCAGTCTTCCAGGAAAATTGACCAGCCGTAGCCTCCGCTACAATTAATATTCCATTAATTAAGACGAAGCAGAGTCAGCTCTACGGAGTCTACATCTATTAATAGCTATGATATCTGTCGTACTCGCAGAGCAAAAGTTGCCGAAGAACACAGAAACCTGCAAAGCAATACTTTCAAAACGCATTATTATGATCCTTTGCTGCTGCCTTAGTGCGCGCTCTTCAACAAGGAAGGCTTGTGCCCCAAGGGTGTTCTTGTTTCCCCCTATCATAGAACACTAATTGGCAGAAATACCTGGTATGTAGATAAGGGTCCCCCTATAAGTCGGTCTGAGGGAGGCGGTATCCCGATATAAGGCGGTCAAAATCGCTTGGCGCCATTAGGAAATTGCACTCATAACCGGGGATGAATAAGGCGGCTTCCCTCTATAATATAGGGTTTCCCCCGTTGCCACAAAATTTTGACCAAGAATTTTGACCGAAAAAAAGTCTGTTGTTTTTGGTCGAAAATAAACGCCCCGCCGCTGTGGTCTGTTCGCAAGCCGCAAAAAAATAACGAGCAGCGGGAGAGAAAAGCGAGCACCGAAACGTACATACCGAACTGATTTTGAAAGCACCAAGGTGCCTAGAACGCGCCACACATGACAACACCACCCCTACCCGCTTGGCACAGCAGCGAAATAAGTAGTAGAAACACGACGCTGCTGTTCCTGGGCGGTGACAAGCCCGGTAGCTTCTGTAATCGCGCGTGGTGTCAGGCGACCCCTCAAAAGCAGGTCTCTTTTTTGCTCCATGGTATGGCGTACCGCACAGCAATTTTTTCAGCGCGAAGCAGCTTTTTCGTAACCACCAACCTTGCTAGCACACGAGACACAATATAAGACAAGACCTGCGCGCTTGGTGCAGCTGCGACATAAGTAGTGGAAACACGACGCTGCTGTGGCTGGGCAGTGGCGAGCCCGTTAGCTTCTGTAATCGTCAGTGGTGTGAGGCCACCTGTCAAAAGCAGCCCTCTTTTGTGCCCCATGCACAGCAAATTCGTTTGGCTCAAAGCCAGCATTTCCATAACCGCCGAGCCCGCTGGAACACCACATACAAGAGACAACCAGCACTATCCGCTTGCTGCGGCAACGACATACGTAGTAGAGGCAAGGTGCCGCTGACTGTCAGCGGTTAGGGGCGTGGTAGCTTCCGCATTCGCTTGCGTTGTCTGTTGCTGCTGTTGGAGTTGCTGTGACCAAAAGGACAAACGCACAGAGGAAAGCTGATCGGGCTACTCGGCGATGGACACTAAACTACAGTTGTTTCTAAAGGACAAAAAAATAAACTTTTCCAAGCTCTTCGAAATAATTCAAAATTTTGGGAATAATCACAACAAAAATAATTACCGAAAAAAATGTCTCAAAAACGCCCCGCAACCGCGTTTGGTCAAAATCTCAAACATAAAAGACCAAATCTTTGGTTTTTTTCTCATGGGGGAAACCCTCTAATAAGGCGGTCACAATGCTTTGGCAAACCACCGCCTCACTGGGGGGCCCCTGTTGTACGTCATGATGTATGTATGTGTACGTACAATAGTAGGGTGTGCCGTCAAGTCTCTCCCTGCAATCTTCCAGTAAGATTGACCAGCCGTCGCCTCTACGTACCATTACATGAATAGCAGAGTCAGTACGAAGCTCTACGGAGCCAACATCTATCTACAACGCAGCGGGGGAGCACAGTAAACAGGACCTACGGTATACACAAAAACCTATATATTTACCTACTTTTACTATCAATATTTGGTCCTATGTACTACGTATGGTCCTCCGTAAATATGATATCTGTCTACGACTCGCAGAGCAAAAAAAAGTTGCTGAGAAAGAACAGAAGAAACCTTCGTTGCAATATTAATATTTACACGTTCAACACGAATCATGATCCAACCCCACCACCACCACCAGCACCAGCACCAGTCCGATGCCTTTTCGACCAGACATGGTACGAACGCTCTTAAATAGTCGTAACATAATGCAGCAGCAGCAGTAGGGGCCCGCCAAACAGAAACACCTACGTGTACGAGTAACAAATCCGAGCAAGCCTCGGAGCCTTGCCTGGCGTGACACCATTCTTGAACACCCTTGAGGATAGGCCGTTATATCATACAGGATTTAGTACTACGTACAGCAGTGCTCTCCGCTGAGCACAATTTCTTAATCCAATTTTCTTAGCTCCCCCCCAAAATTTCTGAGCCTTGATCTATATATATATCTGTTATTTCTTATTCATGGGCCTAACTAATAATAATAATGTGCTGCTGCTGCTGCTGCTGCTGTTGTGGGATTGTTCTTGCGTCGAAAATAATACGATTGATTGGTTGTCGCCCTCTCTGTACGGCGGCTGCTTGCTGTGTACGACGCGTTTTTGCAACGTTTTTTTACGCAAAATGGTCACGTCTGGGAAAAAAAAGAGCGAATTCGCACAAAAAATATAATCTGACTACGAAGTACTCGTATTAATACGAGTACGTACGTATTTATACTCTGTCTGTTGGGACAGGTTGGGATGTAGAAAAACATATTATTCGTCGTCCTCTGTTGACCTCCTGGAACTTCGTACCCACTACCCAGGGCAGCCGCTCACTGCTTGCTGCCGGCATTTACACCTACTACCACCTGCAATAACATTATTAATAGAAGAACGTCCTCGCGATGGTTGTAGGTTGAACTATGATGTACGCAACAATACTAGAGAGACACGCACACGCCACAACAGCAGCCAAAAAAAGCTGTTAATACTTTTAATTGCACCGGCCTGCAAAGTTGAGAGCACGATAATACATCAAGTATTATTCGTTGAACTCACAGACAGCTGGCTGGCTGGCTGGCTTGCTGGCTTCAGGAGGAGGATCAGCAGCAACAGGAGCAGTGTGAGAGTGTGCAAATCACCCGCCGAAAAAGCAAAACATATTATACGATCTCTCGTTGCAGTTTGAAGTTGTTACGGCTGGCGTTGGTAATCACTCTCATCATCGGCAGAGAGCAGTGTGAGGATGTGCCGAACAAGGGGCAGACGATTGGCATTCTTTACCACCAGCAAAAAAAAAAAAAAAAAATTATCTCTCGTTGCAGTTTAAAGTTACGGCTGGCGTTGCTCATCATCGGCAGAGCACAGCAAGCAGTGTAATAATGAGGTTGTTGTCCTAACTCATTCAATCGTATAGATATTGCCCCCACGGTCTGCTGCAGCAGCAGCAGCAGCAGCAGTATAACTACGTCACTTGTCCGGCCAAATCGAGCAGCAGCAGCTAGCTACTCGTAGCTGCTTTAGACAGCAGTTAGTTGCAGTTGAATCAAAGGTGAGTCGGTGAGTGAGTGAGTTTGCCTGTGGGCAAAACCACCGCCCTGCCAGGTTTGGCACCGATCTTCTCCTGCATTTGCAACCGGTAGCTACGACGTACGCGACAGAATCTGATAATTAAGAATTTGAGACTGGGATTTTGCGGGAACAATAAAAATGCGACCTCTGGCCAAAAATAAGAGATTTTAACATCTGTCGCTGCTACTGTCTGTCGCGCACTGCTCGTACATACTCGTACTGTTATTTTACATCGTACCGAAACGTGTACAACGACCTATGATACTACCCGTACGTTCGTTCCAGAAAGTGCCAAGTACGAGTACGAGTACTGTACGCAGTTTGGGACCCTACGTAGTGCGATGCGTGTTGTGTGTACGTATCGTTACGAGCAATGATGGACGGCTTGGTCACTCACCCATTCGTTGCCACGCCGACCACCAGGAGAGGGCGTGCGAGGTGTTTGCGCCTTGCCTTGCCTTGCCCTCTATTATACCTTATTCTGCAGATGATGCGATGATATGCCAACTACTACTACAGCAGTAGTAGTAGTAGCAAAAGTTTCAGCTGTCCGCCTTTCTTTTCCCTCTCTCGTCAACGATCTCTCGATCTCTGCTGCTTGCTACGTCGTATGGTATGATGTTTGTACTTCTGATGTCGGGGATGATGATGGTGGCGTGCACGCACCACAGCTCAATTGTTGTGCGCGTGCCTTCTCGATGATGAGGTGTAGGGCTCAGTGTTGTATTGCATTGCAGCATGTGAGCGCGCGTATCAACCTCTCTCGATCTCTGCCCGACCACACCCATACGAGGACGTACACACACATAGACGCAGACAGAGTACGCTGCTACTCGTATATATGTACGTACTGAAATCCGTCTTCCATGACACGCGAAAAAAAGATCCGGATTCCAGCCTCTCGTATGTACGAGCAGCATCTCCATTGTGCCCATCCGCATTTCACCCCTTGTGACCCCCCCCTTCTGATTGTAATCTATTACCCGCCCCCCCCCCCGCCCCCCTTCCGTCAACTGCCAAGAGCCCACAGCAAGCGCCCGTGGCCCGTGACCTCTACAACTCGCTCAAGGGTTGTTTTCTTGGCTTTTTAATGGACATTTATTTTCAGATCAGCCTCTCTCTGTCTCCTGGATCATGTTTATTTTCCGTACGTAGTATAAAATCATACAGCCAGTATACAGCAGTACATACTATGCATACTTGGACTTGGACATGGTGTTCTACGTATAGTATGTACCGGTATCTTGTATGATAACTGATAACTGGTTTTATCAGTTTTATTGTGACTGTTGACTTTTGAATGCCCGGTAGCGTTGTCGGTTGTCGGTCGCTGTTTTTGAGCCCTTGGCTCTTTTTTCCTTTCTTTCCTTGCTCTTCTTTCATCGTAAATCAGATCTGGGGCTTCCCTGTTATTGTGAGCCTCTGGGGTCTGTCTGTCTTTTGTGCCTCTTGTCGTAAAAAATATCGATAAAAAACGCAATATTACTTGGCCAGACTTTTTACGAAACCGTGTGTGTGTGGTTTCTTCGAGTAATATAAAATAATACAACTAACTGTGCTTCGTACTGTATTAATATGAACACATCATGTTTTTGTATTTTTCACACCCCCTGCAGCCCCCTGTACCCTGTTGTTGTTGTTGTCTTCACATTAAAAACCGTGCCGGTCTCTCTATCCAGTACCTCCATCTGTCCGTACTAATCCAACCCTTGACACGGTCGATTCCCGTGGTCGCAGGCTAACTTGTGCGTATCACATTTTATATGTCGTTTAGTGGTGTACCATCCGCGGTTTAATAAGGCCATCATCATCATGGTTGAAATACGATCAGGTGAAAAAAAGCTTGCCCCGAGAGAAAAAGAGTACGTGGAATTATTAATAGGGTGGCTAGTGGGGGCATCTTTCAGCAGTGAAAGCAGTAACCAGATATATACGAGGTACCTGGTAAATACCTTACAACTTTCTTTGTAGTGTACTGGAGAGAAGGCCACGTTATTAATAGTAGACTAGAGTAGTTGTCACGGGGTGGTACGTACACCACTGGTGTTGCTGCTGCTGCTTGCTGTAATATGTACGTACGATACAAAATGCTACTCGCCGTATACCAGTATATATACGAGTGTGTGTATTGTACATACGTATACTATGTGTATGCAAGAATAGAAGCACACTCTTACTGGATACCATATAATATGTATTTATTAGTATTTATGTATTATATGTACGAAGTATGTATATGTATATGTATGTATGTATCGTTATGTATGTATCATACGGTTCTACAGTATATATGTATGAAGTGTTGCGAAATCACGCGACTTCACAACTGGATACGTACGTTTGGATTTATGATGCACTCTCGTCCAAGGAAAATGGAACCCACACCAACCAACCAGAAGGCAGTTGTTGTTCTTCGAGCCTTCTTTGTGGGTTTGCTGTCCGATACAACAGGTGTACGAGTACACTTATTCATATATTTGACGCCAGTCAGTGAAGACTGAGCTGATCTCGTTTCTATCGTACCTCAACTCTGGCCTAGATCCCCCTCTCAGACATGCCTATTTATCCTTACCAGTAAGCCACGTTGTGTCCGTTACTCGTTATCACCCACCACAGCGATTTTTGCAGAGGCCGTAAATAATGCGTGTCCTGTCTGTCTACGGACAAACCTGTCCTACATGGATACCCCGACATACCGACACTAATAATAATACTGATACTACTCCTGGTATAATAGATAGATGTGGTACACGTTTTATTACGAATAGTAGTAGCTTTACTTTTCCAACCCCCACCCCCCCGTTTCTTTGTTGGGGGGCGGGTGAGTTGTTGTGTATGGTATTACACTACGTCGTAAAGGATATACCTGGTATTTCAGTCCCTTTGCCGACCCCCCCTCCCCCTCCCCCGTTCCTTCGTTGGGGGGGACTGAGTTTTTGTGTGAGCATATACGTATTNAGTAATCCGTGTTTCATTATGTGGATTTGTGTTTTTCTGCGTATGGGTGACTCAAGTGCACGACGGGCACCGAGCGTCAAAGATTAAAGGCGTGTATGTGTTTTGTAACTTTTATGAACCCTGGTAGGTTTGTACGTGTGTGAGTGTGTAGCGTACGTTTTGATTTGTACCAGATACGCTTTAGTACGGTGGTTTCCGTCTTGGTATTATCTCTTCTCTGTGTCGCCAATCTGAACTGGCGAGCATGCTGCTGCTGCTGCTGCTGCTTATTAGCGCTCAGCGCTTTTTTTGCTGCTTTAGGGTCTTGCTGTTTTTTTAGCGCTTGCTGTTTTTTCAGCGCTTGCTGTTTTAGCGCTTGCTGCTCATAGCATTTGTTGCTTAGCGCTTGCTGCTACGTAGGTGCTTTGCTGGATTGCCTTTTTTGTTGCGTTTTTTTTTTTAATGGTGGGCTCGCTTTGACATTCAAGAGAGCATGCAGTAGAATTAAGTGCAGTAAAATTACGCAAAAGTGTATACTCTTCGTAGATAGAACCAGCCGGACACGACGGGGTGTGCTAAGTTCTTAGTTTTGCCGTCAAATCCGCTTTTGTTTATTTTATGGTGTTTTTTATATGTCACACACGGCAAAAACAGCACGTACTTGTCCCGCGTGTGGTAGTAGTAGTCTATTGCTTTTTTTTTTTACCATGAATACTACTACGGGTACTTTGTCGACGGTATTTTTGTACTTATCCCCTCAACCGAAAGTACGTACGTACTGAGCGCGCGAACGTTGGAAGGCGTCTCTTGTTAGGAGCTTGGACGGTGCTCCGTCTCGAAAGGGATGCATGCATGCGTGGTCATTTTTGCCTGAATTTCGCGACGAGCTGCTCAAGCCCCCGACATCGGCCGAGGCTGCTTTGCGTCCTCCACGAGCCAGACCTCCGGGGCTGACGCATAGCGTGCCCGCCCAGGTGGACTGCCTATCAGGCACACCTGTTCACTCAGAGCAGTAGTGCGTAGCATCTCGCTTGCGTCGGCCTCCGGGCCTGGCCGCCGGTGGTACTGTCGCTTCAGTGGTGTATCTTCACAAATGACCAAGAAGGCAAAAGCAAAAAATGAGTACGCCTCCAATGATCGTACCACGTAGTGCGTATACGGTAAGACACCCACGAGGTGGTTACATAGTACTCCCGTTGCTGTCTCTGGAAGTGGCCACACAGGAAATTCAATTAACTCATTGAAGCTGTCATCCATATGCATGCCCACCTCACAAGCGGTTCTTAGTAGGATGCAGCCCACCCTTCACGCGACTCGCCCAGCACCCCACGACGCTTCGCGCTTGGTGCTAGCAATGTCTGCCTGGTCGGTGAAAACCCGATATGCTCCGTCCCGGCATTGTAGGGGTGCGAGGGTCTATGGTCATACGACTACGGCCATGCATGGATATCGAGCACACTCCAGTTCCTCGTCAAGGGGGTGGGTATTTGTGTGGCCTGAAACGAACACTACGTACTTTGTTTAGCCCCATTTCCACACACGCACCACCTTCTTTATATTCGCCTGTGGTGAATAGTTGTGTGATCTGAAACTAATAATAGACTCATCCATCCCACCACGTCACCATATAGGGGTTGCGCTTGATATTACCTCCATATTTTTCTGGCCGGTTGAGCCCCTCAAGGGATCATCCAACGGTTACTCTATACCTGTAGTGTGGTGATGTATGCTATGGAATTATTTACAAGTGTCTTTGTTTTGGCACTAGGCTAGGCCTAGAAAGGTTGGCCGGGTTGCGGGTGAGATATCGAGCTCCTCCTGTGAGGAGCTCATACCATAATTTGCCACTACCCCTTTGAGGGCATTGTTGAGCACAAGGTTTAGCCCCCCCCCCCAGCTGCTCCTTTGTTTGGAGGGTGAGTTGTTGTGTGGTCTGACGCTAAATGATGCGTCTTTTAGTCCCATTGCCCACCCACGTCCACCCCCTCCTCCCGATCGTTTGTCGAAAAGTGAGTTGTTGTGTGATCTGACCACAAATAACAATACGTATTACAGTCCCTTTGCCCCCGCACCCATACGACTACGACCATGCATGAGCATCGAGTACACCGATGCGAGGGTCTATGGTCATACGACTACGGCCATGCATGGATATCGAGTACTCCCCCCGCCCCCCCCTGTTTCGTCGTTTGGGAGGTGAATTGTGTGATTTCTGACGCCAATACTGCGTAATTTAGTCCCTTTGCCGACCCCCCTCCCCACCCGTTTATTCGTTCAGTGGGGGGGGGGCGGGTCTACGCATTGTCCTGCATAGCCGTAGTTGTACGACCATAGACCCTCGCATCCCTGCAATGCCGGGGACGGAACACGTCGGGTTTTCACCGGCCAGGCAGACATTGATTTTGCTTGTCCCAATCGCGAAGCGCCGTGAGGTGTTGCGCGAGTCGCATGAAGGGTGAGCTGCATCCTACATACTAAGAACTCATTGTCATGCATAGCCGTAGTCGTACGGCGACATAACCTCGCATGTCCCTACAACGCCGGGACGGAGCACGTCGTGTTTTCACCGACCAGGCAGACTTTGCTTGGGATGCGGGGGCGTACTCATTTGTTGCTTGCCTTAGTCATTTGACCATTGACTACACACCCCTTTCGATACGGATCACCGGGGGGTTCTTTTGTGATCTGACTACTGTAGTGGTGCTGTACTACCAATACTACAAAAGCATGATTTGTTATTCATTGAATGGTGGATTAACGGATTGCACAGCGGCGGGTGCGCAGGAAGACGGTCGGTGTTTGGTTTCTATTCCAGCCTTTATTTGTCGGCGATACAATGCTCGTCCCTTTCACTATTATGATGGGAGGAGTGCTAAAGTAGTTAGTTGCATGTACGAGTAGATGTATGTTAATATCAGCAGCAGCAGCAGCAGCAGCAGTACATGTCGACGAATGGACACGTGAAAAACCAGGCCCCTAAAAAAGCCGGCCAAGTCTCGGATTTATTTGTGATCGAACGGCGGCGTAACAACACCACCACCACCACCACCACCACCGTTCACCCTAACGGAAGGCAAGGGACTGACTCTCTGACACTCTCGATACCTGTATCCGGCATCTCCTTACACCGGACCGGTGTATCCGTTACCACTGCTACTGCTGCTGCACATGAACGAAGTATATCCGGACCGGATCTACATCTCCAGACATGACTACACGAAAAAGCTGGATCTTGCCATCAATGAACCTGGTTATCTCTCTCCCTCTCTCTCTCCCTCTCTCCCCCTTTCTCTCTTTCTCTCTCCCTCTCTCTCTCTCTCGCCCTCTCGTCGACAAACCAAAAGCCGCTCACTCTTGGTTCACGCGGATCAAAATCTTCCGGAGGCGCGATGCAGACAGACTTATCATATCACCATACATACGCGCTGAACAATGCGCACACACACCCGCCTGCCTGCTGTGGTCTTAGCAGTGGCCAGCCTATCAATTTAACTCTTACTATTATTGTCAAGGATCTCTCATTGCTGCCCCCACAAACTCTGCACTCTCCGTGTCATGCGAGGAGAGGATATGTGGCGCAACAATAAACCCACGACCTCCGACAACGTGGGCCGCACGCTAACGAACGACGCTGCCGGGATCCAGGGCACATTTTCCCATTGGGGAAACCAATCACCGCGAGCGACGCCGATCGCCACAGAGTGACGGAGAACGCGGAGGCCCCTGCCTACACTAGACACTGACTGCCACGTACTACTACGTAACTACCGTCACTTGGTACTACTACTACATACAGTAGTCAGTGTGCGATTGATATACATTAGCAGTGCGCGCTTCTTTTGGTGTCAGCAACCAACAACAACAACGGCGACGACGATGCTTAATATGAGATGCTTTGTCGTCTCCTTTAGTAGGGGTAACGAATACCATGTTTCCTGCCTGGGGGATACATATATATCATAGAATACATTACATACATACTACCATATATAAAATAAAAGGAGAACGATTCCGACGAGCCGTTTAGTTTTGTTTTTGTTTTGTGGATGGATGGCCACATCACATTGTTACTACTCACCAATCAAGACATCAAGGTTACGTACATAGATAACCGAGAGGCCCACACCACCCTTCCACCCCCCATCCCACAACCCCCAATTTATAATTCTTCTTATTGAGAGTCCGCATTTTTTTTTCGCGGGCAAACGAGAGTAGTAGGTACATATTGTGGCGCGTGCTACGGTAGAGGTAGCACTTTTGGCTGGATTATTTTCTGAACGATCGGGCTCCTTAACCCAAATTCGTCGGACTTTCATCCTTGTGACGAAATATGTTTCAGAATTTACTTCGGCCATGCGATTTCTCATCCGGTAGCACTTTTATTTTCCTCCAAAATCATTTTTTCGGTGAGGTATGACGTTCCTTAAGTGAGGAGCTCAGAAAAAACATGGTGCACCTCTATCGTAGCATGCGTCTTATATATATGTACAAACTTAACATTACACACATAATATATGTACCTGGTATGTACGTACCTGGTGTCAATTGCCTGGTGTAGTATACCCCTCGTACTGAAGGTGTGTGTTTGGGAACACAACAAAATATGATACATACATACCTGGTAGCATACTCTGTAAATTATATGCACGAGTAGTATGTATCATATTATACGTATCTACATGATGTGTGTAATATGACACTCCTCGTAAGAATTATGATACAAATCATCACATCTACGCATGCATATATATATATGTATATGTTTTGTATGCGCTCTATCTTGGCTACCCGCTCGGTGGGAGGACATTGCCCCCCCCCCCCCCCGTCACTCCTTTGAATCAAACGGTTGACCGGGGTGTATGTAGCGCACACGATAACATATGTATAATATACTGATTGCTGTGTGTACCTGGTAACATGTGCTGACAGGCCCCCTGTTTCTGCCGCATGCTGCCTTTTTGACCGTACCGTGAACGAGCCCGAGATTGCGACACACCCTTTAAGATCGAAGAGGGACCGCCCCGAACGACGGACGGGCCTGCCTATTTTGTTTGGTAGCGTTAGGCTCACTATTTGCTGGTTGTCTGGACGCATGCTACGATAGAGGTGCACCATGTTTTTTTCTGAGCTCCTCACTTAAGGAACGTCATACCTCACCGAAAAAATGATTTTGGAGGAAAATAAAAAGTGCTACCGGATGAGAAATCGCATGGCCGAAGTAAATTCTGAAACATATTTCGTCACAAGGATGAAAGTCCGACGAATTTGGGTTAAGGAGCCCGATCGTTCAGAAAATAATCCAGCCAAAAGTGCTACCTCTACCGTAGCACGCGCCGTTGATGTTGCTTGTTATACGCTTATACTTCCAATACAACGACGAAGAAACTAATACATTGGAATTTGGCAGGCCCATATATATATGGTCTCCGTGCCTGCAGCACGTCCTGTTGTCGAGGCGCTGTGCCCACCACTCCCGATGTCAACAATTTCTGCATCCATCCATCCATCCATCCATCCATCGAATCGGATGTACATGGCAGGCGAGGCCGAGCGAGACATGGTCAGGTAGTTTTTAACTCTTGCTATTGAGAAGAGCAGCAGCATCCTGCGGTTCGTTATTCTCCTTTTTTTTGTAAACGAGATCTGGGAGCATCTATCTACTCTGTACGTACGTGTGTGTATCTATCTATTTGTGTCTTGCCTGTGCTCGCGGTGTATGTAAATGTGTGTATGTATGTATGTATGTATGCATCTCGTATTGAATAGTTATCGAACATGTTATTGTTACTATACTACTACTTTACTGTTGTAGTGCAAGGAAAGGTGTTCGGGATGGTGGGGGGTGGTGGGCACAAGGCAACATGATGAGCGACTGCGCACGCACACGGACAACGTAGTTACTAGTAGTAAGAAAATGTGTTTTAATGTCGGGTCTCTGGCCAGCCAAAGCAGTTCCGACATATATATATATATATATATATATATACCAGGGGACCAGGGGGCCTGATGCAACCAACCAGGGTTTTACTGTTTTTACAATTAGGGGGTGCGGCGATGCACTGGTTGGTGCATTTTTGTCGTCCAAATTCCGCATAGCGCACCATCTGCTGGAGGCAACGTGCGGATTACTACCGCAATTAATTCTTTTTTTGAGGGCCGCGCCCTTTTTCGCCGCAAGCGAAAAAAACGTGCGTCCCACTTTTCGCCGTACATGTCATGTATATGTATATATAATAGGTGAAAAAATATGGGGTCCTTTTCGACGCATGCGGCGAAATTATTGCTTTGTCCGCTTCGCCGCAGGCGACGCACATTTGGAGTGTATTTGCGCACTTGTACATACATATATACTTCGAAGTAGTTGGTTTGGCTTGTGTCGTTATGTTCTCGTACTCGGTACGTTGGCATTTCACTTGCTTTAATACCCGTTCATTTTCGTTTATTTTGGTTTTGTTTTTTGTGTCTCACAGTCTGTGACCACGTTATTTGTATCTCTCCAGGATTACTGTAGGAATCAGCACAGACACTGTGGGTGTGCTGATTATGTAGTTGGGTAGAACTAACGGGTTTAATGTGAAGACAACACACACATATAATACCATACGTCCAATTTTCATGTTAGTTTTCGCCTGCGGCGGCCCTCCGGGGCCCCCTGGCGGGTAGCCGCACCACGTTCTGGACGCCTAATTCTAGCCCTGCAACCAATCACCGCTTGTTCGAACATCGGTTCAAAGCACACCCAAACTGATGCTTCACGGCTAAGGGTCCGTGTAGTGATCATAACGAACTTTACTTATGGGACAGAGGAAGTATCATCACGATCGCTTGACTGTCTGCTCACCCCTGTCCTTGACCCTACTCAATGAATCCTAACCCCCCCGCTTGGCGAGCGAGAGCACCGCTTTTGAGACAGCAAGCAGAAGAAGAAGTATGCAGTACGAGTAGTATAATAGCAGTACGAGTCCCGCGCAATCAATTGTTTTGTTCGAGGTGCTGGTTCCTTCGTGGATATAGGGTGTGTCTCAAGATCTGGCGCCCTTGAAGCCGCCGAGTGTGTGTTCACAAATAAATAAATCAGAGACCTCGAGACGGTTCAAGGGCCACAAGCTTACTTACTACGCTGTGCGTACACTCGCCGCCGTTCGTTGCGGACACTACTCGTTCCGGTGTGCCGGTGCTTTACATCATTTCCGAACCGTAAATAAAGGAGACTGCCCACGCAGAAAATGTTATCAATTACATCAGACGGCAGCAGCAGCAGCCCAAATACATACTGCTGTATATGTATATCTGCAGCACCAGCAGCAGCGCCATTTACTGTTTATACCAGGTGTTCATATTAACATTAATAATACGTACATAGAACTTTGGAATATGGCGCGCGACTTGTCGTATTAAGATCGTCTCCTGCACGGACCACGCGTTGGTGTGTTGGTGTATTGGGCAGACTCCATCCAGTCTCCAAGTCTCCAGTAGGCTTATGTATTTATTGATAGGACAAGCGTTCGCCTTAATAATTTGGTCAGGTGTCAGGCGTGGCCCGCACTTCTTAGTCAGTCGTGGTCCGCCTTTAGTGTTTTTTTCGCTCGATTGCGAAAGCGGTGCAGCCGCGGATCTGACAGCGGCGTAGACATTACACGTACGTACCAGTACGTACGAAATACGTGATGGGCTGTTCGAATTTGCACGTATCATCGTAGTGTTTTACTACCTGACACCCTGTTCCCATGTATTTGGTATTTTGACCCCGCAGTGGCCCCATTCCATTTGGCACCCTGCTTCCATCCACAAGGTGCAGAAACATAATCAGCCCTCCGCAGGCGCCGCCGGGGGTCCACCTGGCACCCTGTTCCCGTTTGGTATCATATAGGCCCTACATATCTACAGCAACTCCTGCTATACATATGATACGCACGTAGGATACGTACGTACGTGCAGGTTTTCCGCCGCCGCGTTTCTGATCTCGTGCTGGGCCATTGTGGCCGGATGATTGCCCTCGGCGTGTTATGTGCCAGGACCTCGCCTCGCCTATTTGGCGAACGGAGTGATATGCATACCCTCAATCCCTCAATTGACTGCACATGGGGAGGGGTGTATCTGTATCCCCCCACTGCTTTCTACAAAAAATGGGGGGGGGGGGGTGTACTCATGTCGTGCACGGCCGTAGTCATATGACCATAGACCCTTGCATCCCTACAATGCCGGGACGGAGCACGAAGGGTAAGTATCCCCCCTTCGTCCATTGCTCGAAGCCACCGAGTAATACCATGCACCAAGGACACCCCCCACTGTGACTACAAAATGGGGAGAGGTAAGTGTCCCACCATTACCTACAGATAAGATAGGGGAGGAGGGTGTATGGCCCCTTTCATTGTCCTGTCCAGTGCTCCAAAAACCGTATCCCACAATGCATCAAGGAATGCGGCCACAACCAGTAAGTAGACCACACCTCCACCACCAGTGACTCGTACTGCAGTACCAGGCATCATGTGCCTGCGCAACGTACGTACGATGAGTGCGCTGCCGTATCTGCATAATATAATACCTGATACCTGGTGCATGTAATATGTTGTTTTGTGGTGGTGGCGAGATCGCAGTCAACATTACAAAAAACGAGAGGTTCGAAAATGGGCCATCGTGAAAAGCATGATGACCAGGCCAGCAGGAAAAGTGGTGGGCGACACCAGTGGGAATGTACGGCAACATAATGCGGATGCCAAGCATTGTGACCTTACAGACAACCCCTGTATCTCGCCCGAAATGACTAGATAGAGAGGCTGGCATGAGACCCTTGGTCGCTTGTTCTCACGTATTGCACCAAAGCAGTACGAACTGAACATAGTATTATTGATATTAATACTTTGGAACCAGACGGCAAGTTCTCCAGCCACAACGCAACAACAACAGCAGCAGCAGCAGCAGAAGCAGTTCTGCGCATGCATGTGCAACCGTACGTTATCAACTGAATGAAGTGGAGTGTTACTATTAATACTTCGATCGTCTGGGTATTTCATAAGTTGCGGCAGGTGTAAGAATATCAGGTACAGTTTCATACGTACGTACGGGTTTATCGTTTCCGGGTTTCGACTACGCCTGCTTTGCCCCTGGTGCCGGTGTTGCTGCTTTTGCTACTGAAACCACAACAACAACAGCAATAATAGTTCTGGCCTACACGCAGGCCTATCAACAACAACAACAAGTGGCGTGGCGTGTCGTGCCGCCCACTCGTCCATGTGTGCCTCCTCTGCCATACTCGAACAGCTGTGCGTGTTGACCTGATGACGAAAACGAATGCCACTACGACTGCCTTCCCGTTTCCCTTCCTGTGTTGTCGATGGTTCCTGGAGCCAGCCTTGTGCCCATCGGCGGTCTCGTTAGAGAGACATGGGAGATTCCTCAGGTTCAAATGAAATCGCGATGGTACTAATAATAACCTGAATGCTGCGCACTGATGATCATGATCTTTTTAGGGAGACTTCTTTCGAGCTGTGGTTGTGAAGCCGCTTCCCTACGACGTCCACCACGCACGCCAACATAGACACCAAACCAACACAGACTACAGAAACCTATGGTACAACATTTATCCATCGTTCGGTGTATTATCGTATATGTTCAAGTTATATCTGTCGGGGCGTTGGTATTACTGCAGGACAGCTACACGCAAGAGTATTAATTATGAGAATACCCTATTTTTTCCAGGTAGTAGGTGATGGAAAGTGTTGTATCTTGAAACAACCAAGACACAAAATCAATTCACCCGCCAAGACACCAAATAAATTCACCCGCCGTTTTTTTCCCGTAGTAACAATGAAATGCTGTTTCCCGACGTTACGTTCAAGTTATGTCTGTCGGGACGTTGGTATTACTGCAGGGCAGCTACAAGCAAGAGTATGACTTTTGAGAATGCCCTGTTTTTTCGAGGTGATGAGCATTGTTGTATCTTGAAATAACCAGGACACCAAATCAATTCACCCGCCAAGACACCAAATAAATTCACCCGCCGTTTTTTTCCCAACGATTCCCGTAGTAAAAAAGAAGTTCGGTTTCCCGGCGATATGTTTTGTATATTTGCCCGACGTATCGCTTGTAAAGCGGTATCTTTAAATTTGTTTTATGGGCAAGGATCCCAACTGGCCAATTATCAAGATTTTTGTAATCCAACAGCCCAGAAAAACACATTCTGGACTGTTCTAGGCATCTAGGCATACTTCGTATAATTCAAAACCCAACGCGTCCCTCTTTCGTCAAAATTAATTATTCCACAAGCTCAGGCCAGGCATTAATTAATCACGTCCACCCTACCCCTATTATTATATGTGTACAGTAGTGATCGGCTATACGATAATCATACAACTTGTTTTGGTGAAAAATCTTGATTATTATTGAAAAAATTCCAGTTTTTTTTTTCTCGTTTAAAGAACAAAGTCTTACCTGAAAACTGAAACAGGCAAGGAAAGTACCAAACACTGGACTATTTTTCAATTCCGTCCAGCAGAATGGATATTTTTCGCCAAAACAAGTATATGGTGGTCGTATATCCTTTCACTACATCTCCGTGAATACATTTTGAATATGTTGTCTTCTATAGTACAGTCTAATAATACCATGTGGTTTTAAGAGTTGTTGGAGTACAAACATCTTGGCAATTGACTATTTGGAATCCTTACGTACGTACCGTTGAACTTTGTAAAGGGTAACTTAGTATCTATTATACCGCTAAAGCGACATCAAAGATGCAAAACATCTTCGGGGAAGCGAAATTTCATTTTTAGCCACGGCATCGTTGGGAAAAAAACGGCGGGTGAATTATTGTCTCAGTTCTTTCAACACAACAATATACATCACCGGCAAACAACAGGGCATTGTCAAATTATAATAGTACCCTTGTGTAGTGTGTAGCTTGCCATTGTAAGTATCAGGAAGTGTTGACGCAGGACCACAGCCCGTAGGTACATCTAGTACCTGTAGAGTGCGCGTCTTCCCGATATGACCCAACAATGATCTCCATTGCTTGGACAGCCCATGGACCAGCCTATGGACCAAAACCCCTTGGGTAACCATGGTATATACCATGGTCAGCCACGGAACAACCCACGGACACCGGCCATGGATCGACCCATAGCATAGTTCGTGGATACTTTATGGATAAAAAACCCGTGGGGTACGCCACGGTTAACCACGCACGGTGTGCGTCATGGTTTACCCCACGGACTGACCCATGCATGGTCATTGCCATGGTTTCACCATGGAACAACTCCACGGCATGCCCCACGGTTTGAGTTAGGATTGGGGCTACAGTAGGCCCTGACATTTTCCATGGAACACCACAAAAGGGCGCACTCTATATATATTATACAACATAACAAAAACAACAGCTGTGGGATTGAGGATTTCGTCGAAACTCACCTTTGCTAGCTGAGAGCGATACTTCGATCGCGCGTACTTACGGGTTTTATATGTTCTCATGCAGGATATACATCCCGTATGAGGAGAACACAATATGAGGCTGTAGAATTCAGGGAGCGTTGTTTCTGTCTTTGAAAACATAAAATAAAATGTAACTACCCGCAGGTTGCACCATGGGGTACGGCATGGTGGGGTTTTCCATGCCGTGGGCTATATATACTCCATGGCATACACCATCGAAGTTCATGGCACATGCCATGATGTCATGCCATGATGTCGTCGTGGCATTTGACATGACGTGCCGAGTGTTGGTCACGGATGGGGTGTCACACGGGCTCTCCCATTGGGTATCCTATCAATGATCCACGACACGACGACACGTGCCACGGGGCAACCATGGGTACACCACCTGGTTGGTGTGCCCGTGGAACAATTCATGGGACCGTCCATGGGGTGTCCAATGAAGATATCCCATGGCATACCCCATGTGAATATGGTTTCGTTTCGCGGAATGGGCCATGTGGTATGTACGACGGGGCCAACCATGCGGGAAATTTCGTGGTATTTTCCATGGAACGTGCTTTGGGTGATCCTGGCATATGCCATGGAAGCATTTGATTTGTGGGTTCATTCATGAGACGAAGAGTGTCCACGCTGGCATCGTCGGGCACCAAGGAATAAACCATGGCGTGCTCCATGGTGGATTCAACATGGACTAGACTAGACCACGGTTCACGTAGATGCCATGAAAGGTACCATCTGGTGCACACGATGAACTCATGGACCGTGCCATGGCCTATTCCATGGAGCACGTTTTTTCCATGGATTGCACCATGGAACATACCATGGTTAGCCATGGCTGTATCCATGGTGTGTCCCCATGGCATGTTCAACCATTGTAGGGCACGTTGATCATCCCAGACGATTAGACAAACGGTTAAATCCACCCTGACCACTCTGTATCTTCTTCTCTTCCACATTTTGGCCAGGTTAAGAAGCGCCTGTTCTTCCTATCTCTCTTTGTATCTCCATCATCACCAGCAAGTAGTGTCCGCCACGTTCATTTGTGGAGTCACCTCTATATATCTTATCACAGAGGCAGAGCTTCGACACGCATACGCATCGGTCCAGCATCTCCTTCTCTCCGAAAGATCGTTACTACTGCGTGTCATATAGACTAGACACACATACATATGTCTGTCTACATGTCATATGGGACTAACGTTGTTGGAACCATGGCCGTTTGGTTCACTCCACAGAGCGGTGTACTTTCGTCTGTTTTAATCGTGTCGCCGAGCCATCACACAGGGCGAAATCGCATGGAGTTATTTATTGATCTTGCAGTAGGCTTGTGCCACGGCCACTATTCCCAGCACCCCCAACAAAACGAACGGTACTTTCCTCCTCTCTCTAGCACAATGCAACCAACCACCTTGCCTATATCTATACCAAGTATACCTATTGGGACACCAGCGTTCGGAGATATACAGGCAACCACCTTGCTTAAACGAAATGGGATATTTGCATACAGTACCCTTCTTGTGTCAAAACTCATTAAGCCACACTACGCACGTAGCTTGAGTAATAAATTGGTTAATTCCATCCATAATAAAAATTGACCAATCAGAAAACTGCGGGCACGAAATCCCTTTCTCTCTACTGATTGCTATTATTATTCCATTTGCCATCTGTCAATGTACAGGACGCGTGCTACGGTAGAGGTAGCACTTTTTGGATGAATCGTTTTCTGAACGATCGGGCTCCTTAACCCAAATTCGTCGGACTTTCATTTTTGTGACGAATATTGCTTGAGAGTATACTTCGGTCATGATATTTCTCATCCGGCAGCACTTTTATTTCCCTCCAAAACCATTTTTTCGGTGAGGTATGACGTGGCTTAAGTGAGGAGCTCAGAAAAAACATGGTGCACCTCTATCGTAGCATGCGTCACAGCTCTTATTTCAATCATCCTATTCACATATATATATACCAATCAGTCACACCTGAATACTTGACAAACTTATACCAATACATGCAGCCCCCCTCAAGAAAGCCTTTACCGACCGACTCCTAGCCAACGTTTCGCCAACAAGACCTGAAAGGGTGACATGTACTTGCGCCTTTCAATCAAAATCTAACCGAGTGAGGAATTAAATCCACACTGCTTGTGCTCCACTTATTCGTGAAAAGATCGATACACCCCACACCTAACAAAAGATGCTTCGCAACGACCGGCCTACACAATCCCAAAGCAATAAATCCTCAAACGTTATTATTTCCTTCTCCACTCTACGAAGCAGACCAACTCAATCCTTTACTATCCTTCTTCCGTCCAACTCTTACAATCCCCTACTCGGCATCTGTATGTGCCAACACACATGTCATCGGCATCAGCCCTTCCTCATCTTCCATCCTCCCTCTCCTCGCTTGTCGGCCTCTTAATGAGAGCTTGTACCGGTGAATTCGTTGTGAAATCGGAACCTGCGAGGTCACTGAAGTGGTCTGTAGAAGGCGTTCCTTGCAGGTGCCTTCCTTGGTCATTGCCCTCCCCTATCCCTTCCTTCCTCTGACCACACTCACTCGTCGCCAGCTTGTCGATGAATTCGCTGCCTTCCCTTCCTTACTATCCACATATAAAAAGTTTCGATATACCGAAATGTCGAAAAAAAAAACAAATATCGAAATATCGAAATATCGAAATATCGAATTATCGAACTTTCGATGTATAACATAATACTTGCAGTTTTAGGAGCCGGATCGTCGAATAATTGCAGATAAAACAGGCAACCACGTTGCCAACAGTACACTAAATGGGGCAATACATTGTTTACTACTCTGAAGATTTAGGAGTCGGAAACTCGGCACTTTCGAACAACGACTTGACTTGTAACCACAGTAGTACTGTAGTAGTAGTCCAACTACAAACTACTGTAGTTGGTGACTTAGGTCGTGCTGGCTCAATCGCTGCTTACACGATCTAGGTGTGGGCAATCTCGGCACCTTCGAACAACGACTTGATTTGGAACAATAGCCCAACTGCCAACTACTCGTGGTAGTTGGTGACGTAGAGGTCGTGCCGACTCAATCGTTACCTACGCCAAATGGGATAACACATTAAATAATACTGCGAAGATTTAGGAGTCGGAAACTCGGCGCCGTCGGACAACGACCTGACTGTAACAGCGCGGTAGTCCAACCACCAACTAGTTCGTTGGTGACGCATGTAAGTCGTGCTGACTCAATAGCTCTACGAACGTACCAACTACCGCAGATCTGTGAGAAACGCAACGGTTGTGTTGGGAAGCTACTGCCACTTTCGGAGTGGATTCTCAATCTTACGGTTTCTTGCGATATAGAACAGCAGATATTGTTATTTGTTACTACTAGTAGGTCGTGGCAAAGAGAGAACCGCCGTTTAGTTGCTACGTAATATGTAGACCAGATAGTTCTCGATCGTGACACGGAGAAATGAAGGCCAGAGCGCGCGGGGATTGCGTGGGATGGAGTTGGCCACTTTAGAAACGAATCAATCCTGGGCGGTCGGCTGGGCTTGAAAATTTTCGAACTACGAGTACGTGTCCCAGGCATCTATACTTTAGGTTTTCGAAAGAAATTGCCATAGGTTCAGACGTTCACAAGGCAGTCCTGTTGTGGTATATTCGAGTTGTGCGGTACAACGCGGGGGAACCACGGCACCGGTCTCGATGACACCAACACACGAAGCCAGACACAAGGGCTGCGAGGGACAGCCGAGTAAAGGTGCCTATGAGGGCCTTTTGGGATTAAGCAGTGTCCGAATGAACTTCGAGCTGAGAATAGCTTACCGATAGGTATAGATAGGGTACAACAGGTAGGTACAATTCCCGCTGCTATGCGTGCCCCATCCGAAACGGAGTTTTCCGCTGAGACCCGCGTGTCAGTCGAGGGGGAAACGAGACAAGCTGTCACGGGTCAAGCACAGTTGGGATACCGCGCAGCAGAGGTAGGTTGTGGTACTACAGTAGACCTGCCTTGGCGAAAAGTTTCCCTCGTGAGCAACAGAACCACCCCACCCGCGAATTTAATGACAAGACGATATCTGTACGCTCTCCTCCTGGGCAGCAGCAACATTATTATTACCAAGGCAAGATCCCAAGGCTATATGTATATATGCTACACAACACCTGACACAGATGTATAGTTTTCCACTGGTATCTCACAAAGGCCACACTAAAGTTGCGTTCGGGTGTTCTACTCTGTGCTTCGATTACTTCGGTTATTGTGAGCCTTTTCGCGTGTGTGTAGAGTTTGGAGCGACCTTTTCGCTGTGTGCCCTTTAGAGCGAATGCCTTTGCTTTGCGGCTTCGTTTGTGGAGGGGGGGGGTGGGGTCGAGGCGGGAACCTCCTCACCGTGGTCCCAACCTAATGCCGCGCGAAGGTATAGATGATTTTCCATCCCACGAATGCGAATCGAGCGCACAGCTTTCCACCTTTTTGATTGAGCGCACTTCGGGTTGGCTGGGGTAGCGCGGCGGAAGCAAGAAGGACAACAAAACCGTTCTTGCTCGTATAGGTGTGTTCGTGTTTGCGGTCAGAGAAGGAGTTGTAACACCTCTGCCACGGCCGATCGCTGCCGCCCCGCAGGCCACCGGTTCAGAGGGAAGGTATACTCTTGCGGCATGCCCCGCCCAACGGATGCAGGCATCCGCCGCATAGTATATATATGCACCTCGCCCACAATTCGCACAATGTATCGTGGCACTCGAGACAAAAAAAAATAATCTGATCACCAAGGCCTCTCTATTGGGAGGTGAAGTGATGTCCGCCCGCCACTTCTTCCGTATAGCAGACGAACTGGAGTAAAAATGGAATGAGTCATTCGTGATAATAATGTGGAACACACCCCCCACCCTCGGTCGTGCCACCAAGAAAAAATATCGCACCCCCTCACCCGCGCCGCCCCACTTTTGTGCTTGGGAATATTGCTCAGAGCATATAGCTGGTATACCGCTGTAGCGGTACCGGCTCTCTTGAAAACTGGTCCAGACTAAAGTAGATACCTCACTACTTGTACAGTAGATAGATGAAGGATGTGTTCTACAGGGAACTTCAGTGTAATCGCTCTCCCGCAGTTGCTTATTTTCCCACGATAAAACGTCAGCCTGGGTTGCTTGTGCGGCGTCTCCTTTTTGGTGAGATGGCCGGTACTGTACCAGGTCGTGCGTACTGTCGTATTCATAGTGTAAGAGGGATGTCCTGTGGGGCCGCGATAACCTCTGCCACTGCCCGGACGTTATTTTTAGGAACCGCTGGATCATGACACTCCGAACTCAGACTAGTGCTACTACCGTGCTCTAAGGACGCGTGCCGACTAAGCTGTCTTCCCATTTATTGTGGATCCACCGGGGGGCATAACGCTCCCAAAAATCAGGCGATAATTACCGTGTTTTGAGTACGCGAGCCTGCCATACTTATACAGCAGGGGTACTGTATGTACGTAACACCTGCCGCTTTTCTTTCGGGGGTTAGATTGTTGTGACATGAATACACAAATAGCCATCTTTCTGGGCCGTCCGTCCTTACACGCGGACAAGCGTGTAGGAGTTTGTTTCATTTGTTTTTGTTGCTGATGTTCATCCCTGTTTGGCCTCTACGGTCAACCACGCGGGTCAGCGGCAAACATCGCAAACAGCGCTCACGCGAACACCACTACCTCCACCACCACCACCACCACCTCCACCACCACCGCCACCTGAAACCTCGAGGTCGGTGGCCGGGAAGCCTGCTCCACCAGCACCTTAATATTTCGTGGGTCGCTCCTCGCTTGGTTTCAGGAGCTCTGAATCTCACTCTCAGCAACGAGAGTTTGAGAACAGTTTTACGCTGACTAACCCCGATTATCAGTCCCCATCGCCTACGCCTTTTAACGAGCAACAATGAAGTAAAAACACGAATGCACTGGGATTCAGAAGACGATCTCGGGCAGCTCCTATTAATAGGCCATGTGGTACGATGATAGAGGCACGTAGCACTTCGCAAATTTTCGGCTGGAACGTTTTTGGAATGACGGCAGGGGTTCCTTGACCCAAATGTGAGATCGAATCGATTTGAGGATAACGTGTGTCATTTTTTATTTTTATTTTCCCCCTATCCCATTTAATATCTCCGCCCTTCCTTTCTCTCTCCTCCCTAGTCGTAACTCAGACCCGGGGTCACAAAAAAGGCTCTTCTCCCTCCTCCCCCACTACGGTTCTTGCCTTGCATTTTTATCGCGATAAGACTTCAGCCTTTTCTTCCCCCGTTGACTCGCATCGAATTGTGCATCATTATAACCTAGATATTACGTCAAGCACTTGGATATTTGTACGTGAAACAGGTGTTGCGCTATATCATATATATATATAACAAGCCCGGGATATATTTCGACTATGGTATTGAGTTTATTATTAAAGTGCTTGACGTGATACCAAAATCGTCGGAATTGCATTGTTGTTTTGGCGATGTTTTTCGTTGTATGCTCGGGGACATGGGAGTGTTCATCGAGCAGCACGTCCCCCCCCGCCCCTCCAAAATCTGTTTTTGACTTGCCATTAGTATAGAGCTCCTCTAGAGCGAAGAGCCTCAGAAACAAAATGGTACACCCTCTACCTTAAGGCAGCATGCGTCCTGACAAAAGCAGCCTATCGTCATTACTATTATCGATGTCCGAGAGAATATGGGTTTCGTACGCATGTATAGAAGAAGCAGGAGAGTCAAGTCAACGCAGGGTACAATCATTGTGCCGGGTGTATGGCCTTTTGATTGCGCAACCTTGGGGAGTAATTCCGTAGAAAGGAGCAACAGTTGACCCCGTGTGTGGGCGTATGACGGCGCGCAGCGGAACAGAGCCGGCGCTAGAGATCCATCCAAGGTGTGACGCAGACCACTATTATTGTAGTTTGCTGGGGAGCACCCGCAACCATAATCAACCGTGTTTCGGATACAAAGAGCTAGAACTACCTTCTATTACGGCGGGGGGCCATAGTAAACAGGACCAAATATTGTAGGTAAAAAGAGGGAACTATATAGGTTTTTGTGTGCACCGTAGGTCCTATTTACTAGTGTTTACTATGGTCCCCCGTAACAGTAACAAGGCGGTCACAATCCCGCGGGGGGCGACAACGCCTGCAGGGGCACCTCTCCGGTAACTCATGGCGCGCATCTACGCACTGTACGGTCTAGTGACGCATATGCTACGGCAGAGGGATGCACCCGAATTGCTGATTCCCTCGTCACTTCGAGAAGCTCTACGTACGTATAACCTCACCCCCAACAATCGAATCTGAAAAAAAACAAACGTGCACGCTTTTAAAACCCATCGGACGATCCCCATGGGCAACCACTATTATAAGACTGACCCACGGGTATGGCGTGGGGATGGTGCTTGGGATGCAACGTAAGATTTTAGAGTAGATAAGAGTGCGTACGTACGTACGTGGTGAGAAGGAAGGAGTAAATAAAGACGTCGAATAGAGTAGACAAAAGCTCAAGCCCGGAGGTATGCGCCGACGGGGAGTAGAGTTTTTGTTGTGCAGAAAGAGCTCTTTCTTTTTGTTTGCTTCTTCTTTGGCGTTCTTCTTTCGGAGTGCTTTTGAGTGACCAACGTTGAAGCTCCATTCATGCTGAATACACGTTGTCGGATGGCAAGGACAACGACAACAACACTACTGTACTGCACGCACAACAGAAGTGTAGCGAAAAAATTAAGAATTCCCAAACGGGTTTTTCACGCGACATTGATCGGGTAGTTCCTCTGACCAGGAACCCCGCCTGTCAAGAAATACTTTGGCCAGGCCTATCGCGGGACGCGCCGAAGGTGGGGCCTCAATTCGGAGGGGGGGGGGGGGGGGGGGGGGGGGGGGGCGGTGGGGGGAGTGCACCTGTAGTGTAACTGTGGCACACCTAGTGGCATCGTTCTTCGGTGGCACCTCCAGAGGCCATCGCGTTAAAAACATGTCACCTCTCCGGGACCCCATTCCTTTCGCCGTATCCTTATTCGCCTAAACTGCTCTACCATTCATTGCCACGCGCGCGTTTCGAGTTAAAACCTCTCAAGCGACAGACAGGCATACAGACAGACAAGAGAGACAGGCAGACAAGAGAGACCACGGCGCTACCACTCACCGCAGCCCAGCACCCTCTCTGGATGCCGCTGTTCGTGTCTGTCCAGTCGTCAAGCGAAAACGCCGTCTCTCGTTGCCGCATGCACGGAGGATCCCAGGCCTTTGTTCGACGATTTAGAGTGCCACGATGAGTCTCACGTTGCCCCATGCACGATGATGACTCCAGATCTTTGTGTCGATGTTTTTTTAATGACTGACGATATCCTTTTTTACACCCTGCTGTGTCGAAACCTTTGATGGGGACGGGGGGGGGACGGGGGGGAGGGCGAGGGGGTAGCGGTGTGCCCCAAGTTGTACGAAAGGGTTTTGTACGCACGCACGTGTCGAGAACCAACGGCTACGACTCGCATAATTCGACGGTATGGTTTGTCGATAGTGGTGGTTTTCTTGCTGCTGATGATGTTGTCATTTTCTCACAGTGTCGTTTGCACTGGGTGCCCACGCCAACAAGCCGCACGACACATTCCACACATATTTGGTTTGTTTTTTATCGTCTGCCTTTTTTTTTTATTCGCATGTCTGTGTGCCTGCACCTGTGCGTGTATCCCTTACACGCGGTTACAAGCGACCCGAGGCACGGCAGGCAGTGGCGTACACGACAATAAGACACAGCCAAAGCTGGTCGGCAATCAACCAGCGAAAATATATATATATACATACACATATTATATATACATATTATATAGCCACCCATTTTATATTTGATTTATCTACGTAAAACGAATTTTTACAGTTGTAGTGATTATACGAAGTATCCTTTTCGCTACGTCGTACTATTAGTATATACTGCTGACGTTTTATCCCACTCTAATGCCAGCTATAATAGGTTGTCCGTTTTGAACGTGGATGCAGCTGTAGGGGGGGGGGGGTGACTTGCCGTTGCTGGCGCTTGTTGCCTCTTCAGCACCAGAAAATCATTCGAAAAGTAACCGCCACAAAACCAACACCAACGACACACCGGACAAGTAGTTGATCGAGTTACTGTAGTTGCGGATGCTGGTTTCTTCTGTGCCTTGCGATACCAAACGAAAAGAGGCATTGCCTCTCGCACATCGCAAACACAGCAGTAGTAGTAATACTTCGTTGAAATGACACTGCCGTAATATCAGACGATCATTAAACCGATATACTCGTATACAAGTATACAACGAAGGGCTCCAGCAAAAGCAAGCAAGCAAACGAACCCCTATCTATCCATGCCTCACACGTGAATAATATGATATGCCCAGCCCGTACTGCGGTGTACAATAAGTACCCTGTGTGCATGCACCCTTACGCGTGGCTGCGCGCGAACGCCGGCCAGACCACAAAAATACAGGGGGGGGGAGTAGTGCAGTGATGTTGTCGGCCAGTCGGGCGTGGACGAAAAAAAAACAAATAGCTTGAACGCCGTCGAAATCGAGGTGCGCGCAAGGTCTCGGTTTGTCGGGGACGAGAAGGTGGAAAGGCCACCCGTGTAAGGGGTGACGAGGGGAAAAAGTTCGCCGAAGGTCGTTTGGGAGAGGGAAGAAGGGAAGGGAGGGGGGTGGGTGAGGCAGGGTGGTGTACGTGCGCTGCTCGAATTCGTCCCCTTGCGGGCGCCCTAGGTCGTGTGATAAAAAAACACTCACAAAAAACGAAACAAATGCCGTTATATTTCGACAAAAACACATTACGTACGCGTATAGCATAATGTTGCGCCCGTCCCGTGGTGCGTCTCCTTGCTGCACTGCTGTGACTCGGGACACCAATTTTGCGTATCTCGCCCCAGTCACGCAACGCAGCAGTGCGTGCCCGTTTTTGCTGCAATCGTCATGTTTTCTCTGTGACGTCCCCAAGAGTATAGATACAGGGTTACGTAGTTAAACCCATCTCGTGGCGAGGTTTGGCGCCTATCTATTACTATCTATCCATCCATGCTTATTTACCAGGTATACACAGCACGTACGTACGTGTGTGTGGTGTAACTGTTTGTTGGCGCGAGAGCTACGATGATGATGATGGCGTCATGTAGCAATCTAAACCTGACACGTGCTACGAAAGAGGTGGGTATACCGTTATTTGGTCGAAACGTTTTCTGCGTGACGCGGCGCTCCTTGACCCTTTTAGGACTGCAGACCCGTTTTGGGGACAATCCACTCTAATTATAAGTAATCTGTCCCCAAAACGGGACTCCAGTCCTACAAGGGTTAACCCGTTAAGAACTGGTCCCCCGTTTTTGGGGACAAACTACTTGGAATTAGTGTTGGATAAAAAAAAACCAGGTTCTGAATGGGTTGACCCAAAAAATCGTGTCGGAATTTCAGTTTAGATTTTTTTCGCATTATTTTTCGTTTTATTATTATGCTTACTTACTTACGTATAGTATATAGGCCATGGGATTGTTCATCGGAGGAAAATTCCTTTTTTAATTGTTTCCCTCCAAAAATAATTTTTTTTTGCGTGAGATATGGAGCTCCTCAACCCTTTTAGAACTGTAGTCCCGTTATGGGGACGAACCACTCTAATTCTAAGTAGTCTGTCCCCAAAACGGGACTACAGTTCTAAAAAGGTTAATCAAGTGACCACACGGACGCCTCCTCACGAAAAAAACATGGTGCACCTTTACCGTATCATAGCATGCGTCCACTACTGTTACTATTAGTATTTGAGCAAAATGGTTCTGACGCTCCGACTGGCAAAAGCTTGTCAACACAGGAACGAACTGCCAAGCACTACACAGCAGCAACAACAGCAGTGCAGGACCCCAAACAAGAAACAGGCTAAATAAGAAAGCCAGGCTGCTATTTAGAGGGGGGGAAAGAAGAAATACGAGAGAGAGTCGTTATCTTGAAAGTAGTGTAGAAAGCACCCTCTCTCGGATAAGAAATTCATAGCCAGGGTCTCAGCGTTCTCCTGTTTTTCGTTACTCGTAGGTGTCCTGTACCGTATTGGAATACCAATTATTTTACTGTATGAGTATACGTAGTGTTTTAGAAAACAAGCGTTTGGCGTATAATATGTGATATACTTTGTTTTACAAAAGCATTCGTCATGTGTATATAGCTTCCTATATTATAGTCACAGCTGTTGTTTTTTAATGTTATGTACGTTCAGGTTTCCTCAAATTCCGTGTTGTTGTTGATGTTGTTGTGATTGTTCTTGTGGTTGTTGTTGATGATGTTGTGGTTGTTGCTGTCGTCGTCGTTGTTTCTGTTGCTGTTGTCGTCTTCCCGATAACTCATCGTCAAAATCTAGTCCGTGGCCACAGGACAGAGGACAGACTGGTACTGGGCCGTAATGCGCACACACACACTCCATCATCGCATGACGGAGTTGGTGCTTCTTTTTTACCAAGTGCACATATCATAGCGTTCTGTGTGGTGAGAGTCGTGTAACTGGGCCGCAGCAATGTGCAAGTCCAAGAATGGTGATCGTTCAACTGATCGAGAGCCGCTCCCCTCAGATTCACGCCACGGAAGGTATATATATAGGGTGGAGGGAATATGAAAGCATGCCTCATAATAATGTTCTCAGGTTCTTAACCCATTCAGAACTGAAAAATATCCCACACTAATTCTAAGTAGTTTGTCCCCAAATATGTGGGACCATTTCTTAAGGGGTTAACCTGCGTCGGAAGGAGGAGCTCTATACCACACCCTATACCTTGGTTAAAAAAAAAACATACCGCCTGGCCGGGAATATATTACGGGGGACCATAATAGTAAATAGGACCTACGGCACACACAAAAACCTTTATACGTATAATATATATATATATGTAAATATGTTTACTAACAATATTTGGTCCTATTTATTATGGTCCTCCGTAAAAGTACCTATTTCCACTCTGATATTAAATATCGAATGGGGGTTATATTACCGAGCACAATAATGGTATGCGCGCAACCCGAGGCACTGTCCCATTATATACTTACAGTGTAATGTGTCTGCACTATACATATAATATGAATACGAGCAAGTATATATTACATACCAGGTATATATAGTTTTTTATATTTTTTTTAATATATATATATTAAGTTTGTCGTTACGTAATTTGTGATTTGAAGCATCAAGTGAAGTAAACATCCAATCAATACCATAATCTGTTAGGGAATACCAGGTAGGCAACATCATCAGCCTATGATTGCCGTGAAAAGCGTTCCACAGATCGAAGTATCACACGCAGCTTGCAAAAATGAGCTTCGACGAGCGAACTCCTCTCGGTATATATAGCTATGTGCGGCTAAAAATGTGTATTTTTATGTATACTCGTATGTGATAAGAAAAACAGAAATATACATGGGATTGAAACATTTATTTGCCCTACGCGTATGCAGATAGGGTATGTACGAAGTTCCCCAGTTGAGGAGGTTTGTCAGTCAGGAAAACTTGGCTCGAAAAACACCCCCTTCCGTAGAATGCCTCCTTAATAGAGTTCACCACGTCGTGTGTGTGATGCCTCTGATCTGTGTACTACTACAGTATTAATAGTATACTACTGCTGTTTGTGGTGTGCGGTGATTTGGCCAGCAATTAGCCGTGTGTTGTGTGAACAGCAGATACATATCCACATTGTTAGTATACGTACGTATCTCACCCCCCCCTTTTTATTTATGGGGGTCATGATGATGGTATTCATTTTTTTTTGTTCGATGTGGAGTTTGTTCTCACATGCATGCCACAGACAACAACGACACCCTGCTGCCTGTGACCATCTTTGTGACCATCTTAGAATCCTCTCAACCACAACCACCACAACCACCACAACAGCGAAATTACTATTTCTTATGTTCCTCGTGGACTCTCCATCACCACGTCGTGTTACGAGACACTCTGTTGCTGTCTGTTGCCGCTGCAAAAGTTTGAAGCACTCCTTGAAATTTGCTATGTTCGTCAAATTATTTTGGGAGGTGGGTGTTTATCATGCAAATTTCGTGGAATTCTGATAGAATGGCACACAGCCCATACAGCGGACTTCGCCCAGCTTAATTAAGATGATGGAGCCATTCTGAATTGTTATTATTATCCTAGCAGTCCGACAATGAATCTGAATGTGTGTAGCGTGACCTTCAACATTGATCCCTCATCATACGTAGCACTCCGAAACAAGAAAACTACATGATAATAAGAAATTACCTCGTGCACAGACATATATAGACATATTATATATACTCGTATATCATGTGTGTATATATATGAGTTTCGTAGTTTCCCTCAGTCTCATATGTTTGGGAATGTTTATCCCTTAATCTCATTATTTCTGGGAATGTTTATGGGTCGTCAACGTTGAAGTTCATGCTATACCCATTTTGGTTGTCGGATGGCAAGGATAGCATAATAATACGCATTTATTATAGTATCATAATAAAATAGATTTCGCATGTGGAAGGCATATTCCGGACCTGCGTAACATTAATAATATTACCAATACTCGAAGGCACTCCATACATAGTACATTATCATACAATGTCAAGCCACCTGTCGATTTTCATGCATATATATTCATATATATAATATGTATGTTGGTCCAGATTAGGCTCCCCACGCGGAAAAGGGTACATAAATACATGATGCGGCTTACTACACGATTGTTCGTGTTTATACCTTCCGTATACGCATGCTACCACGTAGCCGCGTCGGAGTTTATCTTTTTCCTGTGTATCTCCGCCTTTTCTTTCTCTAGAGCCCAAATGCTCAAAGAAATGCATGATTATACATATCATACATACGCTCATGGTCAATGCTCAAATGCTCATCGTGCTCACATCCATTTACTTGTTACTTTCTAGTAGTAGGTAGCACAGTGCGAAGTAGAGTGTAGGTGGGTGTTTTATCGTACTTTTATTGCGAGTCTTGCCTCGGAGTACTGCGACGCCAAGTCTACTTACTGCTGATGTATGTATGTATGTATGTACCACAGGGGGTATACTTCGCGAATATAGCAACTATAATAAAATTGATGACCAAACTAACTGCTGTGTCTGGCTCACGTGCGACATAGTTCTCTCTCGACTTGCACTATGGAGAGTAGCAAAGTTCCAACTCCAACCACTCACTGCGCCATGCAGCTGACACGCTTGTTTGCGACAAACCTTTCACACCAACCAGCTATTTGAAATCTTGTCGGCCATCTTGTTGTCTCAAGGTATATATATACACAACGCGGCTATTAATAGCTAACTGGTAACTTTTATCGTTTGTATGCACACATCTCTTCACCGTCTTCTATTATTCTTGAAATGTGCGCTGCACATTGTCGAATGGTTTGTACTACAGTAGTAATAGTATACTACAGCAGTATACTGCAAACATGGTGGGTAATAACGACAATACACAACACACACCACAGCCACAACCACACGGACATAGTACGCCTCTTTATACTATACCTCGCAGTATACACGGTACTGTATACATGACATTATTACGTGACACTGTGTTCTGTGTGTTGGAAATAAGCAAACACCCCTCATCGCCACACATAAGGCTCCATTTTAGAGGGGCCTATCGACTCGAAGAGTGTGTGTGCCTTCGCGCTGTTCGTTGTTCCAAAAGTGATGGCCCGTTCAGCACTTACTTATTCTTCTAACTATCCCTGGGCAAACAAAACAAACATGCATACATACACGCTGCCTCGGGGCCCGGATGCCATCACCTACTACTACTACTACTACTACTACTACTACTACTACTACTACTACTACTACTACTACTACTACTACTACTACTACTACTACTACTACTACTACTACTACTACTACTACTACTACTACTGCTGCTGCTGCTGCTACTACTACTACTACTGTATTGCCTACTGTACGTACGTAGCATACACATACCCGAAACATACCTGTTATTTTTTCGTGCTGCTTAAAAAAACTGTCGTACCTAAGATGGCCTAAAAGCTTGACCTTTCGTGGTAACAATTGAGGCATATACATGCTCTACTACGGAGGAAGAGATCGAGGTGTGCACCTCGTTTTTTTCTGGGTATCCTACTAACTTGAGAGGGGGCTCAAAAATACTTGCCCAGAACCTGACTTTTTGCCAAATAAATGTCGAAAGTACAACGCGATGAGCCATCCCAAATAATAATGGCATGGACTATTCTTGTGGTATACGGTGCAACACGGATGGTATTGCCAAACAAATAATAAAACTTGACATTCCCATTCCGACGATGTTGGGGTTAACCCATTCTGAACCGAAAAAAATGTCCCACACTAATTCCAAGTGGTTTGTCCCCAAATTCGTGGGACCAGTTCTTAAGGGGTTAAGCCCTGGTCATTCAGAAAATAGTTTAACCAAAAAACGGTACAACATCAGTTACGGTACCATTGTACCTCGCTCGCGTAGCGCGGGTCGGTTTTATCTTCTTGTTTTAGGCAGTGTTTCTGTGTGATCGAAACGAGGTCACATGGTCCAGGTCATGGTCATGGTCATGGTCATGGTCATGGTCATGGTCATAGTGGTGATCATGGTCACGCTTGCACATTGTCGGATGCCAAAATAAACACGACCGCCTATATCCCGATATAATATTTGACGAGTGCACCATGTATGCATGCAGTTTTCTTGCGATTAATAATACGAATACGCGTTGAGTGTATGCATACACACAGACAGATCTTACCGTAGACCAGGTAGCAGGCTCTTTATAGCGCAGCACACACATATATACATATATCATACAACTTTTAATTGCCAGCCGAGCATGGTAGGTGTCTGTTATATTACTGGGTGAGACACAGAGTAACCCCTTGCAGGTTAGTCTATTGAGCATCCTTGGTGTCACTCACTTTCCGTATAGCCAAGCGTAGAAGAGAAACAGCTTTTACTAATCCCCGAGCCAGATGACATCTGCCTCGGACGGGCTTCAAGTATGGCCCTCAGATCTTATAAATACCCCGAATACGAATGCCATCCAAGATAAACGAAAACCGATAGATACAGAGGTAGCACCATTCAGAGCACCACAGAGAACGGAGGAGTTCGACGGCAGAGAGGCTCCTACAGTACGTGTGGCATGCCTTATACCAACTAAAAGTGCCTGACATCAAATACATACGACTATCATGTCTATCGTATGAACGTGTGACGACTTTGACCGCCCGACGGAAGGATAAGAAGTTAGCAGAGCTCTTCTACCCACCCCCGCAAGCAGACGACGGGTATATAGGCTACTACGCGTCTTTTGTGGTGGGACGGCTAAATAGTACTGACCAATTGCTTCGACCAATCAGTCGTAACAGCAGTGCTGTTGTTGTCGCCGATGCGACCTTTTTCACCTGGAGTAAAGTTGCAGACTAGCTATGTACGTATAGACACTCATTCGCCAATTCATTGTGTTTGTTGTGGTACACACCATCTACCTTATATAAGCCCCGATACAGACAGTGATTGATTCGAATGCTGGACTCCTAATAAGTCGACAGCTTTTATACGCCTATCCCCCGTGATGTCGACTCGGTCCACTGTTTGTAAATGGACCGCGAGAAACGATGATCACCAGTATAATATCGATAGTAAGCAGTAATAGTATATAGTAAGAGGGGATGGGCGGTGAGTGAAATAGAGTTAGTGTGGATTCATTTATTTCCACCTCCGAGGCGCGCGAAAATTGTCCACGCGTTTTCTTCTCGTACACCAGTAGAACAACAAACCATATTCCAACGTTTTTCAAGCATACACGATTGATTTTACATGCAGATTCAGATGCATGTCTGATACAACAGCAGTGCTCGTAGTAGTAGTAAGTATGCTCGAGAGCAATGATACTAGTCGAAAACAGATGCACCTGTTTTCATTTGGAGGGCAAAAACAGGTACTACTGGTACAAGCTTAATAGAATACGCATGGAGGACGGCCGAGTCTTCGTAACACACCACGTATACATGCGCGACCGCCAGCAGGTATATGCAAATTATATCTCCTGTAGCAGCCACCACACGTACTGGCATAGGCTTTCATAGCAGCAGCACAGCGCAGCACAGCGTGGCACAGCGCAGCGCACCACAGCGCAGCAAAACGTAGAGCGTGATCGAGGCCCTACCGCACTTGCTACTACTACTACTGTTGTGTGTCGGGAGATCGCAGTAATCAGGACCAACAATTATGCTTGGGTGCGAAAACTTAGGGGGGTACCTGGTTTTCAGGCCCATCGTAGGTTTCTGAAGACTACATACCTGGTGTGCCTTATTACAATAGACCGTCTGCTCATAAGAAAGAAGCGGTCGGTCGTTAGTGGCACACTCCCTAAATAGACATGCATGCTGTCGTTCGTTGGTAGCCTGATTTTCGGGCGCTCCTTGTGTTTGTACAAGGGCAATAATCTCGTTATTACTACTACTACTACTACTACTACTACTACTACTACTACTACTACTACTACTACTACTACTACTACTACTACTACTACTACTACTACTACTACTACTGCTGCTACTGCTGACTGCTTATACACATCACTACTACTACTACTACTACTACTACTACTACTACTACTACTACTACTACCACTATTACTACTACTACTACTGCTGCTGTAGTAGTACTACTATTGTTGTAGCAGGTGTTTATTTGGCGTCTGGGCTAGGCTGAGATACTGTCGTCGTAGTATACATATTTGCTGGACTCTGCCATCGCCGGGGATTACGTGCCGACATGGCGACGACCTGTGCTTTTCAAGGCAACGCACGGGGGGGGGGGGGATGGGGGGGAGGTGGGGGGCGGGCGTACTCATTTGCTTGCCCCTTAGTCTCATTGACCTTGACCACGCTATCTTTCGACGTACGGAGCAGAGCAAAACCGCACGGGGGGGGCGCCTTTACCGCCTGTCTGAATTTATACATAGGACAAAGTATGGAGATGGGGGAATATAACGTGGCGCGCGTGTGGGTCCAGTGTTCCAGGTAGGGGGGTTATTTCAGAAAACAACCGAAACACTCTATTTTTTTAGACACTAACCCTGTTTGTATAACCGGTGTCAAACGTGCTCTGTGTAGCCACGTGCCTATACCGTGAGTCGTCAAGGAGGGTAGTAGGTAAAGTACACTCGTACACCCACAGATACCAAATACACACCAGGTGGGTCAATACCGTTCTTGTCAGAGACCTCACCACATAAACCACACACAGGAGGTAAGCCGCACCAGTGTTGTCACCGGCTGCACCCCTCACATATATACGAGCAGTATCATTGTCATCAAAGCCCGGGTCGCATCATTATTATCGCCCACTGCTCCCAGGAGGGAGACAGCTTCACGCGAAGCATCCATCATCTCAGATCATAATGCCTCGCCACATCATATAAACCCCAATCTCCGTAGACCAGTGTGAAACCGCCACACATCGCGAAACCAGTATCAAGCAACCGCATACCACAAACAGCCTTCCTATTCGGTGCGCGATACGATAGGTCCCGGATAACTCATCACCGATTGCCAGGTAAAACGGCAAGTCCCAAATTCCACAAACGAATAATTGCCGATGTAAAACGGCAACCCCAAATTCCATCCTTCATCATTGCCAAGGTAAAACAGTAATCCCAAATTACATCCTCAAGAATTTCCAACGTAAAAAGGCAATCCCGATACCAAATCGCTTAATCTTGATTCCAGTAGATACCTCCTAAGTTATAGCGAGACAGTAACTACGGGAAGGGGAAAATCCAACAAACGTGAGTATGCTGGTAAAACCTTCAAACAAAATCAATAACACCGTCTTCACATAAATACCGTCGTAGCGCCCGATAACATCGGCCCCCCTGTTGTGTACTCTGTAAGAGCACAACAACAGAACATCTCTGATATAGAACACCTCAAATGAAATCATTGCAGACCCCCTGCTTGACACTCCCCTCGGAAGTATACAAGAAGACAACAGTCCGCATCTGAATCCAAAAGTACTATAGGTCACAGTAATTGGTTCCCCTCTACGTTGTGCGCAGTTAACCAATAGCCAAAGCGTACGGCACGATTCATCAAGACCATCGGCATACTCTATTGGCGTATTAACCTTATTCAACGTATGGGTACCTTCCAACACTTTCTCCATTTCCTTAAGAACTCCTGAAGTTGCACGTTAATTCTTCAAATACTTCCAAAAACATCCCATGCACATCGAAAACTCCTACTATTATCCCCCAAAACCAAATGCCCCAAAACCCCCGGAACAACAAACAAATGAACAAACCAGTGGATTAAATCACAACAAGTTCTCCACAGAGTCACGGTCAAAGCGAAACGTCCCAGCGTGTAACGGTTTGATGAGAAAGTCGGCATGCTGCTCTGCCGACCGTACGTGTTAATCTCAAACTACCCGTTGGACACATGCTCCAGACATCTACGTCCTAGAATCAAGCCATACACATATACCAGCGCGCATAACTGCTCCACCAGAGACAGACGTCCGGTCAGTAGCCTTGCGTGCATAGTCCGCACCCACGTACGATAGAACCCCAACTGGACTCGACTATCTGCGATGGAAAGTCTTCGTCGTGTTACCGAGTACAACTACTATCTCCCCCCTGCTCGGAAGACGACAAAACATCCATCGCATGGTTAATAGCATGCCGACCGTACGTGTGACTCAAAAACCCCTCAATCATAAAATCAAAACCAAACTCAAGTCCAGATCCACAAACCAGAAACATCAGCGATCTATATCAAATAAGCGCCGCAGACAACGAAACAAACATAACGTCGTTGTCGTTGTATGCATTCACTCACGTACAAGGCTGCTCGGTCCAGCGTTATAGTTCAAGTATCCTCCTACCTAAAACAAGCATTTAGGCCCTCGATATACCAGGTAAAGCATCGTCTCTCAATCATACCCCAGGTCATGATAAATGGACTGCCATAACCGAGATACGTGACAATGTACAGCTGTTGATGCTGTTATTTTATGGTATTCTGACATCGTACTTCAGAGGTCGTAGTACGCAATTCAGAATGCCAAATATCAGATACCAGTATACCAGGTGCATATAACTCTACTCGTATATCCAATGCAAACATATTACAATCCAAGCGTCATAAATATTTCGTCTCGTCAATTCCTACTGTAACAAACGATCCAAAAACATTTAATCTACTGTAGGCCATTGCTACTAAACTACCCCAACCCCACGCGCTCAACCCCCGTCTCCTGCTTCCTACCCCACGGACTCGACGCTTGTCTTCCGCCGCGGCTCAACGTCACCACAGCATGGACTACATCTCATAAATCCGCAGAGTAAGGGTGCAGTTTGACTCGTTGAGCAAAGGGTGCATCGGGTGGTTAGTTTCAGCGCCAGGAACCAAGTCAAATCGTTAGATAACGAACCTATCATTATGCACAATGACTGTGGGTAGAATCATTCCATCAAACCCCCCCTCGTGATTCTTCCCAGTACAACAGTAGTGACAAACACATTCCGTGTGCAAGGGCCTGGTGAGGAAATGAGCATTGATTTTCACACCAATATCATGTACCAGGTACTGCTGTAAAATCAAGCTTAAATCAGCAGTAATTCTTTAGCACATTGATCATGCATTGGAGCAAAATTAGCAGTAATTTCCCCACATTGTATATAATGCGCTGTGAAATCAAGTACTTTTCCAGCACATTAATATCAGGCATTGCAGAAATCAGCAGTAATTCTCCGACACATCCTTCCATCCGAAAATATAATACGACAAAATAACTTGTACCTGGTACCATTACAACGCATCAGCACTGATTTTCATACATCAATATCATGTACTGCTGTAAAATCAAGCCAGAACCAGCAGTGATTTTCCACCACATTAAATATCATGTATTTGAGAACCAAGCTGGCAATCCACCCCCTGTCATGCTTCAAACAACACACAGCAGTACGGGTATCATGCATCCACGTATACATATAATACGGTACCAGTATACCAGTACACAGCAGCAGTCTGACAGATCATGCACTGCTGCTGTAGAATCAAACAGTCAGAAATTATCATACACTGCTGCTTGCTGTATATTCAGTCCATCACAAACTGGTTCCACACAGCAGTGCACTTTGTCTGTAGAATCATGGCATCACAACCCCCCCCCTCGTGATTCCAACAGCAAGACACACAAAATATAGCGGTGGTGCATCATACCCGTAGGATATAATCACACAACTATAGCCCTCGTTCACACATACCAACCGATTGTATCAACAACGACAACAGCAGCAGCAAGAACAAGAACCGCATCAAGAACAACAACAGTAATAATAACAACAACAACGACAACGACAACGACAACGACAACGACAACGACAACGACAACGACAACGACAACAACAAACAACAACAACAACAACAACAACAACAACAACAACAACAACAACAACAACAACAACAACAACAACAACAACAACAACAACAACAACAACAACAAAAAACAACAACAACAACAACAACAACAATGACGACCGCACAAAAACAACAAAAGCAACCACAACAAAGTTCTGTTTTTTGTATGTTGGTTTACCATGTCGTATGTATTAACCCCTACCTCCTATATGTATACAGGTAGTTGTACAACGGCAACCACGTGTTGGGAGGACGAACGTCACGGAGGAAGTGATAGCGTGGGAAAATTATTGCAGTGGGAAAACCTCGGCGAAAGGTAGAAGGTTGCACCTTTACTACATACCCTGCCCAGGACAGCCTTGATTTGCCATACGAGTTACTCGCCCCCCTCTAGACCAGCGAGGGGGGGGGGGGGGGGGGTGGTGGGGGGCTGGTCCTTGATTTGTCATATTACTCGCCCCCCTTTAGATAAAAATAGACGAATGTGACATGGAGAAGTTTGGAACACACTAAATAGTGGCGGGAAAACGATCGCTATCTTAGGAGATAGATGGTGGCCACAGGCGGCGAAACAGAAAGGGGATAAGATTAGCAAACATTCTAATGGAATATATGGAAACAACGTAATGAGCGCCCAAATGTTGGAGGTGTCTCTATTAGGAGTAGGAGCGATGCTCCGTCTCGAAAGGGATGCGTGGTCAATGGTCAAATGACTAAGGCAAGCAAAACATGAGTACCCCCCCCCCGCCAGAGGGGCCGGGGGGGGCTGGTCCGGCTTCGGAGGCAAAGAGTGACGGTTAACCAACCAATTTCAGGCACCATTTTAGTATACTTCTCTCAAGAAATGTAAGCAGTTTGCCGGTAGGTACAAGTACACGCTAAATAGAGGAGTCGGTGTTTACAGTCGAACAATACGTTCAAGTACAAAAAAGGTTGTGGGTGGGACGTTCGGATTTGGGAATAATCGATCAATACATGGATATTCTGGTGGGTACGCAGTCTACTAAAAAGCAAAACATCGTATTTTATCCACGCGATAACTACCATGCATGACTACAGAATTGGATATTAAGTTTATGTTATCTTTTTTAGCTAACAGTAACCTTTAATGATGGTCGTTTTTTTTTTGCATTTGCATGGATGGGTACGTTGACCCCTAACCGGTAGATCTTTATAATCTGCCTCGTTAAATAAACGTTAAATAGTACCGGTACCAGGGTATTGTGCCAGTATGCCACCTTGTGATAGCCGTTTGCCATGTTGATGGGTCATGGTTTACGCATATTTTCACACCCTGTACATCTATCGCTGACCGCTATCGCTATTAGCTGTGTATAGCTGTCCAGGGCCTGTAGCTGTCTGTAGGCAGCTAGCTGCACAGCTTCTAGGAACAGTAGCTGTTTGCAGACAGCTAGCTGCGCAGCTTCCCGAAACAATAGCTGTCTGCAGACAGCTAGCTGCGCACCTTCTCGAAACAGTAGCTGTCTGCAGGCAGCTAGCTGCACAGCTTCTCGGAACAGTAGCTATCTGCAGGCAGCTAGCTGCACAGCTTCTCACAATAATAGTAGCTGTCTGCAGGCAGCTAGCTCCACAGCTTCTTGGAACAAGAGCTGTCTGCACGCAGCTAGCTGCGTAGCTTTTTGAAACAATAGCTGTCTGCAGGCAGCTTGCTGCACAGCTTCCCGAAACAATAGCTGTCTGCAGGCAGCTAGCTGCACAGCTTCCCGAAACAATAGCTGTCTGCAGGCAGCTAGCTGCACAGCTCCCCGAAACAATAGCTGTATACAGGCAGCTGGCTGCACAGCGTCTCGGAACAGTAGCTGTCTGCCAGACAGATGACCGCTATCGTAGCTGTACAGGGTGTGCAATATTTCCGCAGGGAAATGTCGATCGTCGCACTCCTTCGGAGCTGTGTGTGCTGGCAGATGGAAAGAACGATGGCCTACACAACACAAAACGGAAAACGGTGCTTCAAGTACACGTAAAGATATGCACGCACCCTCCTTGCGCAGCTTCTCGAAAGTATAGCTTAACAGCTGTATGTAGATAGATAGCTGGTCTGTGGACAGCTAGCTGCGCAGTCTTTTGAAACAAGACAGCTAGATGCTCAGCTTTTAGAAACAGTAGCTTTCTGAAGGCAGCTAGCTGCGCAGCTTCTCAAAACAATAGCTGTCTGTAGACAGCTAGCGGCGCAGCTTCTCAAAACAACAGCTGTCTGCAGGCAGCTAGCTGCGCAGCCTTTTGAAACAATAGCTGTCTGTAGGCACCTAGCTGCCCGGCCTTTTGAAACAATAGCTGTCTGCAGGCAACTAGCTGCGTAGCTTCTCGAAACAATAGCTGTCTGCAGACAGCTACTAGTAGCTGCGTAGCTTCTCGAAACAATAGCTGTCTGCAGACCGCTAGCTGCGTAGCTTCTCGGAACAATAGCTGTCTGCAGGCAGCTAGCTACGCAGCTCTTTGAAACAATAGCTGTCTGCAGGCACCTAGCTGCACAGCTTCTCACAATAGCTGTCTGCAGGCAGCTAGCTGCACAGCTTCTCACAATAGTAGCTGTCTGCAGGCAGCTAGCTGCACAGCTTCCCAAAACCAAAGCTGTCTGCAGGCAGCTAGCTGCACAGCTTCCCGAAACAATAGCTGTCTGCAGGCAGCTAGCTGCACAGCTCCCCGAAACAATAGCTGTCTGCAGACAGCTAGCTGCACAGCTTCTCGGAACAGTAGCTGCCTGCCAGACAGCTGACCGCTATCGTAGCTGTACAGGGTGTGCATATTTTACACTACGACACAAACTACCACACTGCCATTAATACCTACCTACAGTAAACGACGCGTGTTACGATAGAGATATTAATAGCACTTTCTGGCTTTTGTTTTTCTGAACGACGGGGCTCCTTAACCCAAGATTGTCCGAACTGCATTCTTGTGATGCAATATGTTCCATTTTATACTCGAGACCATGGGGTTATTTAATAGTAATCGGATAAAAAAAATCATTTCCCTCAAAAATCACTTTTGACTTAGTATTAGTATAGAGCTTATCAAGTGACCGTCCTCCGAAAATGAATGGTGCACCTGCATGCAGGCTACCCCGTAGCATGCGTCTAACGGGTGAAAACGCTTCACCGTAAACTTACGAGCGATCTTACACGGTGGGGAGGGGAAACATCTTGCATCCCGTGCACTCTCTGATGGGAATACTTGCTCTGTCAACGTATGTATGTATGTGTAATGTATACCGGGGGGTATATTTCTTGATGGATCCCCTCCCCTCCGCGCGCATCAAACACACGCTATTTACTATTATCCTCATTGTCGTTTGTTTTTGTAGAGCTCATAAGCCGGTCGCCCCGGTGGGCTAGCAGGTAACCACAAAGCTTGCTAGCGTCAAGGTCACGAGTTCGAGCCCCCCCGAGTGCATGCTCGTAGGGACGTTTTCTCGCAAAACAATATCTTGACTAGCTGAAAGCGCGAGAGCGTGAGTTAGCAAAATTCGATGAAAATCGACGAGCGTTGGGAAGGCTGAACCCTCTAAGCGATAAAAAATCAAGGCAAGAACCGCAGTGGGGGAGGAGAGAGAGGAGCCTAATTTGTGACCCCGGATCTGAGTTACGACTAGGGAGGGAGAAAGACGGAAGTGCGAAGATAATGAATGGGATGGGAAAAAAGAAAAGAAAATAATTGCATGGTACCCAAGCGAACAAGCGTGAGCGGGGACAGAGGGAGCAAGTTTAGGGACAAAGAGAGCAACCCTCTGTTCCTTCTTCTTCCGCCGGCTGGCAATAGTAGCAGGTGCTTTAGAGACTATCGGTCGGTGTGTACGTCGTATAATATGAACGTAGACAACTGTGTTACGTACCACTTAGACAACCTTATGCAGATAATACTACAGCAGTAGTACCAGCAGTAGTACTGCATTTGTATGCGCGCTTCCCCCTTCCCTTCAAGCCCTTGGGTCTACTCCTTGCACCATTATTTCGTTGTGACAGATACATCCAGGTGCATACGGGTTCACATAGATAGCAGCGGGGTTTGAACGAAGGGCTCGCCAGCTCCCTCCTCGTTACGGCGGTATACCACCGACAGATTTACGACACTCAAACTGCAACCATAAAAGGCAAAAAAGACAGACAGACAGACAGACAGACAGACAGGCAGACAGACAGACAGACAGACAGACAGACAGACAGACAGACAGACAGACCGACAGACAGACAGACAGACAGAAAGACACAGACAGACAGGAAGACAGACAGACAGACAGACAGACGACACATTCTAGCAACATCGTCGCAGCTCACAGCTGCACAGCAGTCGGGTGTACGTAACGGATATTTTTGTACACAGAAAAAAACGCCATTTCACCGTGATGCGAAGGTGAAACACACGGCCAACAGCAGCAGCAGTAGTAGTGGTAGCAGTAGGTAGTAGTAGTAGTAGTAGTAGTAGTAGCAGTAGTAGTAGTAGTAGTAGTAGTAGTAGTAGTAGTAGTAGTAGTAGTAGTAGTAGTAGTAGTGGTAATAGTATATACTTTACACTACAACGAAGTATTACGATTGATTTTGCCCTCCCACGATGTATCGCACATACATGACATGTTCCACAGACAGTCCGACTTGAATCGGATATCCTCCAAGATCGCAGTATTCATAGTACAGCAGGAGAGAGGAGTACTGCTTTACGAGTTAAGAATGTCGTCTCTCTTCTATCACTCTGAAACATCAAATATCCCACCGTTCCCCCCTTTTGTTGAAGGCTCCTTCCTGCTCCTTGCAACCGCCTCCCTCCCTTGGCAAACCCTCGTTTACCCTATACTATACCATTGTTTGGCTACAGGGGGAAAGACGGATGCTACTATTTAGAGAGGCAGCACTTTTTTTGCCTTTTGTGAGGCAAATATTCATGACTGTGATCGGTGATCGGCTTTCTTAACTCAGTACCTTTGGAATACCACCACTACTGCTACTACTACTACTACTACTACTACTACTACTACTACTGCTACTACTGCTACTACTACTACTACTACTACTACTACTACCACCACTACTACTACTACTACTACTACTACTACTACTACTACTACTACTACTACTACTACTACTACTACTACTACTACTACCACTACCACTACCACTACTACCCCTACTACTATTAGCGAATTTATAATAGGTTTCGTGATACACCTACTACGTAGGTTCTGGGATTGTTCATCGAGTTGCACCTTTTTCAACAATCTTTTCTAAGAAATACCAGTTATTTTTTCGTATGCGCATTCAGTTTGGAGTTTTTTTCTCATGCGACCACCCTCAGAAAATACCAGGAAATTGTTATAGTTATAGTTATAGTTATAGTTATAGTTACAGTTATAGTTATGGTAAGCCCCACCCCGACCGTAAGCATGCATCGAAAACATATCTAAAAAATAATCATGCCGATTACAGATGACGGATTGCAGCAGCATCGTCCACACGACCCATGTTACGATAGAAGAAGAGGTATTGTATCAATAATAGCACTTTACGGCAACGAAACGTCCATCTGACTATTACGGGGGACCTGTCTATGATGGAGTAAGTAAGACCTACTGCTGTACGAGGTACGTACGGTACCCAGAAAAAACTTTATATTTACCTATTTTACTCAAAGTAATTGGTCCCAATAACTTTGCCACCCCGAATTATTAAATAACACACCCCTTCACTTTGAAGAGCTATCATACGTATATACCCAAATATTTTTAATCGTTGGCATGCCATCCACGTCAAACATCGTTCGTTGCAATGCCATTCATTCATGTTTTGATGGAATACATCGTGTCCCTCTTGTTGTGCCAAAGTTAATGAATTTCTTGAAATATTATTAAATACTGGTACACTTTTAAACATATACCTGGTACCACGTATCGACACCGCGCAATAAAATTATCCGTTGCATACCTATGAACCTATCTGCGCCATGGGGTTCGTCGTTCGTCCTGATTTCGTTTTGCTATACCATAATGCTCTGTATTAATACCAGTTTTTTTTATAGTGAAACAGAGAGCTCCTATATTGTAATCAAGACAATCAAGTGACAACCCTCCTCATAAAAATTAGGAGTCACCTTAACAAGGCAAGCACGCGTCGCACCGAGAAACCCGGGTGTCTCTCCCCCCCCCCCCCCCGCCCCCCTTCTCCCCTGCACAATGTGGGCGTCCCCCCCCCCCCGCCCCCCCCCCTCCCCTGCACAATGTGGGCGTAAGCAAACCCTTGCGGAGACATTGATTGATTGAACAATGGAGAACACCGTTATTACAGAGGGGACCGGGGACCATAGTAAAAAGGACCAAATATTGTTAGTAAAACTAGTTAAATATATAGGTTTTTGTGTATTCCGTAGGTCCTATTTACTATGCATGGTCCTCCGTGATAGGCGTGCCGAATTGAGAGTTTGCCAGACAATGTGTCGTGTTTGTGGGATTTTTGCTATGTACAGCAGTATTACGGAGAACCGAAGTAAATAGGACCAAACATTGTTAGTAAAAATAGGTAAGTATATAGATTTTTGTGTGCACCGTAGGTCCTATTTACTAGGGTTTACTATGGTCCTTGCCCGTAATTGTAGTCCGATGCCTCCACAAGGATTTGTTCACGCTCACAGTGTGCAAGGCGGCGGCGGTGGGGGGGGGCTGTGGTCACCTGCTTGCTGTGTAATAGGGGGTGTATCCAAGATGCAATGAATCAATAATGGATGGTGGTTTAGGAGCTAAGTACGTCCCTGGTACATGCGATACGACACGCGCGCAAGCATGCATGCTGATAGTCGTACTGCTCAATCAATCAGGTCTATTCCGATTATTATATATATATGCCGGTATACGAGTATATACTTCACGTAGACGGGTTTTTTTTTTACAATAAGATTCCACTACGATTCGCATTATTTTCTTATCGTTTGTTTTGTTTAGGTCGATATCTCTCGTTCAAGTTCCTATATACCTGCTGGGCCCGAAAGGGATGGTCGATATATCACCTTACCCACAAGTATGCATAGTAAGCAAGTAGTAGGCTGTAATAATAATAGTGTGCGTGACGCATGCTACGATAGAGGTGCACCATGTTTTTTCTGGGCTCCTCACTTAAGGAGCGTCATAACTAACCGAAAAAAATATTTTGGAGGGGAAAAAAAGTGCTGCCGGATGCGAAATCTCATGACCGAAGTATACTCTGAAACAGTTTTCGTCACAAAAATGAAAGTCCGACGAATTTGGGTTAAGGAGCCCGATCGTTCAGAAAAAGATTCAGTCAAAAAGTGCTACCTCTACCGTAGCACGCGTCGCGTACTACAGTACCACTACTACTCGTCCGTGCGCTCCTACATGCGGGGAGAAGTAGCACCCACCAGCTTAGTCACAGTAGTAGAGAGGCCCTGTCGCGAGAGCCACCTCTGTTCCTGTTCTTGGCGAATTAGTAGTAGTAGTAGTAGTAGTAGTAGTAGTAGTAGTAGTAGTAGTAGTAGTAGTAGTAGTAGTAGTAGTAGTAGTAGTAGTAGTAGTAGTAGTAGTAGTAGTAGTAGTAGTAGTAGAGGTAGTAGTGCTGCCTCGAGTGGGTCTATAGGACTCGAACTCCGCACGTCACCGCCGTGTTCCACGTTCGTTCGTTCGATGTTGTCACTTTACACAGAGAAAGACACAGAGATATAGAGAGTTGAACCCATACGGAACTCCTTGAACATTTTCTAATTTGAAGATTCTTTATTTTTTGTATTTTTTTATTTGTATTTTTTTCGTTTCAGTCATCGTTTTTTTTTCTGGCTCTATAATTCTTACTCGTATGGCTCTTTCGTCGCGCCCGTTTATTTCATATCATATGAATAAGTCACTTTTACGAACCCAACCGCAAGTCAAGTCAGATCAACCAGTAACAGGAAGAGGGGGCCCAAAAGTCTCCCACAAAGAAAGCCGATCTCGCCCTCTCCTCGCCTCTCGTCTCCTCGTCTCTCTCTTCTCTTCCCCGGTACGGCGAGCGCTCTTTCCTGCCTATCAAAGCGCGCGAAAAGGCCAATCGCCACCACCAGACAACCACAATCATCACACAACGCATTTATTTCCTTTTTTGCTCCTCGCCCAGTAAATGTCACTCGCTCGTAGTTACTGCAGTAAGTAGTAGTAGTAGCAGTAGTAGTAGTGCAATACATAAATGGTACGTATGTATGCTATACAATATGGACACATGGGGCACATCACACCATAAAAAAAAACAAGATTATTATATAGCATAGTGATGTCTTGTGTACACACTGTTTGTTATATTACTTGTTTGCTGGAGGCTGACGGAGATAAAGCACATACTACCTGGCTGATATTTCGTCCTATGTACGAGTATGTAAATATTACGGCTTCTAGCTCGCTTGTTGTTGTGAAGTAATATTAAATATTGTGTATGTATATATACCACCGAACATATATAGATATACGATACGTCAAGGCTTGAATACGTTACATACCGGGTATATATATAGCTGATATCACAATCGATCGGTGTTGTTGCAGCATGCCCAATATATCCGGAAATCCTAAAAGCATTGCTTGGTCAACGGCGGTGGGGTGCCTGGACTTAACACTACGGTACGGACTCGACTACTGGGTGTAAGGCATTTTTTATTACAAGTGCAAGTACCTGGTACTTGTTTACCTGGTAATACCTTCTGCGCTGTACTCGTAGCTTGTTTTGTATTTGTATTCGTCGTACGATATCAAACGTAGTTTCTCATATTTACCAGGTAACTGGCACAACTGGTATGATACCAGGTATGTACGTATTTGGTGTCATTTCTGTCCCATAACCACATCAATATATAATAATAATAACGTCAGTACGTTCTTCCTGGTACAGCAGTATACAAAGTAGTATACTAAGTATACGTAATACATTAAATATTAGTCTAGACTACTCGTGTATTAATGCTCGTTCTCGCCCCCCGGTTACAGCCTGCGAATGTATGTGTGTGTCGTAAGTAGTAGTACCAATTTGTACTTAGTTAGGTATATTTAAGCAGAATAGCACCAAGTTGTGTGATATCCCGCCATCGATGATACGGTTCCATATCTGTATACTTTTTGTATACGAAGCATACTTCGAAGTAGTACTTTTGTCGTCTACCAGGATGTAATACGAGTACAATATGTATAATACTGCTTCTGCTGCTGTAGTATGTATGAATATGCACTTTTAATCACAACAAAATACATGCAAAAACAAAGATGTCAGGGGACATCACTTTTTCACCCCTTGACAGACAGCAACTTTGCCTTGACACTCCTTGACGGACACCACAAAAACTACTGCCACCGTTTGTAGTGTGGAATACTCGGCCCTACATCCTTGACAGCGCACGGTTTGCCTTGCTTGACATGTCTCTTACTAAATTTAATGACATTTGTATTTGTGAAAAAAAAACGGCAACAACAACAACAACAACAACAACAGCAACAACAACTAACAGCAGACTCCTCGCCCCCGAGCAAGGCATTCTTCTCCATCTCTATATATATACTTGAGTATAATAATATAGCAAGCGGTGAAGGCAATAACACACACAGACAACTTACTTACTACTTGGAACGTATCAGTAGACTTCTGTGTAAAATACCACTGGTAGAACGTGCTTCGAGGGGATGCTACACTGCTGCTGCTGCTGCTGCTGCTGCTGTGCTACCACCAAGGCCGTCTAAAGGTCCGGCGGGTCTGGTGCCGTTCGTTCGTTCGTTCGTTCGTTCGTTCGTTCCTGTGCGTCGCTTATATTTGGAGGAAATAAATGAAAATATTTGACTCAAGTAAGGATATTCGAAGTGTTGTACTGTATCAACACATACATACGTGATACACAGCTAGCTACATACAGTATACTGTACACAACCGTTAATATTTAACAAGGTGCAGGATCGCGGGGGGCCATGGTAAATAGGACCAAATAATATTGTTAGTAAAAATAGGTTAATATATAGGTTTTAGTATCTACCATAGGTCCTATTTACGATGGTCCCCCATAATAGTAGCTATTAATAGCTGCTTAATTAATAACTGTTACGTATGTATGTATGCTATATATATATATATATGGCTGTTGGGAATACTCACACACAAGCGCGCTTACGTCTATAAAACAGTTGCGCATACTCAAAGAGTAGTGTCAATAGTAGTAAGTAGTAGACATATTTAAAACTCGAGATTAAGTCGAAATCGTCGTTTCATCTCGTCAATACAGACTTACTACTGAGTTTTAGATCCGACCATCGATCGGTACGACTAAAAGTAGCTTAACCCATTCAGAACTGAAAAAAAGGTCCCACACTAATTCCAAGTAGTTTGTCCCCAAATTCGTGGGACAAGTTCTTAAGGGGTTAACGACCAAACTGGGCGTAGATGAAACCCCAATGTTACAAAAGTGTGATTTTCGAGAATAGGGAATTTTTCAGTGGTTTCATGAAACAATGTTCTATTAAGTTAGAGAAAAGCTTGTGTTCTTCCAGGAAAAAACACTTTCCGGGCCGTTTTCAAGTTGCCACGTAGCGATGCTCGTACATGATACCATGAGCACTCGTATGGGAAGCAGTAGCCACACTGCCAGTCCCGGCTGGCCCCACCCCAGCCACACCATGGCCATGCCCAGGTCCGCCCTTCCATCGTCACAGCGACCTTCACCCATGGACGGCTCCATGACGAAAGCTTCCAACGCTCCTCTTGGGATTCCGCAGCGCCCCTGCATCGCCGGTTTTCCTATGCATGCTGTCAGGATATAAGATGTACTGTAGATCTCTCCTGCTGCTGCTGCAGTACCTGGTGGTGCAACCGACACGGCACCACTCTGCGATGCTGGGTCGAGCTAGGCCAATCTTGCTGGAGCGAGAGGTCTGCGCGGCCACAAGGCAAGAAGAGCGCCCTGCCTCTATCAGATCGCGACCGACAGTCGTCCCCGCTCAACGTGGAAGCGGCGGGCAACCGCGATGACCCTGGGCTTACGCTGGCGATGGGAGAGCAGAGCTGCGCGTACATACAAGTACTTTCTGCGTGGAATTGTGTTTCTTCAATATCCTCGTATTTAGAGTAGAGCATAGATAGCGTTGCAAAGCGATGCAAAGCTTGCAGACCACGACCATATAAAAAAAAAAACGATTCATCACAGACAAGCTCGGCAGAAGCCTGGGGGAACAGATGGCAGCCTGCCCCTGGCGAACTATCGATGAAATAATGAATTAACGACCTCCACCCTCTATGATTAGCTCATTCTACGAGTTTTCAATCAACGTGTTCATAATAAGCCAACATTTACTACAGTATAACGAGGATGGTTGGATATATATGGATTGCCTTATATCCTCGAGTTTTAAATACCTCTACAGTAGTATTAATAGTATATAGCAGTTGTTGTAGTAGTATATAGTAGCATAATAGTAGTTGTTACAGGTATTTATAACCCAAGATTAAGTCGAAATCGCCGTTTCATCTTGTAAAAAAAAGACGTACCCAGTTTTATATCTGACCTTTTGTGCGACTCAAAGTCGTATTAAAGACCAAACTGGACGTAGATGAAACCCAAAAATTACTATAGAAGCGAGACATTGGAGAATAGCTTATTTGATGTTTCATCAAAGATTGTTCAATGAAAAATGTGTTATTTTCCAGGAAAAATCGTGGTTTCCGAATCGTCTTCAAGTTTCTACGTACTCGATGCGAGCAGCAGTCCCGGCTTTATCCACCCCCAAGCTATACCACGGCCATGCCCAGATCCGCCATTCCATCGTCAGCGACCTCACCCATGGACACCTCCAACGAAAGCTTCCAACGCTCCTCTCGGGATTCCGCAGCGCCCCTGCGTCGTCGGCTTTCGTCTGCAGTGCCATGCTGTCAGGATATTAGTAGCGCTCTACTGCTACTTACTGTAGTACCTGGCGGAACCGAAACCGCTCCTCCACTCGGCGAAGCCAGGCTGTGCTGGTTCAATCTTGCTTGAGCGAGGTCTGCGCGGCCACAAGGCAAGAACGCTCTCCCTCTATCGGATCGAGACCGCGTCGTCCCCGCTCGACGTGGAAGCGACGGGCAGCCGCGACGACCCTGGGCTTACGCGGGCGACGATGTTGACACGGAAAGCCGTCTCGTTTTGTGTGTGTGTTTTGAGAGCAAAACACAGCAGACCTATCCCTACGTACGAGCACTGTATGAGGAATGGATTTCTCTTCTATATACTCGAATGTAAAGTAAAGCAAAACAATGTAAATCTACGACGAGTATGAGCAATAGTTATGCAGCGCATGATCATGAAGAACAAACGATCCACAACACATACATACTCGCCAGAAGTCTAGGGGTGCTCGTGGCAGCCTGTCTTTGACGAAATCTCGCTGAAACACTGACCTGCTTGTCCAAAAGCTCATATTACTAGTTTCTAATATACGTGTTTATACGACAACATTTCGCGTATCGAGGAGGGTTGGATAAATAAAGGCTTGCCTCATATCCTCGAGTTTTAAATGCGTCTACTGTTGTAGTAGTAGTGGCAGTGGTAGTGGCAGTGGTGGTGGCAGCAGGAGCAGCAGTAGCAGCAGTAGTAGTAGTAGTAGTACCGCATAACACGCATGATAGCACGCCCCTTTTAGGCAACACACCCTCCTATGTTTCTGTGGTGTTTTTCGACCGTCAGTGTATCCCTGGGGGCGCGTTGAATACCGCCCCCCCCTTCGGAAGAACGCCTGAAAGCAGTTGCCTCCACGCTGGCACCGGTATCCATACCGGTGCGTGTTGTGCATGCATGGTGTCCACCGACCGGGTGTTATCACCTTTAGGTTCGATGCTGTTTTCAGGCGTACCTCCGAGAGGGGGTGTGGTCTTCAACGTACCCCCAGCGATAAACTGACGGTCGGAACACAACACAAGCAACGAACCGCCGGGTGTGCTCCAACCAATGTAGGTCGTTGCTGTACAATAGTTGGACAGGACATGGACGCGACTATGGCCGAAGCCATGGTCGGCCGTGGCCGCGTCCGTGGTCGACCCTAGTCGGTCATGGGTCAGGCCATGGCCGACGACGATCGGTGGCGTGGACCCTGTTATCCATAGTGTTGGTTTCATAGCATAGTCCACTGGCGTACTCAGTCACGTGACTGAGTAGGCCGGTGGACTATGCCATACAACCAACAATTGTCCAAACACATGGGGGTCAGGCCACGAAAAACCGTTTCCATGGCATATGCCATGGGCATCCATGGGTCATGCCATGGCCATAGCCATCATAGCCTGGTCCATGGCCTCGTTCATGGGCCCCGTCCATGAGCTAGTTCATGGTCGACAATGTCACATGGTCGATCATGGATTCGCCCATGGACGCATCCATGGCCTGACCCATGGCGTCGTTCATGGGCCCGTTCATGGGCGAAGCCATGACTCACAGACCGTATTACCGATACGAGAAAATACGGTCGTACTCGTATCGAGTACATAATCGTACATACATGTCCCATAGGACGGTCTTTGCACCAAGAAGAGGTACCGTACGCGATGCTCATCTGTTCCACTTCCGCCACTCGGTTCGAATGCATCCATAATGTACTCGTACTGTAATTTATAGTGCTTTAGCAAAGACGCCACCCACGATCTACTCTGCTCCTTGAGAGGGAGTTCGTTGATCCGCCTACACTGCATCCATGGCGACGTTTATGGGCCCGCCCATGCGTGAGCCCATGACCGACCAGGTATAGCACATGGTCGGTCATGGACTGCCCCAAGAATGGAGCCACGAACGACGCCATGGATGAGGTCATGGGCTCGTCCATGGGTGAACCTATGATCGACCATGTATAGCATGTGGTCGACCATTGACTGGCCCATGGATGGATTCATGAACGATGCAATGCTCTACTTCGAAGTATTAGATTAGTTGGACAGGCCATGGGCGCATCTATGGCCGAAGCCATGGTCGACCACGGGCCCGGCCATAGTCGACCACGTTTTCGGCCATGGACGCACCCACGGCCTGGCCCATGGTGTCGTTCATGGGCGCGTCCATAGCCGAAGCCATGGTCAACCATGTGCTATACATGGTCGATCGTGGATCGGGCCATGGACTCGCTCATGGACGCGCCCATGACCTCACCCATTGCTGCGCCCCGTCAAAGTCTGCCGACCACGGACCTTGCCGTTAGAAGCCAGCGGGACTGCTACGGTAGTACGGTGACGGTATTTGTTTGTGCTGGATATGGGCTAGAAAGGAAGGTTTCGTGTCAAGATGTAATCAATCAGGGTTTCAGTAGCACAGGGCCTCTAAGGTACCAATCCTCGGGGGGTTCATCATCGAACGTGGTACGAGTACCGGTGACCGTTGTCTAGTATCTCAGCAAGGCGGGGATTGTTCAGTCATCCCCGGGTTTTAAGCGTGGGCGTTACTATCGCCGGCATTGCATGGGAATGGAAAATAAAAAACTGGTTTCAAGCCCAACGCCTTCTCATGCGTTAGCACACCCCTTGTTAACACACCCCCTTGTTGGCGGGCCCCATGCATCACCCCCCCTTGTTGTCACACCCCCTGTAATCTGGCCGGGGTTTGTTCGCACTCCTTATAGCTGTCAAATATACCACATACATGCACATCCCCTCACTGTCACACCCCTTGCCATCTAGCCGAGTCTGTTCGCAATCGTTCGCAAGCAATGTTCCATTATAACACTCCCTCGCCATCACTCCCCCTCGTTAGCACACCACCCAGCCGCGGACCTCCCGTGCATGGATGGCGCTGATCACCGGTGTTGATGCCTATCGACCTCAACTGTCGGATCTCGGACCACCCCCTCCGCGGTGCAATGACAGCTACGTCGACTTGACAATCTCCCGGCATACATACCGGTGTTATACGTACTCGATCTAAGCCTCCGGTAAGACTTCCGAGGGAGCTAGATACCGGTAAAGTATACTGGCTCCTGCTAAGAAGAGGAACACCAACACTGGCACAGATAATATGATATTTAGATCTTTACAAGAATACAGAAGTTCCGACGCAGTTCTCTGAAGCAAAAAGATGAAAATGAAAACATATACTGTAGTAGTGTAGAACTCACCCTTTCTGTTCCCATGTCCCCCCTTTCGACGACTAAGAAATCCTGTCGAAGTCACCCCCTTCTCGTTACTATGTACCAGTACGAGGAGTATATACCAAATATTTGGATGCTCCAAGGAAACCCTAACGTAATCATGGAGTCTGAGTATTACCCGTCGTATATAGTTACGACAGATAGATATGGATACAGGAAGAAGATCCACAACAAGAAAGAGGAGGTTTAACTACTGTATGACACCGGTATCTCTCAAGGAGAGTAGTATTGTCTTCTTGCTACATGAAGTAGAGGGCGTTTGGGTGAGCGATTGTATATCATATATACGTGGTTGATATAGTAGCAGCAGTACGCGGAGCAGGCACCTTTCTGAAGGGGTTTGCGCTAGATGTTTCTTGCTGTTGCAGCAGATTGTTGCGTACTTTCTTTTTTTTTGTCCATCCCATGTATTATCTTCGCCCTTCCTTTCTCTCTCCTTCCTACATATTAATAGTCGTAACTCAGACCCGGGGTCACAAAGTAGGCTCTTCTCCCTCCTCCCCCACTACGGTGCTTGCCTTGCTTTTTATCGCGAGAATATTTCAGCGCTTTCTTCCCTCGTTAACTTTCGTCGAATTGTGCTTACCCACGCTATAATATGCGCTCTCCACAGTTACTGTTGGTGTCATTTTTATAATAAAAATCTCCGTACTACGAGGAGAATCGAACCCCCGACCTCCAACGCTAACAGGCTTCGTGGCTACCTGTTAGACCACCGGGGCGACCGGCAGTACTACATACAGTTGGCCGTAGTAACAACAGTCGTAGAAATAGTAGTAGTATAGCAGCAGGGATAGTAGTAGTAAACGTAGTAGCAGTAAGTAGTAAAGTAGAAGTAGTACTAGCACTAGCACCAGCACTAACAACGGAACGGTAGAAGTAGCACACTACTAACACTATGAATAGCACCATTAATAGCAGCAGTTTTATTAGCAGTAGTAGCAGTCCACATGGTCGGCCAAAAATCGTACCGTTTACGCCGGTAGTACGAAGTACAATACCCGTTTGGATTCTGTTATTTATATCAAACGGGTATTATATTACCGAACAGAGTGTTACATACTTGCATGCACATATTCGTATAAACAGGCATGTATAATATTATATGTATATATACACGTACTGCCTGGTGTTATTAAATGTTCACGTGGAAGCTGTGGTGTACGTAACAGCCTGTCTTTGGTGATTGTCGATGAAACACGCGACAGACTCCCGACAACTCAACAAGGGCAAAATTAGATATGTATATCGCCCCCTACTATTTATATCATACCCATAGGACAAAAACCTGTATATTCAACCATGTGCGAAACACCATTTTTACAGGTCTGATATCCTCATTATCTCATTATACGGCTGGTGGATATCCTCGAGTCTTAAATAGGCCAACTAATAATATAATAGTGGTACTAGTTGTAGTAGTATTAATAGTAGTAATAGTAGTAGTATCAATATAGTACTACAGCAGTAGTAAATAGTAGTAGTAGTAGTAGTAGTAGTAGTAGTAGTAGTAGCAGTGGGAGTAATACACAATCGTACATATAGTGTATATGGTAGATGTAGCAGCAGTATTAGTAGTACGAGCACTTAACCCTTTTTACTCTATACCGAACTACACATAAACCTAAGCATAACTCTAAATCCCAAGTGTTTTGTCCTCCCCATCGGGAGTGCAGTCCTGAACGGGGTAATGAACAAACAGTACCGGGTACCAGGTATACCGGTACTCAGCTAGCAAAGATGAGCTTCGACGAAATCTTCGAGCTCACAGCTGTTTTTTTTTTTTAATTTTTTAAATATACATATGATATATGATACGTATGATATAGTTTGTATGCTAATAAAAACGATGTATGTAAATAAGTACGTGTGACATGACATTTCGAGCTTTATTGCAGTGGGTACCCCGATTTAAGAGCGACCCGTGGCAAAACCAAAACAAGCGCTCTTAACTCTCAACCCATTCAGAATTGAAAAAATAATCCGACACTAATTCCAAGTGGTTTGTCCCCAAATACGTGGGACCAGTTCTTAAGGGGTTAACTACACAATTATCTTATTATTATATGCTGTGGGCAAGTATATAGCTTTTAGTATAGGTGTGTGTGTTCTTCACGTTACACCTTCCTTTCTACCCGTCGACATCCAGCACAGGTGGGACATGTCGATTTGCCCGCTCTTAAACCCCGAACGCTCCTATCTTGGCCGCTTTTAAATCGAGGTACGAAATGTTTATCCTAGTCAAGCCGTGTGGCAGGTTTCTGCTGAACTAAGACCGACTGCTGCTGCTGTATTGTAATTAAGTGTAGACGGATTGTATGATCTTGACCTTGAAGCATGGTATCCCACATCCCACTCACTTGTCAGATACTACTGCTGTTGTACGAGTACTGGTATATAAAAATATGATGTGGGCCATTGTTGTCGAGATTCTTCATTATTTCATTTATAATAATAATAGTTGACTGCGGAGTGCGAAGACAGAGCGCGGAGAATAATAAGGAATAGATCCAATCGATGTGGAACATCTTTTCTGTTTTGGTTTGTGTGGAGAGCAAGCAGTACGACAACTATTATCATACCTGTTGTGCACGTACGAATATATACAGCATCATCATGCGTATATTGTTAATAGGAAGAAGCGCGGGTGAGAATTGGCGGCGGGTAGAGCGCATCGAGATTAGCGGCGGGGTGCCGGAGAACAACGAACGGAAGCCTAGCAGCACCAGCAGCAGCGCCCGCGGCTAAGGCTGGGACGACACGACCGAAAAAAAAGGAATAATGATATTGGCGAAGCATTTTTCCAGCTTTCTTTTTTGTCGTGCATGTATAGTTCGGAATATAGTTTGCTGCGCTGCTGTGTCTTCGGGAACCCAGCGCGAGAGAGACGCCACTGGTTGGCGGTGTGTTGTTGTTGGGACTGCGGTAGTCGGGTGGGTGCTGGTGATATCTATCATCTATCATTATCACCCCACGACGAGAGAGCGTAGTGGGTACGCATTCAAGAACAACAGAGTGAGCAGCAGCAGTAAGTAGTAGTAGTAGTAGTAGTAGTAGTAGTAGTAGTAGTAGTAGTAGTAGTAGTAGAGTAGTAGTAGTAGTAGAAGTATATTGTAGTATAGTAGTAGTAGCAGTAGTAGCAGTAGCAGCAGCAGTAGTAGTAGTAGTTGATGGAGGAGCATGGGTGTGTTTCGGCGATGAATGTTCCGGAGGGGGGCTCGTAGGCGCATCTCGCTCTGCGCAGTGTTTGTTCGCCCGTTTTACGACACCTCTTACCCAGCAGTACTTACTACTGCATATATGTACCAGATGTATTCCCACTTTTTGTGCTAGATAATCAGCAGCACTCTGTACTCTGTTCAGGGTGCGCGGCTGAGCGAATTTGCCGTACCATACTACTCGGCCAGACTCATACCGCCTCAAATCCCACAACTCAGCACTGACTGGTCCAGCTATATATCCTGTACAGTAGTTTGTACCGCGGGTGTAATGTATAACTTTGTCTCGGTTTTTCGAAGTCACAGGCCCAGCACTTCAAGCACAGCGTACCTAATAGTAGGTAGCCAGCCAAAAGTATTCGTTATACATACCCGGTAGCTCTTTGTTGTTGGTTGATGCCGTTCTGTCCTCGAGGCAATACTATGTATAGATACCCTGAGATACCTACTATATACCGTTCGTTGTTACAGTAAGTAGCTCGCAAGACAAACCTATTATCCCTACCAAAACTACAGTCGGCGACATCTACCGGTCCGTACGTAAATTGGCGGTTCTTGTTGCTGCTGCTGTTTGTGGCTATCAGGCGATCCTTGAAAGCTGTATGTATGTACGTATATAGCTTGAATCGTCCATGTCTCGGTGGGGGGTTATTCTCCAGGGGGGTTTCTCCGCTTGCATAATACGAAGCCGTGCTTGTTTAAATTAAACACAGCAGTATGTATGCGTTCCTTCGCTGTTGCGTGGCGTCTTCATGTTGTGGCCACGGGAGGATCCTCCGTTTTCCATTCATCGAGAAAAAGGGGGTGGGTGCACGGGTTTGGTCACTACTGCTTGCTGTAGTGCAGCAGTAGTAGTGCAGGATTTGAGGGGCTATATAAGGGTTGACCCATTTCAGACACGTACTTGCTGCTACGGGGGACCATAATAAACAGAACCTATGGTGGATACAAAAACCTATATATTTACCTGTTTTTACGACCAAAAATTGGTCCTATTTACTATGGTCCACCGTAATACATAAGAGTATATCGACCAACAAAACGAACTCACTACGTACTGCTACAGTACAGCAAGCATACTTCGATGCGACGTTGCCGAGCGTCTTATTACGTACAACAAAAACAACAGCAGTAATACCGTACGTATATATACCACGCAAAATGACACACTTCCCTGGGACAAAAAAACGTCCCGCGACGATCTTCTCCTAATAATAAAGCAGAGAGGGGGGGCAGACAACAACGGAAACGGTTGGGCCAGAAAGATCTCAGTCGAGGAGCAATCCCACGGTAGGGGTACCACTTTCAGGCTCAATATTTTCTGACCGGTTGGTTGAGCTTCTCACGTGAGTAACCACCGGATACTATTATTATTTTACTGGTTGGTATATTTGTTTTTGGACTACGTACCGCATTGGAAGGTTTGGTCGGATTGCGCGAACGAAGGCCCCCGAAGTAATGTTCCGGGTAAGCTATTGAGCTCCTCATGTGACGAGCTCAGAAAAATCTGCTGCGCCCCTACCGTGGGATGACACCGAGATGAAATCCATAGATACATCGCTCGGTCTCGGCACTGACGTTTGCCCCGTTGACGATATATTTAGCTTGTAAGTCCGTCCTGGGATGTGTGCTACCTTGCGTGATACCTGACATGTTTAGAGTATACGGTAGTAGTACTGTAGCGTGAGCTTGCTTGCAGAAGTACGAATCTATAACCTTGCTTCGCGTGTGTGTGTGGATCGTCTACAACAGCTAGCTGCGGAGACCCCAACTACCACCCCCGCCGCAGCCCGCGCTTGCCTCGTGTGGCCGATCGATGCTGGAGTGCGCCCCCTCCCCACTACATTCAAGGTAACCAAGGCTGACCTCGGGGTTAATACTTAGCAAAACCTCAATGTAAACAGCACAGAGAGTAGTGTGAAAATACACGCGCACCACGCACTACTATGCTATTACTGTCTGTAGCTCACGCACACGTACGCGTGCATGCACCACACCAGCTGCCAGGCATCACAGACAGGTGGTACGTACTCACTTACAAGTACTATACAGTACGGATACCTGGCACCTGGTGCTTACCTATTTATTACTGTACTCCCCGGGCTGTTCATCGTGATAATGTGTTGCGCGTGTGGCACGTGGCACTAATTATTATAGCGTGTACATTTAGGCTACTACTACTACTGTACTACTGTACGTTCAACGTATCGGTATGCTTGCTGCACATCAACATGGTATAGTAACTGAGAGTAGCACAGCAGTATAGCTATATGCCTGCTGTGCGTAGTGAGTAGCAACTCGCTCTCTCCCACAGAGAGGCGCCTTGGTAAATGTTTTTTTAGAATCCTACAGCCTATTATAGACGAGCACTACCAATTACCAGCACTTATCGTAACAATGTTCTCTTCTGTTAATGTACAACCGTTTTCAAGTCAGTTATTGTACGACCTTTTTCGAGGTATATGTTTCTTAACCCCTACCACTAGAACCACAATTGCGTTTGGGAGGGGGGGAGGGGGGGGTCTACTTGGGTTTAGCGTGGGATCAGTTTTTTGTATACATCATTATTGCCAGTATTACGCGGGACCAACGTAAATAGGACCTACGGTACATACACAAAAAAGTCTATTTATATATTTATATATTTATATATTTATATATTTATTAATAACAATATTTGGTCCCATTAACTACGATGGCCCTCCGTAATACAGTAGTACGTAAGAAAATATAATATTGATAAAACCTCCTTGATGAGCTCTGGTGACGAAGGTGAAATCGGGGCAGATTCCTAGGGGGGGAGCGAGCGAGGTGCGAGTTGCATCGCCCATGGAACTTTAGGCTCGGTTTCTTCATCTTGCCGCCTTTCGGTTTACACACAGTACCGTACTATTAATAGTAGTACGCACAGCAGCAGTTGTATAGGTACAGTGGTAGTAGTACAGTAGCAAAAATACAACAACCGCACGCACAACAATAACAATAACAATTACAATAATAGCAGCCAGCGGTGGTGGTGGGTGGCGCACACAAAACAAGCATCAAACATCCGCAATAAAACCAATACTACCGACTGCTGTTGTTGTTGTTGCCGAAAGAGAGAGAATCCACGATGTTGAGGGGAGAGAGGGCACCAAGAACCAAGAACGGGCTGCTGCGAAAGAAAGAAGAAAAAAAAAGGGCTGTCTGTGTCGAGATAAAAACGGGAACAAACACACAGCAGAGTATAGTACACACACAGCAGTCACAGCTGCTGCTGCTGCTGTTGTTGCGGCTGTTCCATCAAATCAGCAGCACGAAAAACGCACGTAGTACGTAGAGTCCAAACGTATATATTTAGATATTTTGCAGATAGATGCTGCAACAATAATAGCGGCAGTCCTCTCCGGCAATCGTTCGACACAGACAGACCGGTTCCCGACACAAGCAGAGGTCAGCAAGCGCAGCAGCAGCAGCAGCAGCAGCAGCAGCAGCAAGCAGCAGTAGCATACCTCGTACCTGGTTATATCGGTAGGTGCCGTAGTATGTATATGTTAGTTACGTACGGTATAGTCTTGGTATAGTATATATTTATAGCGTATGAATATATATATACTCAAACGACATGCATTTATTTGTGCCGAGATCGAGAGCGGCTCTGAGGAAATGAACCGGGTTAGCAGTAGTACACCTCGGAATCGCGAACGATTACCATGTTGCCAATGGGAACAACTCACACGGGGAGTTTCTTTCGCGTGACCATGGCCGTGGCTGTCAACATGTCACCGCGTCACCAAGTAAGTGTTGTTGCTTACAATGGGGTTACTTGTCCTGATAAAAACGAAAAGTTTCGAAGTTCAGCAGTGATTGGTATTGATACAGGAAATTAAAGTACGAAATCATGTCTACAACTATTAATACTACTACTTACTATTAAATATTAATAACTTTATATACTATCCTCACAGAGTACTATTAATAACATTACTATATACCAGGTATACTACAGTAGTACGTAATATTGTACTATTACTGTACGAGATACTGCTGTAGAAACCTATATACTACCCGTATGAATAGTTGCAGCACGACCTTGCACAAGTTATTGAAGGGCTGTGCTGAAGTATATTGTAGTGGTAATAATAGTACTACTACTCTTGTGGCGGCGATCGGTTCAAGTGTTTCGCTACAACAGCATGTATGTGATGAGCAAAAAGAAAGCCCTACGATCGTATTCACAAACTGGGCAAGACGGCGGAACGTGTATCCCCGCCACTAGAGTAGACACGGTGTGCGTACTGTACTATATAGTGACTTGATACTTGATACTTGATACATACAGACTAAGACGCCCACACCTCCCTGCGTATTGCCCTCTTTTCCGTCTTGGCGCGTGGGGGGGCGGGAGGGGGAAGGGGGGGCTTTCGTGTTCGACTGGCGGTTGTGCCATACCATACGGCGAGTGAAACTATTATTCCACGCTGGTCGACATCCGTCAAGATCACGACTCTGCGATATCATCGCCGCATCGCCACATAAACCATGTGGCGACCGCCCCCGTGGCGAGCGCAAACTATTTAGAGGGCTTTGGGAGAGGCACGGGGAGGAGTGTCGGAACTTCGGACAGAACTAACGACATGCTGCACCAGCATAGCAGATGGCAGACCAGCTTCCGGGGCCGTAGCGCACACACACACACACGCCACACGGTTGTTTGGGTGAATCAAGAACTAATAATGCAGCGATATTGATGCATACCGGTATGCCTGGTAGGCATCATTCCCCACAGGATCCATCCCTCGAAAAAGCGCCTGCAGGACCCCCACAGGAACCAATCCCATACTGGTACGCTGCTGTTATAGTAGTTGTGCTCGTTTTTGGCACATAAACAGCACCAATACTTTCGAAGTATATCTGAATACTACTGTTAACTACCAGGTACTATACCATTAATACAGTACTGGACAATATACATGAAATAACAAACAACTTTTAGCTCGGGGTGTTGTTGTGTTTTGTTGACGATGATTAGATCTCACCTGTTTGTTGTGTTGCGCACGCGCCACTCACGAGAAACCCGATCCAATTCGTTCGCTCTCTCTCTCCTCCTGCTGGGCACCACGGTTCTTGCGATGCGCTCTCACACCATCAACGTTCGTTCGGCACCACCACCAGTCTCGCGATGATGTGGCGATGTAAAGTGATGGGTAAGATGCCGATCGTGACGGGATGGCGGCGACAACGCCGCAACCAAAACTGCTGCTGCTGCTGCTGGTGCTGCTGCTGGCTCTGCTGCTGCTGCTGCCGCCGCCGCCGCTGCTGCTGCTGCTGCTGCTGTTGCTGTCACCTCGTCTCGTAGTAGTGGCTGCGGTAGTTGCTGTGGGTTTGTAGAATTTCCATGCAGCCCATGGTTCGAAAGTTGGGCCGTTACGACTGGGAGTGATTTCCGGACTCGCGCCCCCTCGCGGTTGATCATCTCGTCACATCGCCAGATGCAACAAAATACAAAAACGTGCCACCGTCAGAACCTTCTTGGAAAATTCTCCGCAAGCCACCGCAAAAAAATATATATACACCTATGTAGGATACCTCGTGTATAATCTTACGTACACCTATGTAGGATACCTCGTACGTACCTGTGTGAGGCAATAATAATCAGGGGCAAAATGGTAACACAAACTGCGACATGTATATATCATATGTATATAGCACAGTTTATTATATATACTGAAGTATATATGCAAGAAACGATTTTGATCTGCTTCTTAGTATGTGGTGTATATGATCGAGGTAAAAATAGTAAAAAGAGCATGATGGAATGTTGCTGCTATGTGTGGTGCTGTGTGCGTGTCTCGCGTTCCGACCCATCCATGTGGTTAGATGGCGGACGCGGCCGTCGCTGCGCCAAGGCTTCTTGGCGGCACCCGGCAACGACCACGAACCACGGACGGACGTTCTTCTTAGTGTATGGCCTCCGGCATCCGCCGGTAACCATGATCATGGCCGATTATCGAAGTGGATTGGATCGGGCAGGTACTGGTACATACTACTACGGTGTCTATAGGTACATACTTATTCATATGTATGATATGTATGATCTGTATGACCGTACATATTATATATATATATATATATATGTGCGTGCGATTCAAAAATCCAAAATCCAATAATCCCTGCTGCTGGTGGTGGTGGATATATCTGTATGGCAGGGCACCGCGAGAGCAAGCCTTGTTCGTTACAGCAGTATTTTCTTAAACAGTAATAAAATGCGACCTACATACATATGGATAGTACAAATAGTAGTACTAGTAGAAGAGTAGTAGCAGCAGGTTTGTGGTTATACCAAGTATGTATGGCCTCTCTCCGTTCCTTCTCCGAGATGGGCGATCTCACAGGTACCAGTAGTACCAGTAGTACCAGTAGTAGTAGGTGCGAAGGACGTGTTACTTGCGGTATGTATCATCTGTATTTATTTATAGTAACTGCTGTCAGATGCCAGCACAACACCACACCACCAACCACCATTAAAACGCATGTATGTATGTACCATTATAGCAGGTATACCGTAGTAGTAGTAGGAGTAGGGGCACGTATATACCAGGTAGTACATTGCAGCAGGAGCAGCAGCAAAAGAACAATCAGAGCGCACACATTTGTTCCAAAACCATTTTGTGTACTGTACTCGCTCGTAGTCAAAAAGTGTGCGAAGCATTATTTTTCGAGTTGCCATGCGACAATGTGTGCAGTGCGACATCGCATGCAGTATAGGTGGCAAACTTTTTTACATACATACCAGGTATATACGTAGATACTCGTAACTTCGATATATCAAGGGTCAGGGTGTTTGTTTTTGTGTTTTCGGGTGCCATTTTCTTTGTTCTGCTCTTTACGGCGATCACATGTATTAATAGTCGATACATAGAGCCGGTTACGTGCGGGTTGTATAGGGTCTACTGTACTACAGTAATACACCTTGAGTATACATACATAAAGGGGAGTTTGATACTTACAATAAGAATAGGGGCTGCTGGCTGACTTTATTCTGCGCAATTCGGGGACACAACATGATCCCGGCACATAACATAGTGAAATACACATAGTCATACAGCAACAGCATTATCACTATTAGTAGTCGACGTCCATGAGGGGAGGATCCCCCGCTCGACCCGACATAGTGGTTGTTTCCTTTCTCGGCTGGGTAGCGTGGAGAACACGGCAGGTATAGGGTATAAGGTCAGGTACATCGATCCCAGAGAAAAACAACGGACGAGGATGAAGGGTGGCAAGGGACATCCCTTGCCTCGAAATCTCCCTGGGTTCACCATATTCTGGTTGGTCGAAGATGTACCGATAACTCCCAATCACTAGGGCTCGGCACTGTACCAATACCTACTGACAGTACACTGGTCCTGGCAGTACATAACTCCTGGTTGAGTCGTAGTACCAGGATTTCAGGATATTGGCAAAATTCCATACGTTCCACTAAAACATCGAATTACGACGGAAACCCATCGAAACGTGCGGATGAGAAGAGAGAGGACAGCACAGCACAATTTCGTCCACGCTTGTATTACCATAATTTTTGTTCGCACTTTCTGCTTTTTCCTGTGGTGAGTGAATCTACCATCCCTGACCCAAATATTGATTGCCTTTTGAGATACGGCCCGAAATGAATGTACTGTTAAGCTATACCTGGTATGTAGTGAAGCCAAATTGCGTAAAAACGTTATCTCCGGCAGGGTGCCTCCAGCGGGACCCTCCAGGGGTGCCTCCGGCGGGACCCCCGTACCAGCTGGAGGGGGGAAATGGTCGCCGCGACCAAAATCCTGGTCGGATTCAGCTTCCTGACAACTCTTCCTGGTTAAAGCTACCGGTATCTAGCCCTACTCACCTTCACCCCAGTCTTCGTTCGTTGTTGGTTCAGTTTGACACGCACAAGGCTTCCTTTTTCCTTGTTGTCCTTCTCCTGGACTCGTATGTCGGGAGGCTAACATGCTATCTTCTCGCCATGTGCCCATTTCGAGCTACACACAAGTACAAAGCGCGTATTCGAGCATGCAGTAGTGTACGACAGCATTCAATAGCCGTGTGACGCGTGTGATGTACAAGCGCGCGCATCATCCAAGATGCGTGATATTGGTTCATGTTTCTTTCGTTCGCCTGGGCCGTGTTTTTTGCAAAACACGTTGAAGATTCTGCCCCCGACCTCCAACCTACTGATCATCCCGCCTGCATACGGCTTCACAATGTTGGAAACCTTATGAGTGACGACGCGTACTACGGTAAGGGTAGTATACCTATTAATAATACTGTTTATGAAGCTCCTCACTTGAGGAGCTCTACACCTTAACCCCGAAACTGGTTTTGAGGGGGGGGGGGGAAAGCTAAAAGTACAACCCGATGAACAAATCCCAGAGCCCAGGTATCATATCACGAAAAGTATAGCGAGACACTGTTAATATTGGTATTCCAACGATACATACTGGGTTAACCCTTTTAGAACTGCAGTCCCGTTATGGGGACAAACCACTCTAATTCTAAGTAGTCTGTCCCCAAAACGAGACTGCAGTTCTAAAAGGGGTAAGGAGCACACTAATAGTCATACTATTAGTCAGTCAGAAATTCGCCTCGTAAGGTGAAAAAAGTGCTACAGTACCCCTACCGTACCACGCCTGTGACCCTTCATTCCCGTCCCCTTTCCACTAGAGTGCAGCGGGGAGGGCCTAACTGCTTGATCCCCAACCCACAATCTAGGCTCTCCGCGCATAGATAGTATCCAGTAGATACGACACATCTCGTATTTGCCACATCCAAGCGCCTCCGGCGCCGCAACGCGTGGGGGCGTCGTCAGTCCTTACTTGTGTGCGAGACAACATGTATATGGAGCTGACGGCAACAGCACGTATATTCTTGGAATACGAACGGCCACACACAGCAGCAGTCGTACCTAAGATGCAGATATCTATGATCTCGGCGAATGGTGAGACCGACGAGGGACAATATCTATGGACGGTTGGGTCGAGAGCCGTGCAACCACACCGTAGTAGTAGTAGTAGTAGTAGTAGTAGCAGCAGTAGTAGTAGTAGCTTGCGTTACGATAGACTGTATCCACACTTCGTATTACTGCAGTGCAACGCACGCAATTTTAGTTGTCTTCGAACCCCCACGCTTGCTTGACCCCGACAAGCAAGCAGGGAGGGAGCTGGACACGGTGTAGTGCAGGAATCACCATCCCCAAAGCTCCATGCATTTTCTTGCCACTCACCACCTTACCTTTGTTGGGCTGTGAAGACGTTACTGCACCTACTGAGCTAAATAAAGGGGTAACGTGTCGATGGATTTACCCGCCCGGGGTAATCCACATAGCAACACTATAAATACAATCAACATACTACCACAGGTATATACTGTAGTCGTGGCTTGAGTTGTGTGTTTTGGAGCTGAGTCGGAATGGCGGCGGCGGCGGCGGTGGCGGTGGTGGTAATATACACTACCAAAGCGTGGTGCATAAGGCATATATACAGGGCTTCTCACGGGTCATGACCCGACCCGCGGGTCGGGTGAGGAGTTTTCAGAATATCACGGGTCGGGTCGGGCCAGGAGGTGTTCGGAATCTCACGGGTCGGGTCTTGTCTGGTCGGGTCAGGACGTGTCCAAAGTCACACGGATCCGGCCGGGTCATGATCCGTGAGACCCGTGGAATATGGCTCATGTCGCGGGTCGGTCCACATTGACCCGTGAGTGTTTCTTTGCTGACTCGCGGGTCCGACGCGCGGGCCGCCCGCGGGTCCGACATTTCAAACACTTGCCGCTTGCTAGCCGAAGGCCTCTCTCGTGCCAATACGTGTTTGGTATAATATATTCAAACACTAAAACACCGCCAAATCTATATCTGATATATGCATGTCCACATCCAACTATACTACAGCGTTGCCACATACCTGGTATCACTGTGGGTTACAAAAATAAGGGTTCAATTGTTGAAAAAAGTGTCGATCCGTGAGCCGGATCCGCGGGTCGAACCCACGGGTCGAGATAGCCCTTTTACGGGTCAACGTCGCCCGAACAGCGGCATGGCCCGTATCTCATGGGCTAGGTGGAACCTCACAGGTCGGGCCGGGTCGGGTCGGGTCGGGTCGGGTCGAGTCAGGAGGGTCGGGGGGGTTTCAAATATCGTAGGTCGGGTTGGGTCGGGTCGGTTCAAGAGGTGATCAAATCTGACGGGTCGGGTTGGATGGGGTCAAGGGGTTTTCAACATCTCGCGGGTCGGATCGGGTCAGGTCAAGGCACCTCAAAACGTTCGCGGGTCGGAACAACTGACCTGGCCCGTCACGACCCGACCCGGCGCGTGAATTGTTACCTGACCCGCGGACAGTCCTGCATAATTCGTATGTATGTACTTCGTATGCTATAGATCTCGGGGTATGGGCGTCGTGCCCGCCAGCAGGTGATACGGGGCGTTGTATCTGTGGTTTCGTCTGCATGATGAATGCATGTATCAAACTCAAACGAGATGTCCGCAAGGGGGGAGGGTGTGGTGTGCGACTCCTGAGTTCCCGAGTCCTTTGAGCCCCCCCCTTTGATAGCGACCAAATAAACAAACCGTTGATAACGTTGGCGTTACATATCGAGTCGTCTACGAGCAGCGCGAGCATCCAGCAGAATAAGTATGAGCTGAATCGTGTTACGCCCGTGCCGTACGACCCCTTCCATTGTAACCGACGTTGTAATTCGGACACCACAATTGTTTAGTATCGCCCTTCAATGGCACAGTTGTTGTTTAGTGTCGCCCTCCAATGGCGCAGTTAGTTGTTGCCGTCGTTGGAACCGTCCGTTTTTAGCATCAATCAATGTTACCCACTGAAGTCCCCCAAGGCAGAAAGAAAGGCAAACTATGTCAGCCGGGGTCAGCCCCTGGGGTTCAGTTCAGTTCAGTTCAGTTCAGGAGCTTTGTTATGATGATGGCAGAACGGCCCCTCAACGATCATCGGTCTTGTCCAAGAGGGCGGAGAAGAAGGATCAGAGGGGAGGAGTAAGAGAGAGAGAGAGAGAGAGAGAGAGAGAGAGAATCGAACGTAAAACTTTTTTCTTTTCTTTTTTCTTGCGACCTTGGCCCGCATGCATACATACATATTTATACATGCATGCCTCGACTGCACCTACTACATAATACGCATATTCACCCCAGTCTTCGTTCGTTGTTGGTTCAGTTTGACACGCACAAGGCTTCCTTTTTCCTTGTTGTCCTTCTCCTGGACTCGTATGTCGGGAGGCTAACATGCTATCTTCTCGCCATGTGCCCATTTCGAGCTACACACAAGTACAAAGCGCGTATTCGAGCATGCAGTAGTGTACGACAGCATTCAATAGCCGTGTGACGCGTGTGATGTACAAGCGCGCGCATCATCCAAGATGCGTGATATTGGTTCATGTTTCTTTCGTTCGCCTGGGCCGTGTTTTTTGCAAAACACGTTGAAGATTCTGCCCCCGACCTCCAACCTACTGATCATCCCGCCTGCATACGGCTTCACAATGTTGGAAACCTTATGAGTGACGACGCGTACTACGGTAAGGGTAGTATACCTATTAATAATACTGTTTATGAAGCTCCTCACTTGAGGAGCTCTACACCTTAACCCCGAAACTGGTTTTGAGGGGGGGGGGGGAAAGCTAAAAGTACAACCCGATGAACAAATCCCAGAGCCCAGGTATCATATCACGAAAAGTATAGCGAGACACTGTTAATATTGGTATTCCAACGATACATACTGGGTTAACCCTTTTAGAACTGCAGTCCCGTTATGGGGACAAACCACTCTAATTCTAAGTAGTCTGTCCCCAAAACGAGACTGCAGTTCTAAAAGGGATAAGGAGCACACTAATAGTCATACTATTAGTCAGTCAGAAATTCGCCTCGTAAGGTGAAAAAAGTGCTACAGTACCCCTACCGTACCACGCCTGTGACCCTTCATTCCCGTCCGAGGGGGGAAATGGTCGCCGCGACCAAAATCCTGGTCGGATTCAGCTTCCTGACAACTCTTCCTGGTTAAAGCTACCGGTATCTAGCCCTACTCACCTTCACCCCAGTCTTCGTTCGTTGTTGGTTCAGTTTGACACGCACAAGGCTTCCTTTTTCCTTGTTGTCCTTCTCCTGGACTCGTATGTCGGGAGGCTAACATGCTATCTTCTCGCCATGTGCCCATTTCGAGCTACACACAAGTACAAAGCGCGTATTCGAGCACGCAGTAGTGTACGACAGCATTCAATAGCCGTGTGACGCGTGTGATGTACAAGCGCGCGCATCATCCAAGATGCGTGATATTGGTTCATGTTTCTTTCGTTCGCCTGGGCCGTGTTTTTTGCAAAACACGTTGAAGATTCTGCCCCCGACCTCCAACCTACTGATCATCCCGCCTGCATACGGCTTCACAATGTTGGAAACCTTATGAGTGACGACGCGTACTACGGTAAGGGTAGTATACCTATTAATAATACTGTTTATGAAGCTCCTCACTTGAGGAGCTCTACACCTTAACCCCGAAACTGGTTTTGAGGGGGGGGGGGGAAAGCTAAAAGTACAACCCGATGAACAAATCCCAGAGCCCAGGTATCATATCACGAAAAGTATAGCGAGACACTGTTAATATTGGTATTCCAACGATACATACTGGGTTAACCCTTTTAGAACTGCAGTCCCGTTATGGGGACAAACCACTCTAATTCTAAGTAGTCTGTCCCCAAAACGAGACTGCAGTTCTAAAAGGGGTAAGGAGCACACTAATAGTCATACTATTAGTCAGTCAGAAATTCGCCTCGTAAGGTGAAAAAAGTGCTACAGTACCCCTACCGTACCACGCCTGTGACCCTTCATTCCCGTCCCCTTTCCACTAGAGTGCAGCGGGGAGGGCCTAACTGCTTGATCCCCAACCCACAATCTAGGCTCTCCGCGCATAGATAGTATCCAGTAGATACGACACATCTCGTATTTGCCACATCCAAGCGCCTCCGGCGCCGCAACGCGTGGGGGCGTCGTCAGTCCTTACTTGTGTGCGAGACAACATGTATATGGAGCTGACGGCAACAGCACGTATATTCTTGGAATACGAACGGCCACACACAGCAGCAGTCGTACCTAAGATGCAGATATCTATGATCTCGGCGAATGGTGAGACCGACGAGGGACAATATCTATGGACGGTTGGGTCGAGAGCCGTGCAACCACACCGTAGTAGTAGTAGTAGTAGTAGTAGTAGTAGTAGTAGCAGCAGTAGTAGTAGTAGCTTGCGTTACGATAGACTGTATCCACACTTCGTATTACTGCAGTGCAACGCACGCAATTTTAGTTGTCTTCGAACCCCCACGCTTGCTTGACCCCGACAAGCAAGCAGGGAGGGAGCTGGACACGGTGTAGTGCAGGAATCACCATCCCCAAAGCTCCATGCATTTTCTTGCCACTCACCACCTTACCTTTGTTGGGCTGTGAAGACGTTACTGCACCTACTGAGCTAAATAAAGGGGTAACGTGTCGATGGATTTACCCGCCCGGGGTAATCCACATAGCAACACTATAAATACAATCAACATACTACCACAGGTATATACTGTAGTCGTGGCTTGAGTTGTGTGTTTTGGAGCTGAGTCGGAATGGCGGCGGCGGCGGCGGTGGCGGTGGTGGTAATATACACTACCAAAGCGTGGTGCATAAGGCATATATACAGGGCTTCTCACGGGTCATGACCCGACCCGCGGGTCGGGTGAGGAGTTTTCAGAATATCACGGGTCGGGTCGGGCCAGGAGGTGTTCGGAATCTCACGGGTCGGGTCTTGTCTGGTCGGGTCAGGACGTGTCCAAAGTCACACGGATCCGGCCGGGTCATGATCCGTGAGACCCGTGGAATATGGCTCATGTCGCGGGTCGGTCCACATTGACCCGTGAGTGTTTCTTTGCTGACTCGCGGGTCCGACGCGCGGGCCGCCCGCGGGTCCGACATTTCAAACACTTGCCGCTTGCTAGCCGAAGGCCTCTCTCGTGCCAATACGTGTTTGGTATAATATATTCAAACACTAAAACACCGCCAAATCTATATCTGATATATGCATGTCCACATCCAACTATACTACAGCGTTGCCACATACCTGGTATCACTGTGGGTTACAAAAATAAGGGTTCAATTGTTGAAAAAAGTGTCGATCCGTGAGCCGGATCCGCGGGTCGAACCCACGGGTCGAGATAGCCCTTTTACGGGTCAACGTCGCCCGAACAGCGGCATGGCCCGTATCTCATGGGCTAGGTGGAACCTCACAGGTCGGGCCGGGTCGGGTCGGGTCGGGTCGGGTCGAGTCAGGAGGGTCGGGGGGGTTTCAAATATCGTAGGTCGGGTTGGGTCGGGTCGGTTCAAGAGGTGATCAAATCTGACGGGTCGGGTTGGATGGGGTCAAGGGGTTTTCAACATCTCGCGGGTCGGATCGGGTCAGGTCAAGGCACCTCAAAACGTTCGCGGGTCGGAACAACTGACCTGGCCCGTCACGACCCGACCCGGCGCGTGAATTGTTACCTGACCCGCGGACAGTCCTGCATAATTCGTATGTATGTACTTCGTATGCTATAGATCTCGGGGTATGGGCGTCGTGCCCGCCAGCAGGTGATACGGGGCGTTGTATCTGTGGTTTCGTCTGCATGATGAATGCATGTATCAAACTCAAACGAGATGTCCGCAAGGGGGGAGGGTGTGGTGTGCGACTCCTGAGTTCCCGAGTCCTTTGAGCCCCCCCCTTTGATAGCGACCAAATAAACAAACCGTTGATAACGTTGGCGTTACATATCGAGTCGTCTACGAGCAGCGCGAGCATCCAGCAGAATAAGTATGAGCTGAATCGTGTTACGCCCGTGCCGTACGACCCCTTCCATTGTAACCGACGTTGTAATTCGGACACCACAATTGTTTAGTATCGCCCTTCAATGGCACAGTTGTTGCTTTAAGTGTCGCCACTCGCTAAGTGGCGCAGGTTAGTTGTTGCTCGTCGTTGCGAACCGTCCCGTTGCTTCCGTTAGCATCAAGTCAATAGTTCCACCTAAAGAAGTCCCCCATAGGCAGGAAAGAAATAGGCAAACTATGTACAGCCGGTGGTCAGCCCCTGTGTTCAGTTTCAAGTTCAGTTCAGTTTCAGGAGCTTGTTATAGCATGTATGGCAGAACGCGCCCCGCTCAACGATCATCGGTCTTCGTCCGAAGAGGAACGAGAAGTATAGGAATCATGGAGCGGGAGGAGGTAAGATTCGAGGAGAAGAGACGAGATGGCGACCTGTGTGATGTGAGTCTGATTGAGGCAGTCCTGATCGCCATAGAATCGCGGTGTGGGTGCGAGAGCCCGGCCTGAGGAGGGGGAGTAAAGGACTCAGAAGAGTCAATTAACAAACTAAGTGTCGGAGTAGGGAGAGCCAGAGAGAGAGAGAGAAGTGGACAGGAAGAGAATGGAACGGAGGAGAACGAAGAGCAGTGAGGCTGAGAGAGAGATTAGATACCTCAGGACTATGAGAGAGCAGAACAATGACCGAGAGAGAGAGCAAAATTGTGAGGAGAGATGAGGATCGGACTGATGAGAGAGAGATGAGAGAGAGAGAGGACTCGAGAGCTGAAGAGCACCGGAGATGACTGAAGAGAGGAGAATGACGAGGATGAGAGAGAGGGACGAGACCGGTATCCGCGAGATGGAGATAAGAGAGAGAGAGAGAGAGAGAGAGAGACAGAGGGAGAGAGAGAGAGAGAGAGAGAGAGAGAGCGCGCATTGCACGGTGGCGATGGATCACAGAGCTCAAGACCTTCAGAATGTGGTACAGCAGTAATATAACTGGAACAACACATCTAAAGAGTGCAAGGCACGAACCGTAGTGGGGAGAAGGAGAAGAGCCCACTTTGCGAACCCGGATCTGAGTTACGACTATTAATAGGAAGGGTAGAGAAAATGAAGGGCGAAGATAATAAAGGGGATGGAGAAAAAACAAAAGTATGCACATACACATACTATTATTATATACCTGGTACTAGCTATACTAGATACAAGGCATGTATGTATAACATGTGTTCGCATGTGCATCTATTAATTGTGTGTACGTACTGTAGTATGCATGTACCAGCTATGTATGCGATGTTTGCCTCTTCTTTCTTCGTGGCAGCTTTGTCTGATATTTTATTTCAACTAATATTGGCCCAGAGAGAGCCTTCTTTGTAACATCATACATTTCTTCTGAGAGAAGCTAACGAGCGCGCCTAACGGCGGCTCGCGCCAAGCCTCTGGACTAGCACGTCCACCACAATGCCACAAGGGGGCACCGGTCCCCCAACATGTAGTATGATCTTTAACATTGATCACTCATAAGCACTCGTACGACGAAATAAGAACATTGAAAAACGATATATTTATACTCGTACGAGTATACATGTATAAACATACCAGTCCGGTCGAAAATATAAGCCTGATTCGGACGTATATGTTAGTATTTTGGCGAAAAAACAAACAATCGAGTTTTTTTTTCAATGTATCTACCATGAACCGGTGCACTAAAGCAACGCGAAACACTTGCAGAATAACAAAACAATAACCTTCATATGGTCTCACGAAGCAAGGACACTTGGAGCTTGCCTCACGTTTCCTACCGGTAAATGTCCTTCGGGTGCGTTTTTTGTTTTTGTTTTCACATCGGATTTGAAACTTTCTCCCCGATCCAATAAGCCAATAAAAAAAGTGGTCGTGAAAAAACTGCGACCACCACCGGTTTTTCTTTTTTTTAAATGCTTTAAGTTTTTCTTTGGTAAAGCGAGTTATAGGTAGGTCAGTAATTTTTCAGAGCGCGGTCAAAGCGCATGCTGTTCTGTCGATTGCGATGCCTAATTTTGTTTTGGGAAAATTCAAGTTTTTTTTTTCGAAAAAAAACTTGAAAAAAAAATAGTTTTTTTTTTAGATTTTCCCAAAACTAAGTTAGGCATCGCAATCGACAGAACAGCATACATACGCTGTGACCGCGCTCTGAAAAAATACTGAGCTACCTATAACTCGCTTTACCGAAGAAAAGCTTAAAGCATTGAGAAAAAATAATAAAAAAACGGTGGTGGTCGCAGTTTTTTCACGACCACTTTTTTATTGGCTTATTGGATCGGGGAGAAAGGTTCAAATCCGATGTGAAAAAAAAAAAAAAACGCAACCGAAGGACATTTACCGATAGGAAACGTGAGGCAAGCTCCGAGTGTCCTTGCTTCGTGAGACCATATGAAGGTGAGTGTTTTGTTATTCTGGAAGTGTTTCGCGTTGCTTTAGTGCACCGGTTCATGGTAAAGACAGTCAAAAGAAAAAAACTCGATTGTTTGTTTTTTCGCCAAGATACTAACATATACGCCCAAATCAGGCTTATTATATTTTCGATCGGACTGGTATGTCTAGACATACACCCCTCTGCTTCTGCTGCTGTCGTGAGACCCCGCCCGCCCGAGATGTCCGTCTTATTACTGTACAGTATTTAAGAATACTTACTTACTTTTTGCGCTGGACTCAATCGGTGGATGGATTCGCGATGTGTTTGTTTCAGCACGGCACACAACATTTTGCGAAGAGAGAGAGAGTTCGCCCATTTAGTACCGCTCTTCACAGAAACCTAGACAT
>MEHQ01002330.1:115647-139100 GCA_008828725.1 Saccharina japonica
TAATATTTTTACGATGATGTGATGGTATCCCTGGTATAATATAATGACATGCGTACTCGTATGGGAATATAGAGTTACATGCACGTATGGGAATGGTTCGCGAACTGGGATAGGTAGGTCACGAACTGGTAATACGGAACGTTCCTTGTGGCATGCGCCCGTATGTCGTACGTATATATATGAAGATACCCTAAATATATGAGAATGGTGGGCCTAGCCAAGGTCGTCAAGGACTGTCCACCATCTCCCACTCCCTATTCTCCCTCTGGGCCTCAAGCGCATTGGAGACTATAAGCAACATGAACAGCATATATATATATGCAACGAAGAGCGTGCCCTTTCCAGCACGAACATCCCTGTATCCCTCATCAAACAAAGCTCCGTTCCACATGACATTTGGCGTCGTCGGCTCGACGTCGAGCGTATTCCTGATCCCGAGCTTCGTCTTTCGGCTCCATAGTGGGTGTTCGTTCTTGCTAGAGACGTCTTAGCCCCATTACCAGGTGTGGGGTAGCTTTATATCCTTGTTTTGTTTGTTTCGAATAGCCACACCTTCGACCGCCCCTTCTTTCTGATTTTGGGGTGATGTGGTCATATTGCTTTCTTTGATGATCGTGCTATATCTGCATCCACGACTATTCAGGGTGGGCGAATGTGATGGTATCCCCGGTATATTTTAATATAATACGTATTTGTATGGGAATATCGAGTCATATGCACGTGCGGGGATGGTTCGCGTTCTGGAATATGTCACGTACTGCTAATAATGGAACGTTCCTCGTGGAATGCCCCCGTATGTCGTACGTATAATATGAAGATACCCCAGTTTTTTGTCTGATAATGGTGGGTCTAGCCCTGTTCGTTAAGGACAAATCACCATCTCCCATCATCTATTTTCCTCCTCGGCCTCGAGCGCATTGGAGGCATCGTAAACAACATGAAGAAATAGATGATATGAAGAAGAGCGTACCCTTTCCAGCACAGACACCCATTGTGTCCCTTACCAAAGCTCCACATGACAATGAACCTACACCTCGACTTTCTTTCATTTTTTCGGTTCATTTATCGTTGTGATAGTTCTAATTATCGTCCGCTTTCCCCGATCTCCCACATTGTTTGGTTTTTGAGCTTACTGCCATGGAAATTGCGATTTCCATTAAAGCAAAAATTACTTCTTCCATCGGATTGAAGTAAATTCACTTGTTATTTACTTCCACTGAGTGAGGAAGTAAACATCGGAAGTAAATTACACTTACTTCCTCCATGAAGGAAGTTGATAGAAGCTTCCGTGGAACCTTCCAGCAACTTCCATGGAAGCTTTCAACAACTTCCATGGAATCAAGTAAGTGTTCTTCCATAAACAAAATATATAGATTTACTTCCTCCATGGAAGTTGTGTAAGCTTAAGCTGACATCAAATCTGTCTCCATGGGACATTCCACCCCGGCTTCGTCAATCTGCTCCCACTTGGTAGCTTGACCCCGCAGTCGGACCTTCCCATTTGGCACCCTGCTCCCACCCACAAGGTGCAGAAATATAATCATTAGCCCTCTCGCCGTAGGAGCCGCCCGATCTACGACATGATTTTACTTTTGAGCTTACCTTCATGAAAGTTTCCACGAAAGTTATTTTCACTTTCATGGAAGTGAATTTTACTTCCACGAAAGGTTTTTAGGAGCCGCCCGATCTACCACATTATTTGACTTTTGAGTTTACTTCCGTGAAAGTTTCCACAAAAGTTGTTTTACTTTCTTCATGGAAGTAAATTTTACTTCCACGAAAAATTTATTTTACTTCCATGGAAGTACAAATTTACTCCCACCGAAGTTTTTTTTTACGTTCATGGGAGTAAATTTACTTTCATGAAACTTTCATTACTTCCATGTGATTAAATTGGAAGTAAATTGAAATACGTACGTCCATGGAAGTGAAACATGGGAGCGAGGGCATGCATCCACCCCCTGCTCCCAGTTGGTACACCGTCCCACCCAAAGTGGGCACATCCCGATTACGAAAACGTGGGCCGATTATAAATACTAATAATCGTGTAGCGCGCAGAGCGGAATCACACAAGACCTGTCTAGTGGCCGAAAGCCCTCTTCAAATGAAAATTTCCACGGCATCATGGAGGAAGTGTTTTTACTTCCATGGAAGTAAATACGGTTTACTTCCATGAAATTTACTTTCAAGGAAGTAAAGCTTTTACTTCCATGAAAGGTAAATGTGTACTTCCATGAAAGAAACTTTTAACTTCCATGAAAGTATAAAAAACTTTAAAGTAATTTTTCACTCCCATGAAAGTAAATGAAAACTTCCATGAAAGTAGAAAAAAAATATGGAAGTATTTGTTTACTTCCATGGAATGAAATTTACTTTCAAGTAAGTAAAGTTTTTACTTCCATGAAAGTAAATGTTTGCTTCCATGAAAAGAACTTTTTACTTCCATGAAAGTGAAAAAACTTGAAGTAATTTTTCACTTCCATGAAAGTAAATGAAAACTTCCATGAAAGTAGAAAAAAAATATGGAGGTATTGTTTTACTTTCATGGAAGTAAATGAAAAAAAAGACAAATAATGTGGTAGACCTGAGCCGCCGGAGGCCCACCAGTCCTCATGATCCCAGGCACCCCCCTTCCGTCGTCGACACACAGCCACACGTCCATGGAAGCTTCCATGGAAGCTCCGTGGAAACCAAGTTTTACTTCCATGGAAGCAAAAAACTTTTCATGGTAATAAATCTTACTTAAACTTTTCATGGTAATAATTTTTACTTCCTCCATGGACGACGACAAACTTACATGGAAGAAAAACAACTTACGACAATTTACTATATGGAAGTAAAAGTTAGTTCCATGGAAATGAAAGTGAAAAAAATAATTATGGAATTAAATTTTACTCATGGAAGTAAAGTATGGAGAAGTGAATTTACTTTCATGGGAGTAAAATACCTATATGGAAGTACATCTACAAAGGGAAATAATGTGGTGGACTCGATTTCCCTCTCTGCTCATTATTGTTTGTTCGTTTTTTACGAGCATCTTTCATAAGTTTAACTGCTGTTCGAGTACATCTCGGGGTTTTTTTTACTACCAGGTATTTATTATGTTCTGGCTTAATGAGTGGTCCATAAAAAATGTATACCCGTTTTGTTTATTTTAATTAGTTTACACGTTTTTTTTCTATTTTTTGTTCTTGTATTTTTTCGATGCTATTCATTTTCTTTTCGTGGGTCGTTGTGTATATATATGTACGTAGAAGCATGATGAGGACATAGAGCATCTACTATCACCGCAAGAATAGCACAGTGAAGCGTAATCAGCCCTACACAAAGCGGCAAATCAAGCATGTATGTGCCGTCAGAGCGCGAGACAGCGTAACCAAGCACACAAAGTTCGCCAGAGCCAGCATGTATGTATTTAGTCGAAGACCACATACTACCAGGTATTTATTTACAGCTATTATATGCGTAACTGCGTTCTCAAATCGAACGAAGAAATCGAACTCCCGATCTGCAAACAAATGTGCAAGCACTCAAACGCAGCTCAACTATATAGTGTGGCCCGCGAAGCAATTGTTTTTTGTGGATATTTTTTCCCAATGAGATCGAACCCTACTCTTTCTCTCCGCCCTTTCTAATTCGTGTCGAATGCGACGTCCGGGTTGTGTTCCTGGAGCATGGAGCTCTTGGCATGTTTTCAAGTCGCCCGTTTGCACCCGAAAACGTGAACCTCGTTGCCCGCTTCGTTCGTCCACATACATGTTGTTGTTATATTCTTCCTTGTGAGCGAGTGTAGCGGGCGGCGGGAGCCCCGCCCGAGGATCGACCGCTTTATATACTCGTAGTCATGCCTGGTACGACACGTTACGCAAAGGGTTTTGCTCCGCCGGTGTTTGAAGCCTGGATGGGTTTATAGAGAAAATCTGCAGTGTTCAGGTGGCCCCGCGCTGTGGGGAGTACGTACAACAACAGTACACAAACACTACAGATATAATGAGTGGTGGGGGGAATCGTGCGCTACATATCATAGACACGCGTTCGAGATAGTAGGTAGCATAATAAGGCAGAAAGGGAATTAAACCTCATGGCATTCGTACGTGTAGACTACAGAAGTAGGCTAACACCATCGATCGCATATACAAGATGCATTCCAGAAAAAAACAGGCGACAAACCTAGTGGACACTTTGTGTGCATACGATATGTTGGCAAGAAAGTAAACGAACACGGGGAAGACTACTTACTGCAGGTAGGTGCCTGATGAAAATAATATTTGAAAAAAACGAACACCCAAACGAAGCTGTGAGGCTGTGAGGACATCGAAATTTTCCTCAAAACTGATATTTGCAAAAGCTTGGTGCGATACTTCGATCGATGGTGCTATGATACGGGCTGTGTAGTGTTTTTAAGTTTGCCTGAATGGTCTGATTATCACATCTCAACGAAACATCCATGCTACGTAGTATGTATGGGCGGATATCATCCACAGCAGTAAAAAAAACACAGGCAGTTGCATGATGCATAGGAACAATACTGGTACAACAGTACCCGATATGTTACGTATTGTAGTTTGTAATTGTACCGTAAGGACACAATGTTGGTTCACCACGTCCAGTGGTGGTCGCTACAAGTAGCGCCCCCAATAGACCCGCCGTGCCAACAACCACGCGAAGGACAGACGGTTCGATTTTCGATTGGCATCGTGACACATGCATGCAAGTGATTATATACACTGACCTTTGCTCAGGTCCGACGGAGATCGAGTGGTCAAGTCGTAGTCGAAAGGGCCAGTTAGTTGCCAACCATTGTCTCCTACTGTAACGACCAAGCAAACAAGCGCAACAACAGCTTAGCAGCAACTACTGTACTGCACCCGCTCTGTCCTTGCAAATGCCTGTATGTATGTAGGTGGACGAGATCTCCATACGATGGACCACGACAGCGAAACGAACGCTCTTTTTTTGTCCCAAGACCTCTCCCCCAAACACAGGTAGGTAGGTGCTCTCGGAGCAGCGGGCATACGTACAATAATACCTCCACCACCCCCGCCGCCACCACCACGATAATCGCATCCCGCTGGATGGTGGTACAAAGAGTCTAGGAAAACCTCTTCCCGAAAATCATGATGTATACCCAAACGTAAATAAACCTACAGTAAGTACCTGAATTATCCTACACGAAGAGGGAGGACGCGTGAGAACTCAATCACCATGCGAGCGAACGCCGACAAATAATGCCAACAAATGTACCAGACATGAGTACTTGAAGAGCAGCATTGGTGACACACAGTCGGGACCGCGTGCGTGCGTGAATTTGCGAGACGAGGGGGTAGCGGTAGTAGTAGTAGTAGTAGTAGTAGGAGCAGTAGTAGTAGTAGTAGTAGCAGTAGTAGTAGGAGCAGTAGTAGTAGTAGTAGTAGTAGTAGTAGTAGTAGTAGTAGTAGTAGTAGTAGTAGTAGTAGTAGTAGTAGTAGTAGTAGTAGTAGTAGTAGTAGTACTGTAGTAGCAGCAGCAGTAGCAGCAGCAGTAGTAGTAGTAGTAGTAGTAGTAGCAGCAGTAGCGGTAGTAGAATGCACCTTATTCCCGAGACCGGTAGAGAGAGAGAGAGAGAGAGTCGTCGAACACACACATGATACGTGATCAAACATATCAGACAGTAGTAGTAGGTCTGCACCTCAGTTCAGGCGAACGGCGAGGCTGTCTGCGCAAGGTTGGAGGTTTGGTTGGAACGGCTTAAAGGCGGACGATTCTTTCCACATACAATGGGCGAACATCTCTGGCACTCCTATACTTCGTATTACCCCAGGAGGCACCGGTATAGGACAGGCGGTGCATCCAGGGATCAATTTCATCCATTATCCGTGAACGGCCGGCGGGGTTTCGGGGGGAGGGTTTTCCCACAGCCCACAACTCTATCTGCTGAAACACGAACCCGTTCAACCCCTTCAAAATCAACCGCACACCCCCATTTTGGGGGGGAATTACTTGGAGTTAGTGTGATGTATATAATGTATAATATATATATGTATATTGCAGTTAAAAACCCTGCGCTAACACCTTTTTCAGAACAGCAACATCCACATGTTTGGGGGCGACAAACTGCCTGGGCTTAAGCGTGGGGTCATTTTTTCGGCGGGGGGGGGGGGGGGGGGGGGGGTAGAAAAATGTCACGGTTATAAGCTCAACCCCGCCATCACAGATAGCAACCAAGTGACCAAAATTCTCACAGCGAGACCGGAGGGTGGAGCTGACCGGCTTCACTAATTATACCGTTTGTTTGGATATTTTAACCAACAATGGGTGAGATGGTGCGCAAGCAATACGGGAAGAAATACGGGGGGGGGGGGGCTTGCCCGTGGGGCGAAATGTTGAAAAGCGGCGGAACCATCAGAGACGGGCACAGACAGACTCTCTCCTTCCCTTGCGGCCGAACTGCTGAATTGCAGAAACCCTCCCAGCCACCCCCAACGCCATTTTGCTGTGTGTTATTATGCCCCAACCGCCCCCAACGCCATGCGGTGTGTTTTCCCTCTTTTTTTGTCACGTACCGATGATATCAACCTGTGGAGGATCGGAAACGTTCCACGTCAGCAGTGGATGAGGGGCCACCGGCAATGTCCTTCACCACAATTTCAAGGCTTGCAAATATTTATTTTCGACGAAACAAAACTCGCTCTTACATCGTACAGCTGAGGAGGAGGCGCGTGTCTTTGTTCTTTTGTTTCGCTTTGTTTTTAGAAAAAGAAGAATCGCTCCAAGTAAGTGCAGTAAAAGTAGCTACGTAGAAAACCTGTTACGTACACACGTACGGAGCGTTTTGTTTTACCCGTCGCCCCATGCAGAGGCAGCAACGCGCTTCTTCTGGGATATTGTCGCGGCGGCCCGCTTTTTTTTTGTGACCTCTCACCCTTCTGCGAGGCTACTACTGTACTACTACTACTACTACTACTACTACTACTACTACTACTACTACTACTACTACTACTACTACTACTACTACTACTACTACTACTACTACCACTACTACTACCACTACTACTACTGCTGCTACAGCTGCTGCTGCTGCTGCTGCTGCTACTACTGCTACGGTAGATGAAAGTGCACCCAGAGGACACAGAGCGATGTATCCTGCCAGGCACAATCAAGCATCCATCATCATCTGATTATATGGTATGATCTGATATCAGCCGCGCTGTTCAGTATGCGCCGATCGTGAATACTTCGGACATTCATACGAAAAACAAAACATAACATGTTAACGGTCGCGCCAGCCGAGAGCGGCGGCAGAGAGCAATGAATTTCGCTTACACGCCTCCGCGAACCACACAAGAGGAGACTACAGCAGCAGTGGCCCACCAATGCCAAGACGACGTGGATATGATACCGCCTATGCATGTGTATTGTGTATTTAGCGCGCGGAACGAACCCTGTCTGGCGAGTGCTCCCAATCAGAACGGGATGCAATGAGAAAAAAAGGGCTCTCGAGGGCTTCGTGCGTACGATAAGGATGCGCTTGAAGAATAGATGACGCAGGCAGGCAGGCAGGCAGACCCCGCTCTGTGGTCACATCTTCGAGAATCAACAAAATAAGATATTCTTTGGGGACAAGCTGCCGAGGGGCTGAAAAGTATCAAGAGTTCCTCAACGTACGTATGTCCGTACTGTACGTATAAAATGGGTAAACTGTCAAAAGAAAGCTTGAACTTAATAACTTGAAACAATTTGTTGTGATATTTTTTCGGCTTGACATTGTGTTGTAAACGTATGTTCGTATATATGGTTTGATCGTTAGGTACGGCTCTCCTTGTTGTTGGGACCACAGCCGGGGGGGGGGGGGGGGCATGGGGGGGGGTGTACTCATGTTGTGCACGGCCGTAGTCATATGACCATAGACCCTCGCATCCCTACAATGCCGGGACGGAGCGCGCTGGGTTTTCACCAACCAGGCAGACATTGCTTGCACCAAGCGCGAAACGCCGTGAGGTATTGGGCGAGTCGCATGGAGGGTGAGCTGCATCCTGCTAATAACCGCCTCTGAGGCGGACTTGCATATGGACGACAGCTTCAATGAGTTAATTTAATTTCTGGTGTGGCTACTTCCGGAGACAGCAATGGGTTTTACTATGTAACTGCCTCGCGGACGCCTTACCATATTAACACTACGTGATACGACCATTCCCCTTGTGCGGAACAAAGATTCTCCACCCCGCACAAATGATCTACTCGACCGCCAGCTTTGGTGACCGCCAAAAAAAATGACAAAAAAAAACGGCACCCTGGTTGTCTAGCTCCACGCAGCGAGTGGCGTGTTTTACAGCGTCGTTGCCAACCGACGCCAACCCAACCTATAAATATATCAGGGGGGGGGGGCAAATAGGGGAGCAGCGTCTTCCTATACCGCGTGGTTCTGTCTTCTGTCGCGTTCACTTGCGAATACAAGACATGCGTGGACGGGACCCTCCTCCCTTCGAGCTCTCTGCGAAAGTGGGCAACAGACGGAGCTTCTAAGTACCGTTTTGGAACATCAAAAGTCACGCAAAAATCCACAGAACATATATATACTACTGCTGTAGTGCAGGTAAAACTCCAAACGACAAACCTTCCTATTGGTAGGCAGTTTTTGGAATACCAACAATAATAACGAAAATCCACAGAACGTGGTAGCAAAATCCGCATCACTGCGTGGTTTTTGACGTTCAAAATGGTGGTTACTGTGAAAGAAGGTCCGTTGTTTTCCCCACCTTGCAATAAGAACTCGAAACGGAGAGGGGGGGGGGGTACTCGTGTCGTGCATGGCCGTAGTCGTATGCACCATAGACCCTGTTCACATCCCTACAATACGTGGACGGAGCATGTCGGGTTTTCACTAACCAGGCAAACATTTTGCTTGTACCGAGTGCGAAGCGCCGTGAGGTGTTGGGCGAGCCGCATGAAGGTTGTGATATCTGCATCCTACTAAGAACCGCTTGTAAGGCGGACTTGCATATGGACGACAGCCTCCAATGAATTGGTTTGCTTTCTGGTGTGGCCACTTCCAGAGACAGCAATGGGTGTTACTATGTATCGGCCTCGCGGGTGCCTTACCATATATATGCACATTCCGTCCAACCGGCCTGTTTTTCTCTCGTAGCAGCTGTCTATCTATATCATTCAACACGCAGTCCTCGTGGGACTTCGAGCTCAAGGGTGAAGATACAAGCCAACGTTCTTGATTCGCCTCGAGGGACTCCACTGAATGGGGCTAAAACATTGAGACGTCTGTACATTGGCTTCAAGTGAGAAGAGCGTCAGAAAAGCCAGTGTTGGGCAGAGGCTTCACGAGCTGACAAGTCCTATAGTCCAACACATTGGTCGCGTGCAATGCCGCGTTAGGGGTGGCGAGCAATGCCATGCCTTACACGGGTGGCGGCTTATTTTATGAGCTCCTCGCGTGAAGAGGCTCAATATCTCTCACCCGAAACACCGACTCCTACATATCACCATCGAAACAATCCGTGCCAACCTGACTGACATGAATGTATGTGCACTTACAGCAGTAGGCCTAAACCAAATGTATGTGCTCGTAAAAGTATAGCATACTACTTGTATAACCGGTACTTACCCTGCGTCAGGAGCGTGTCTTCAGGTCAGAAAACATAGCTTCAGACGGCGGAAAACTAACTGCGGCCCCTAACTACCGTGGGAATAAGGCTATCAGCTCCTCTTTCTTCTGGTCTTCCTCGCTGGAGACCTGTGTTCATACTAATAGTCCGACTGGCAAGTCATCCAGCAGCGACCGCGACTTCAAAGAAGAACAAGCCAAGTGTATATACGCTTTAGACCCGCGATGAACGCTGATAAGTTGGTCACGAGTGATCACCGCGTTGAAGCCCATGCTAAGTACTTTTACTACACACGGTCGGATGGCAAGAGTTTTTATTTATTTTTCGTATGAGAAGGCCTACGACTTACTGCAGGTAAAATTTCGAACAAAAAAAGCTGCACACCTCGGATGACAGATCACTCACAGATCATCCGTGCTTGATGATTATTTTTTATGTCAGATGATCTGTATGATCTGTATGATCTGTATGATCTGCATGATCTGTGTGATCTAGCTCATGTTGCCAGGTGGAACCCGTAGAATCTGCATGATCTCTAGCGAAAAAAATCCTGCGAGTTCGAGCTGTACTTTGCAGATCCTGCACAGCCTCTCGCAACGGTGGGTGAGGAACTGAATGATCTACAGCAGTAGATCATGATATATCTATAGATTATCTAGATCATGATATATCTGTAAGATGATCTAGATCATGATCTATATGTCGATGATCTAGACCATGATATATCTGTAGATGATCTAGACCATGATCTAGATATGTCCAAGGTGTTCAAAGCTGTAAAAAAACACAACTGAGATTCCGAAGATATTGGGTATACCTCCTGCGTGTTGACGAGCCCCTGTCAGTGGCGTCAGTCACAAAAAGTACCCCCCCCCCCCCCTATTGCTGTGCAGTACACGTAGCTCCTTACTGCAGCGCAGTAGCCCCCTACTGATGTGCAGTAGCCACCCTACTATTGCACAGTAGCCCCCTACTGCCGTGCAGTAGCCACCCTACTGATGTACAGCAGCATGGGTTCATGGTGTCAGAGCGCTTGTGTATACCGTAGGTCCTATTTACTATGGCCCCCCGCAATACCACGGGATGACGCATTCCTTCCAAGGAAGGCGACACCTTACAGCGTCAGAAAACGAGGCGGAGAGACCATGTTGATCATGTTGCAGCTGTACAGGAGGAGGAGGAGGAGGAGGAGGAGGAGGAGCGTAGCAGTAGTAGTACTGTAGTAGCAGTTAGAAGTGCAGGCAGCGCCGTAATGCATGGTAGTCGCAGCGGTGGACTTCCAAGTAAAAACGAAGCATACATATAATACGACCACAGAGGGCGGTTTTTATACCACAGCAGGCGGTTTATCCACCAGGCAGGGTGGCTCTGCCAACGAAGGCAAAAAGGTTGCTGAGGTCCAACGCTGGGTCTAACTGGTAGTGTGAAAATACCCCAAACGGCACCGCTGAATCTACAATACAGCTGGACGGCATGGTGTACTGTGTATTTATAAAATATAAAATAAAAAAAAATAAAAAACAGCTGTGAAATCGAGGATTTCGCCGAAGCTCATATTTCGTAAGCTGAGTGTGATACTTCCATCGCGCGTACTTACGGGATTTTATATATCCTGATATGCAGGATTTACATCCTGTATATATATGAGGAGAACAAAATGTGAGGCTGCAAAATTCATACGAAGTACACTGAATGAAGTCGCATGTTTTTCATTCATTGAAGGTCCGCACGCTAATAATAATGACGAAAACAGTTGAACTTCCCATCACCCCATCACACGTCCCAGACTTTGAACTTTGAACTACTGTATGTACAACAAACAGCAGGAATGTACGAGAGTCTCACTTTTTTTTCCATCCTCCCCTTCAAATTCTCAAACACCCCAGGGGCGCCCAAAATAAAAACGAATATTGAAACCTCTCCCTCATCCGATTTCCTGTACGAGTACAGAGTAGTAGTAGTGGTCCCTCTATAGTCGCTATAGTGTCTGTGGAATCACTTGTTTCACAGATGGGCTTTACCAGTGCGGCAGTGTGCGGAGTACGTAGTGCCAGTTGCCGCGATAGCGCCGGTATTGTTGGCTTTGGCTTGGCGCATACACCGGCATCATAGAGGGGTCACTACTGTATCAATGCCACAGCTTCGAGTCGTCGGGGACGTGCAGGGGGGGTCGTTCACACTGTAAGACCAAGTGAAACTATCAACATGGATGGGGGTAAGATGTGTGTGTCCCCGTCCCCTTTGTCGCACCGAGCGAAGCCAAGCAGGTCCCTATTCTGAAAACGACAGCGGGGAGGGGGGGGGGGAGGTTCTACGTCTAGGTTTTGAGCTCGGAAGAAGATAATAATGTAAGCTGTTGTTGTTGTTTTTGTTGTTGTTGTTGTTGTTGTTGTTGTTGTTGTTCTTGTTGTTCTTGTTCTTGTTCTTGTTGTTTATAATGACCCTTTCCCCCCCCCTATCTATGCTACTTACTGCAGAAATAATGTGTCTGTCACGTTTTCAAGAACTAAATGGTTGTTACCAGAACGCGGGTGGTTATTACATGTATATTACTTCTAGCTCCGAAGGGGCCAACCTTAGACACGTGCTACGACGGAGGTACCGTACCGTTTTTTTGCTGCAAATAAATAAATAAATGATGATTTCTTCAAGATCGGGCTCTTTAAGCCAAAATCGTCGGACTGTAATTTTGTTGTGTTGCAAAATTGTTTATTGTATACTTACGACGGGGCATCGTATTTTTTGTTCATCAGGTAGCATTAGTTACGGAGGACCTTGTAGTAAACAGGACAAAATAGTGTTAGTAAAAATAGGTATATACATATATATATACTGTAAAATTGCAACTCATTGTGGCAACACTACAGTAATCCCCCCATACAACTGCAAGTTTTGGCGGACTAGCCCAAACCCAACTACAAGAAAATTGTATTCGTGCATGAATATCAACTCCTATCTTACAACCACTCCAAAGGAAAGCCTTGTACATATATAGGTTTTTGTGTGTACTGTATAGGTCCCCTATTTAATATGGCCCCCATTGCTAGTGTTTTCCTCCAAAAACACTTGTTTTACTCTCTATTAGTATAGAGCTTCTCAAGTGACCAACCCCACCCTCATAAAGAACCAATGGTGCACCTGCATGCAGGCTACCGTAGCATGCATCCTTAGACATTTACTTATACTCGCACTTAATTAAGTACATACTCGTAGCTCTCAAAGGGGGCGAACCTTTTTTGTTTACTTAGACTCGTGCTTAAGTGTAGCTCACTTAAGTACAGCTATATACAGTAGCTCCAAATGGGCTATCCTTACGTAGATACTCACTTTTTTATAGATGCTGCCGTAAATTTTAACGTAGGCAGCGTGACATTAGACCTTCTGTTATGAATAGTTGACAATGCGTTCCAACGGACGGGATGCACCCCAAATTCTGCCGCCGTTAGCGACAGTGCGAATTCAATTGAGAGCGCGAGTTGGCAAATAACAAAGTCGACGCGAAAACCGACGGTCACAGGTAGTGGGAATGCTGAACCCTCTGCTCTGTGTGATAAGACTGGGTGATCGTCCTGCCGACGACGCCACGTGTGATAAAACTGGATGTGACACAGAGTATCCCCTTGCAGGCTTGTCTATTAAGCATCCTTGGTGTTACTCACTTTCCGTAGAGTCAAGCGTAGAAGAGAAGCAGAATTATATTAATCCCCGAGCCAGAGATATCTGACCTCGGGCGGGCTTCAAGTAAAGCCCTCAGATATTTTAAATACCCCGAATACGAATGCCATCCAAGTTATACGGAAACGGACCAATTACCTATACATAGCCCATACCATTACATCTGCGCGACAAAACTAAAACGAAACCACGCACGGGGGCGAGAAAGGACTACTACTACTACTACTACAACACCTACCTGTGACCACATCATATTGACCCTGTTGTCCAGAAGAGGGTCGCTTAAGGCAAATGCCTCATATTAACTATTAACATACACCATGAATCGTACGAAGAGAGTTGACCTGGAAGTAAATGTGATTATTGTGTGTATATTGATAAAAACGAAGAAAACAAAAACAGCTACTACGTAGCTACTCGTATAGCTATGAGATCGAGGACTTTGTCGAAGCTCATCTTGGCAAGCAAGCTGTTTGTGATACTTCCATCGTGCGCACTTGTCGTAGGGTTTTGTATGGCCTATGTACGAAGTATACATATACATATATATAATATGTACCTGGTATAGAGTATATGCATTATGGGGCCCGCCAATCAGAAATAAATGTTTATCCTGAGCAAGCCTTACTAGAACCATACTATTGTAACACAATCCTTGAAAAACCTTTAGCATACTCATATATACAGTACGCGACAGATGTTAACATCGGAACATTAAGAAATTGAGACTTGAGAGTTTTTGTTTGGGGGGGGAGGGGCAAGAATTCGACGTCTTTGTTGTACTGAAAATAGTGTGGAACACACCCAGTCTTACGTAAGAATTCCTGTCTGGCCAAAAACAAAAGACTCTCAACACAAGGGCGCACGAAAAACAAAGTTATCGACACCCCCCCCCCCCCCCCTATATTGGAGGGAAGAAACCGGACCGTTGTGATCCCAGAAAACAATAAGTCAAGTTTTTTTTAATTACGCCCCCCCCACCCCCCCCACCAGCGAAAAAAAAATAGGGGGGGTCTCTTAAAACCAAGTTAAAAAAAGTTGGAACAAAAAACGAAAAAAAAATGGTTTTTGCTCATTTCGTCCTGTGATCACAGCGATCCGGTTTGTTTTTCATTCTGACCTTCCTACGTGTGTGGTGTCGTTTTCTCTTTTTTTTTTACGCCCCTGCTCAACATACATATTTTTTAAAAATAAAAAAACAACAGCTGTGAGATCGAGGATTTGGGCGAAACTCATCTTCGCTAGCTGAGTGTATTACTTCGATCGCGCGTACTTACGGTTTTTATATGTCCTCACGCAGGATGTACATCCCGTATGAGGGGGACACAATCTGAGGCTGTAGAATCCAGGAATATCTGTCGCGTACTATTAATAGTGAATAGGCTTATTTCGTACCGGCAGGATTTAATGTACAGTAGTAAGCCCTCGCCGCCGATATCGATTCCTTATTCAAAAGTTTTTCGCACGGCAGCGTCCCCCGAAGCGTGCTACGATACGTACGTAGAGGTATAAGGTATACCATTTTTTGGCTGAAACGTTTTCGGAGTGACGGGGGGGGGTACTCATTTGTTGCTGGCCTTAGTCATTTGACCATTGACCACGCATTCCTTTCGAGACGGAGCACCGTTCCTACTCCTAATAGAGACACCTCCAACACTTGGGCGCTCAGTACGTTGTTTCCATTTATTACAAAGAAATGTTTTGCTAATCTTATCCCCTTCCTGTTTCGCCGCCTGTGGCCACCATCTATCTCCTAAGATAGCGATCGTTTTCTCGCTACTATTTAGTGTGCCAAACTGCTCCATGTCACACTCGTCTGTTTTTCTCATCTCCTCCTCTAACACATCCCTTTCCTCCTTGTATCTTTCACATTCTCCCACTATGTGAATTCTACTCTCTATGGCCTTGCCACATGGGCACATCTGTGCATCTACTTCCTCCTCCTCCTCCCGGCTACTGGTATACCTCCTTCTTCTTTCTGCCAGGTCCAGGTTAAGACGCAATGTCGTGCACGAAGCCCGGCTCGCCTCGCGGAGAGGGTGATGGAGCCTCGGGGTTGTACGAAGAAGACGAAAAGAAGAAAACGTTGTATAAAACTATATATTGTCCAGCAGAAACAAGATGTAGAAAAATATAAGTTGAATACGTAAGTAGTAAAGAAGACGTTGTTGTAGTAGTTGTAGTGAATCCCATCGGGATTCATCCAGAACCAAACATACCGTCGCAGGCATGGTTTTACCGGGGTAATATACTGAGAACATACCACGTCAACATCTTCAACCAATAGAATGTTCCCATTTCCAACACGAAACTCTCCTACAACACTCGTACGTGAATCATACATCCGTAGTATACATGAACATACTGCTTATCAGGCAGACTGCAAGTACTCGATCGCATATCCCCCCTGTTTGTATGCCTGCCTCGATAGCAGTGCCTAATATTTACCATTCATCTCTGGAATATCAATCCCAAACTAAATACATCCATCCATGATCGCATACAGGTCCCCTACGCGAAATCGCAGTTTCAGCTTTTTCGCGAAGTCCATCGGGCCGTGCAGATACCTTTTCATTCCTATTCCTTCTCTCAACCCCCCGTACATCTCTAAGTGTTCTTCCCCTTCCACCTTCTTTCTCAGTGCTAGCCTTTCCCTTCTTTCTATCCTTTCTTTCACTTCTATCTTGTATCCGCTAAATTTCTCTATGGCCAGCGTCTCTTTTTGGTTTCCTATTTCCTTCCATACTTTCTCGACTACGCTATCCCACCTTATTCCAGCTCGCCCTTTGGTTACTTTCTCCCATACAGCTTTATCGGCTATGGCTGGCAACCTCTTATTTGGCATGTTCTTTACTTTGTATTGCCATTTCAACTTACGCACGTCTCTATTTGTCTTAAGTGGGTACATTCCCAGTTCTGCTCTCAATACTGTATTACTCGTCGTACTTGAGCATCCTAGTACTTTTTTAGCTGCTGTCATCTGTACTGTTTCCAGCTGTTTTACGAGCTTCGCGTTCCCTTCCCATACTTCTCCTGCATATTCTAGCTTTGGTACAATCACATTCATCAGTATACATCTCTTAATTCTAGTGTCAAGGTGCGAGTCTGTTAGGACTGCTTCCATCTTGCCTACGTGTGCCTTACCCTTGCCTATTATTTTATTTATGTGTGCATCCCAAGAGCAATCTTTTGAGATTTCTACGCCAAGGTACGTATACTGGTCTACGATCGGTAATTCATCTTCTCCCCACTTCCACTTACAAGTTACCGGACTCTCCTTATCTTCGTTACATACAACTAGGGCGCACTTTTTTACGTTCGCCGTCACTCTCCACTTCCTGGTGTACTCGATTGCCTTCTCTATTTGTTTCTGCAGTCCTTCGGGTGTTTCTGATATGCAAACGAAATCATCAGCAAACATCAATCCCGACACCGTATCTTCCCCCACCGTGACTCCCTGCGATGCTGCTTCTACTGCTACTATCATGTCATTAATGTATACCTTGAATAGGTTAGGTGATAGCGTACATCCCTGGGCAACTCCCTGTAGGATATCAACGTACTTCGATATTTCCCCGTCCAACATCACAGCACTTCTCGCACATTCCGTCATCTTCTTCATCATTCTCCACATCTTTCCTCTTATCCCTATTTCCCACAACTTTTTCCACAGCCCATTTCTCCATACTGTATCGTAGGCCTTCTGTACGTCTAAAAAGAAACAGTACGTTGTTAGCCCCGCGTCTTTCCTGTCTTGGACTAGCTTACCTAATGTGTACACATGATCGACGCAGCTACGGTTTGGCCTAAATCCTGCTTGCCCTTCGCTAATTTTGTCTTCCTTCTCCATCATTGTTCCCATTCTATCGTTCAAAATCTTACAGAACGTTTTACCTACAGTGCTTAGTAGCGTTATCCCCCTATAGTTACCCGGGTCAGCCTTGTCTCAAGTTTACTACTACTCCTTCTCTCCATCTCTTAGGTGCGTACTCGTTTTTCCATATCCAGTTATACAACTTAACCATCATGGTAAGCATTCCTTCTCCCGAGTCATCCCACGGTAAGGGCGCAGCAGAATTTTCTGAGCTCCTCACATGAGGAGCTCAATATCTCACCCGAAACATGACTTCGGAAACATTCGTTCACGCAACCCAACTAAACCTTCCAATGCGGGAGTCCAAAAACAAACGTACCAGTGGAATAATAATAGTATCCGGTGGTTACTCACGTGAGGAGCACAGCCGGTCAGAAAATATTGAGCCTTAAAATGGTACCCCTACCGTGGGATTGCTCTCCCCCGTACTTCATCAATTCATTAACTATTTGGTCTGCCCCTGCTGCCTTTCTATTATTAAGTTTAGCTACACGCTTATTTTCATATTCTCTTGTGAACTCCTGTAACCCTTCTGAGCCACTGTCTTCCCTTTCTGATGCATCTACGTTCGCCTCTGCCTACGCGTTGATATCCTTCTCGAATTCTTCGTCGAACGTTTCGTTGGTTGTGGACGTTCCTAGCTTGCGGTAATGCTCTACAAGCACTTCCCTTTTCCCCTTCGAACTACTAACCATGTTACCGTTCTGTGATCTTAATGTAACTATCCCCGTATCTGCCTCTCCTGCTTGTTTGCCTAGTATCCCTTTTATCCCTACCCACATCTGCTTCATCCCGCCATCAAAGTCTTCATACGTTTTATTAAATACAAAATTCAATACCCCTTTCTTCTTCTTCTCAACCACCTTTTTTACTTCCTTTCTAGCAATGCCATACTCTTCCCATCCTGACGTAGTTTTGCTCGATGTGAATCTTGCGTGTGCCTTTCTCCTTACTTGTATAGCCTCTTTTACTTCTTCGTCCCACCATTTTACTGCTCTATTGCATATTATCAACTTCTTCCCTATTATTTTACTTGCTGTGGTCTTGATTTCTTAACCCATTCAGAACAGAAAAAAAAATGTCCCACACTAATTTCAAGTAGTTTGCCCCCAAATTCGTGGGACCAGTTCTTAAGGGATTATTAACCCAACATCGTCAGAATGTGTTGTGTTGCAATTTTTTATTAATTGTACTCCTTATATTACACTCAGCTAGCAAATATGAGTTTCGACGAAATCCTCGAGCCCACAGCCGAGGGTGGTCGATTGTTTTTTTTCGACATCTCACAGAATTTTTTGTTCGTTAGGGCCCGTATTAACGAGTATAAAATAAATTCAATTTGGAAAAATAAAAATAAAAATTCGCTTTTCATTGGTCAACACACGCACCAGCACCAATTTTTATGCCCCAAGATCCTAATCTTTGGTGCTGGTGCGTGTGGGCTAAAACCAAGTGAAAAAAATGAAAATAAGGATTTTTTTTTCCCCATTTTCTTATTTCATCATGTGATCACAACGGTTGCAACGGTTTTCTATTTCGACCTCTGGGGGTGTGGTGTGTCGTTTTCTCTTTTTTCTGGACGCCCCTGCCACAGCTGGTTGTTTTTTTTTTAACATACATATACTCGTATATAGGTCATGGGAATTGTTCGTCGGGCATACCGGTTTCGTACAATCACCAAAGCTTAAGGGGCCCCTTCGGTCATGATGAAACACGAGTCTTCCATCGTTGAAAAATATATTTTTTTCGTTTTTTTTACAGCAGCCATACTATTTCTGGTATAATAACACCATATCAGTACTCCTTACGGAAAACGGCAGAGCTCCAGTTCTAATGCTCAGGTTTTCGCCCATCGAGTATTTGCAAAGAGCCTAGACCATGGTCAACATTTGTGTATCGGGAGGCATATCGATCAGACGCCTTGGTCGTCACGAAAAGTGTCTCTAATGAGGCACTAATCCTTTTTCTGGTATAATAACACCATATCAATACTCCTTACGGAAAACGGCATAGCTCCAGTTCTAATGCTCAGGTTTTCGCCCATCGAGTATTTGCAAAGAGCCTAGACCATGGTCAACATTTGTGTCTCGGGAGGCATATCGATCAGACGCCTTGGTCGTCACGAAAAGTGTCTCTAAAGAGGCACTAATCCTTTTTCGCCCATCGAGTAAAGGATTAGTGCCTCTTTAGAGACACTTTTCGTGACGACCAAGGCGTCTGATCGATATGCCTCCCGAGACACAAATGTTGACCATGGTCTAGGCTCTTTGCAAATACTCGATGGGCGAAAACCTGAGCATTAGAACTGGAGCTCTGCCGTTTTCCGTAAGGAGTACTGATATGGTGTTATTATACCAGAAATAGTATTGCTGTTGTAAAAAAAACGAAAAAAATGTATTTTTCAACGATGGAAGACTCGTGTTTCATCATGACCGAAGGGGCCCCTTAAGATACAACGTCATTTTTTTTTTAACTCATTCAAGGCATTCATTATTTTTCACTTTTCGAAGGACACGATAGATATACGAGTACGAGCACTTTCATTTTCTTCCAAAAATAGAAATTCAGTTTTTTGGGGGGTGATGGTATAGAGCCCCTCAAGCGTATAGGTATGCTGTAGCATGCCTTCCCCCCTAACAACAGTGAACCTCATCATGATGTTTTTCTGAGGTACTTTTTCATTCATTCGTGGGCCTATAGTGTTCCCAGTATATACGATAATGTATATATACATAGTGTGTGCCCAAGTATGTATATATACATAGTGTGTGCCCAAGTATGTATATATTAGGTATGAGGTGTGTCGATCATTGGATGAAGAAGGGGAACATAGATATATAGCAGGTACAATATTTGGGTAAACGGTGGTAGTGCGTATTCTATTGAGTACACAGAGGGGAGGAGAATTGGTTGAATGAGACTGGTGGTATTCGACGAATTGTGTCAGCTTTTTCATTCTGAATGAATCATGCCCTGCACATTGTCGGAAGGCAGATAATATAATAATATATACATAAAGTAAGCCCCTGAGCGGTACAGTAGCTAAATCGAACGTAATCATGTTATGCGTGCCAAGTGGTGTTGCTGCTCTGGAAGGCTTATTGTAAAGGTCCAGAGGGATACATGCTAACGTGGGAAAGGTACGTATGTATGGCGAAATCGCTTGGAAGGCCTGAATTCGTACCGTTGGGAGCAGGGGGGGGGGGGGCACAGCGCGAGAGGCGCAGCCGAGCCCACTGCTGTGCAGGCCTCTCTCTCTACTCCATCTGGAGCGTACATACATGCATACATACATACATACATACATACATACATACATACGCACATACATACATACATACATACATACATACATACATACATACATATGTTTTTTGTTCGTGCTGCAACATTTCTGTCGCCAATACTATTATTATACTGGCATACGTTGGATGCTGATAGATAGATGCTGTTGTTGTTGTTGTAACGCTTATTTCTGTCAAAAAAAATACCGGCATTTCACCAAACGTCAGAGCAAGCGAGTGATGGAACGGGACCCGGTTTGCAGGCAAACCTGAAGGGAGATGCTATCATAGCGGGCCGCTCACAGCAATCACCTTAATATAACGTTGGATCCCTTCGGTAGGGTAGGGAGTGTGGGTAGAGGGGGTTGGGGGGTAGTGGGCGATTCAGCACATCTAATCTGTGATACACCCAACACCACAACAGGCACCCGGTACGAACCTTGTATGGAAAAACCCACCCGAAAAGCTTGTCAATTTTTGAAGACACTGCTGTGATTGATTTCCGACCCGTTCGCATAATAAGCCCTCGCCTGCTGTGTGCCCCCACATGCTCTAAGCATCTCCGTCTCCGGCTCTTACAGAGGGACTTATTTGGTACCACACCGTATATTGATCATGAACATGGATCGTTTGCGGCGCATTTCTTTCCAAGCGGTCCTCGGGGGGGGGGGCTTGCATCATCATGCGGGGCGTTGACCCCCCCCCCCCTCCGGTTTTGCAGAAACAAATAGAGAAGGCAATCGAGTACACCAGGAAGTGGAGAGTGACGGCGAACGTAAAAAAGTGCGCAGTAGTTGTATGTAACGAAGATAAGGAGAGTCCGGTAACTTGTAAGTGGAAGTGGGGAGAAGATGAATTACCGATCGTAGACCAGTATACGTACCTTGGCGTAGAAATCTCAAAAGATTGCTCTTGGGATGCACACATAAATAAAATAATAGGCAAGGGTAAGGCACACGTAGGCAAGATGGAAGCAGTCCTAACAGACTCGCACCTTGATACTAGAATTAAGAGATGTATACTGATGAATGTGATTGTACCAAAGCTAGAATATGCAGGAGAAGTATGGGAAGGGAACGCGAAGCTCGTAAAACAGCTGGAAACAGTACAGATGACAGCAGCTAAAAAAGTACTAGGATGCTCAAGTACGACGAGTAATACAGTATTGAGAGCAGAACTGGGAATGTACCCACTTAAGACAAATAGAGACGTGCGTAAGTTGAAATGGCAATATAAAGTAAAGAACATGCCAAATAAGAGGTTGCCAGCCATAGCCGATAAAGCTGTATGGGAGAAAGTAACCAAAGGGCGAGCTGGAATAAGGTGGGATAGCGTAGTCGAGAAAGTATGGAAGGAAATAGGAAACCAAAAAGAGACGCGGGCCATAGAGAAATTTAGCGGATACAAGACAGAAGTGAAAGAAAGGATAGAAAGAAGGGAAAGGCTAGCACTGAGAAAGAAGGTGGAAGGGGAAGAACACTTAGAGATGTACGGGGGGTTGAGAGAAGGAATAGGAATGAAAAGGTATCTGCACGGCCCAATGGACTTCGCGAAAAAGCTGAAACTGCGATTTCGTGTAGGGGACCTGGACCTGCCAGAAAGAAGAAGGAGGTATACCAGTAGCCGGGAGGAGGAGGAAGTAGAGGCACAGATGTGCCCATGTGGCAAAGCCATAGAGAGTAGAGTTCACATAGTGGGAGAATGTGAAAGGTACAAGGAGGAAAGGGATGTGCTAGAGGAGGAGATGAGGAAAATAGACGAGTGTGACATGGAGCAGTTTGGTACACTAAATAGTAGCGAGAAAACGATCGCTATCTTAGGAGATAGATGGTGGCCACAGGCGGCGAAGCAGGAAGGGGATAAGATTAGCAAAAGGTTTCTCTGTAATATATGGAAACAACGTAATGAGCGCCCAAATGTTGGAGGTGTCTCTATTAGGAGTAGGAACGGTGCTCCGTCTCGAAAGGGATCCGTGGTCAATGGTCAAATGACTAAGGCAAGCAACAAATGAGTACGCCCCCCCCCCCCCCCTCCGGTTTTCGGGTGGTGGTGGTGGTGGTGGTGGCTAAGAGTTAATGGCATGTGATTTTAAGGTATCACGCTTCTTGTTGTTGCTGTTGTTGTTGTTGGGACAAAAAAACAATCCCGTCACGAAAACAAAAGTGCGACAAAAAAAAAACACAGTGTTTGAGAGGAAACGCCGTGAGTTGAGAGCGTTATTTATGGCATGTCGTTTGGTTCTCTTCTTGCTGCGACCGTCCCTCCGTTTGAGTTGTGATCACCCGTTTCTGCGGCCACGTGTACGTGTACGAGTACCACTCGTATATACGTCCTCACTTTGTATGTGTTGCCTTTACGCCGCCTGCCGCGTGTGATTACCACAAGCAGTACTTACAATATATAGGCTTGCTTGTGAGCGGGTTGGACTTGGCGGCTAATTAATACCAGTAGCTTTATTTAATAAAAGCCGACCAACCAGCTGACTTTTTTTTCGTTTTTGTTTATTTCCATAAACAAAGAAACACGCACGCACGCACGCACGCACGCACGCACGCACGCACGCACGCACGCACGCACGCACCACGTTGAGCCACACAAGCACTAACTAAACCCACAACCAACAACTACTATTGTTGTTATTGCTGTTGTTGATTTTGGTTCTTGTCTTTGTCCGTAGAAACACGCACACGTCGAGCCACCGACAAAAGCACGTAGTACGTGGTGAGTCAGATAACAAAAAAAAAAAAAGAAGACGAGACGAGACGCAGAACTCTCTGCACATTGTACCGCAGGCCCAACTATCTGTGTATTGTTATAAGGCTTAGTTCGGGTAGGCGATTGGTTAACCTTTTACCAGTAGCCCAACGGACTAAGACCCTAACATATGGCGACGACGGCAGGACATGAGTTGCTGGCCGTGAGTTCGAATCTCACCTCCACCATGAAAACACTTTTTAAAGAAAAGTGAATTTCCTCATGTCAAGAACCTGAAAAATACTCTCTCTGGGTCCCCATAACATTGGA
>MEHQ01002330.1:141890-184764 GCA_008828725.1 Saccharina japonica
AACAACGTAATGAGCGCCCAAGTGTTGGAGGTGTCTCTATTAGGAGTAGGAACGGTGCTCCGTCTCGAAACGGATGCGTGGTCAATGGTCAAATGACTAAGGCAAGCAACAAATGAGTACGCCCCGGTATGGTACCTTTTGTCACAGGGTGTTGCCCCTTATCCCCTCCCCTCGGCATGGTACATTTTGTCACAGGGTGTTGCCACTTATCCCCCCGCCCCCCGGTATGATACACGCCTTCAGTTTCATCGAGCACCGCAGGGTTCATCATTCCCACACTGTGACGGTCGATATGCATATAATGTTAAAGCTGCTAGTGCAAGCCCACGCTCTCTCGCTTTCCGTTAATCAAAATTTGTATGCAAGGATTGTGTGATACAGCACGCAGCATCTCCCAAGGGCGCGTGCTTGTGTTATGGTTAATCTTGACCGCATCACTGAATTATCATCTAGGATAAAAAGTATGGAAATCGGGGGATATTTTATTATATACTACCTTTGAGTGCGGTCGACCAATTTTTCAACAACAACAAAAACGCCTGATTTTTTCGAGACAAAGCTCATAAAGGTCGGGGCGGGGTTTGAGTTAGGGTTAGGGTTAGGGTTAGTGTCTAAAGTAGTGTTTTTCGACGTTTTTTTCGAAATATTCAGTCTCCTCCTAACACTGGAACCACGCGCGGGCCACAACCGTTTCCCCGATTTCTATACTTTATCCTAGATAATAATTCAGAATTGCGGTGAAGGCGGCTCCGTTGTAAGGATAGCTCCATATTCTTATGAGGTTTCTCTCACTTGAGAAACTCCCTCTCGACTGCTGTACGGTCGTATAGCTCACCCCAAATCCGACAATAAAGAAAGCAATCGAAGACTACGGCAGCATTCCCAGGACCTATTACTAGGGTGGGCTAATGTAGTAAATAGGACCTACGCTGCACACAAAGACCTATATATTTCCCCTATTTTTACTAACAATAGTTGGTCCTGTTTACTAGTGTTTAATATGCCCCCCCGCCGTAATAACAGGTGTGTGTACAGCAATACAACGAAACATTAAGGGCACTCCAACGATAGTTTGTGTGTGTACAATACAGTACAGTGCAGTACAGTACTACAGTAGTTACCTGGTAGTTCGTTCCACTGTTAACGTACACACCATGATGATGGAAAAATGTGGTGCTATATCAACCGTCAATACCAAAAGCGTGAGAGCCCAGCAGTATACGATATAGAGTACGGGTAGAACCACCTGTTGTTCCCATGCCGTTACTACTGTGTAGTCAGACACCAAATAATCAGTATCACCCCCCCTCTCCCACCCCCTCCCTCAATCACGCAGTGAGTGATCTCGTTGATGCCTTAAACCGTCACTTTTCATCGCCAATTTCTTTGCATTTGTAAAACTCGGACAGACACCAATTTCCGTATCATCATCCGTCCATCACGCCGTGGTGAGTGATCGTTGATGTTGTAAACCGTCACTTTTTTGTATCTCCAATTTGCCTAAAGCCCCAACAAGACCATAATAAGAACTTCAGTAGACAAAATTGGTGATAAAAAGTGACGGCTTACATAGCATCAACGACCGATAAGAACTTCGGTGGACAGAAGTGGCGATAAAAAGTGTCGGTTTGTACCTGTAGCAATCAACGATCACTCACTGCGTGATGGACGGATGATGATGCGAAAATTGGTGTCTGTTGGAGTGACGAATGCAACAAAGAGTCGCACGGCACGGACAACAAGACACTAACAACTTCAGTGGGCAAAGTTGGCGATAAAAAGTGACGGTTTAATAGCATCAACGACCAATAAGAACTTCGGTGGACAGAAGTGGCGATAAAAAGTGTCGGTTTGTAGCAATCAACGATCACTCACTGCGTGATGGACAAATGATGAACGAAAATTGGTGTCTGTTCGAGTGACGAATGCAACAAAGAGTCGAACGGCACGGACAACAAGACACTCTTAACTTCAGTGGGCAAAGTTGGCGATAAAAAGTGACGGTTTACGTACAGCATCAACGATCACTACTACTCGCTGCGTGATTGACGGATGATGATATATATATATATACGAAAATTGGTGTCCCTACGACGACTTTCACGAATGAATGCGAGGAGTCTCGCATGGCACGGGGCGGCAACATGATCCTATTCCCGTACTGCTGCTGATGGGCGCTCTCGGGCTGCTCGTAGACCTTTGATAACACCAAAAGTCATCATTATTTTGGTCGCTATATCCCTTATATCCCTTAAAAGGTCCCTGAACCCCTTAATAACTGGGCCCACGAATCTTGGGACAAACTACTTGGAATTAGTGTGGAACGTTTTTTTTCAGTTCTGAATGGGCTGAAAGGTCCCTTCAAAGGTCCCTTAAAAGGTCCCTTAAAAGGGGTGCTTCCCTTAAAAGGTCCCTTAAAAGGGGTCCCTCCCTTAAAAGGTCCCTTAAAAGGTCCCTTAAAAGGGGCCCCTCCCTTAAAAGGTCCCTCAAAAGGTCCTGTAAAAGGTCCCTTAAAAGGTCTCTTAAAAGGTCCCTCAAAAGGTCCCTTAAAAGGGGTCCCTCCCTTAAAAGGTCCCTCAAAAGGTCCCTTAAAAGTTTCCTTAAAGGGTCCCTTAAAAGGGGTTAAGTAGCGCCCCGTCATTCAGAAATATGTTTCGCCAAAAACGAGTGCTATACCTATTATATAATTATTATTATGTATATACATCTACAACTAGCGTGGAACGGGGTCCAAGGGCCGGTTGCGCTGCTGGGTGCGTGGGGGTGTATAGAGCTTTCTCAAGTGACCGATGTGCCTTTTTTAGAGATGGCGGCTTATTATTATATTATTAATAGCTCTCTCCTCGCACGAGGAGCCCAATACTAATCATAAGTCACCCGAAACATGAAACTTCGAAGGTTAAGTTTTTTTCGGGAAAGCCCGTCCACCACATTTTCTATTATTATTATTATTATTATTATTATTATTATTATTATTATTATTATTATTATTATTATTATTATTATTATTATTATTATTAGTAGTAGTAGTAGTTGATTATTATGTCGTTTGTTAGTATTGTTATGATTATTATTATGTTAATGAATAGTAGTGTAGCATATTTAGTATTATTACTGTTAGAGTATTATTATGATTATTATTATTATTATTATTGTCATTATTAATTATTATTGTCTAGTTAGTAGTGATAGTTGAGTAGTATGTAGTATATTACTGTTATGTAGTATTATTATGATTATTATTATTATGAAATTTATTATTATTATTATTGTTATTAGTAGTAGTAGTAGTATTATTATTGCTGTTATTAGTATTATTATGATTATTATTATGATTATTATTATTATGATTATTATTATTATGATTATTTATTTTGTTATTATTGTTATTATTGTTATTATTGTATTATTATTATTGTTATTAGTAGTAGTAGTAGTAGTAGTATTATTACTGTTATTAGTATTATTATGATTATTATTATTATGATTATTATTATTATTATTGTTATTAGTAGTAGTAGTAGTATTATTATTGCTGTTATTAGTATTATTATGATTATTATTATGATTATTATTATTATGATTATTATTATTATTTATTGATTATATAGTAGTAGTGTAGTTTATTCTTTAAGTTTTATATTTTTATATATAAATATATCATTATGTATATAACATTATCATGTTTGCCATCCGACAATGTGCATTTTTCTAAGTTTATACATGCGCTACGTACTTATAATACGTACGTACGTCTTCACAGAGTAATATACGACCATCCACCTATATACTGCTGTTGTATGCATGCACAGCAGTATCAACATACCAACCCTAAATATAAGCACCACTTCAATTACATGTTAATATGCGAACGGTCCTTATCTTCCGGGTACCTGGTATGTACGTATCATACGACTGATGATGTATTTTTACTGTAAGAAGACGACTGCTGCTGTACTGTTTTTGCTATTGTTGCGTGTGAAAATATTACGCGTAGTTTTGCGCCCAGAAAAATATGTGACGTCGTTTTTGGTATCCTTACACAGCTGCTCCGAGCACTGAGAGTATTAGAGTAGTGCTCCGAGCACTGAGAGTATTAGAGTAGTGCTCCGAGTACTGAGAGTATTAGAGTAGTACTGGTGGCCTGAATACTCGGAGTACTTGGAGTATTTTTTTTTTTTTTTTTTTTTTTTTTTTGTCCATCCCATTTATTATCTTCGCCCTTCCTTTCTCTCTCCTCCCTAGTCGTAACTCAGATCCGGGGTCACAAAGTAGGCTCCTCTCCCTCCTCCCCCACTACGGTTCTTGCCTTGCATTTTTATCGCGAGAAGACTTCAGCCTTTCCTTCCCTCGTCGACTCGCATCGAATTGTGCCTACCCACGCTACTATTAATTGGCGCTCTCAGCAGTTGATTCCGTTTTTTATTTATTTTTGCAAATAAACTCAAAAGTCCGACCCACGTGAGATTCGAACTCCAGACATCAACGTTCAGAAGCGTTCGAGGTTACCTCTAGACCATCGGGGCGACCATCCAGAAAAGAAATCAGCCTAAAAGTGCTATATACTTCTATCGCAGCACGCGCCCGAGCCGAAAAAGAGCAACAACACATTTCAGGTTGCGACATACCTACGACTATTAATACGTATGTATACCGTAACACCCGACGTCAACTCTCCTCCTTCCTCCTCTCTCTTTCCTACTTTCTTAGGGGTTGATTACGGAGGCTTCGAGAGGCCTGCAGTAAAAGTAGCAGATCATTTTTAGACCTGTTGTGGATGGGGTGGGTCTTGGGGAAGGGCCACACACCTCTACTGTACCTGTTATTGTCTTCGATTATTTATTCTACAACAACAGTAGTAGTGACCTGTGTGCACTTTTCCTCCGACCTTTCGTGTATCGAGGTGAGCTGCTATTATTATCATTACTATGCATTACATTAAATTGACATTTTGCCCTGGAAATACCTTTGGTTGGCGATCGGGGAACTTACTTGTGGCCTACAACCTGACAAGGAGTTACCGGGCGGGTGGGGGGAAGGTGGGGGTTGGGGGTAGGGAGTAGGGGGGTCGACATACCTGTGTAATGTTAAAGAATGGAAAGTGAAAAATAAACAAAAGGAGCAAGAAAGAGATAATTACTGTACAGTAAGTACAATACGAAACGACCGGGGCAGTGAGCAGCGACATCGGTTCTGACAAAAATGACCGACAGGTACTTTAGCTGCGGCAGCAGTAGCCAGTAGCCTACCGAGTTGCTTTGCTGATCGACAACACCGCCATTCAGTCAGTCGTCTATAGAGAGTACATCACTGTTGCAGAAAGAATGCTGCGCAGCCTATCCATCTAGATAAGCCATGCTCAGTAGCACAGGGGGTACACTGTTAATATGAACTACAGTAGTAGATAAGCCATCCATGCTCAGTAGCTGGGGGTACACTACTGCTGCTGTTGATATAAAGCACAATAAACAGCAGCAACAACAACAACAGGTGAGCACGACAGACATAATTACGCAACATGTTATCACCGGTTTTATGGTCAATACCTGGTATGTCGCGCACCTGTTATTACTTCTGTAGTACTATCCCAGTAGTATCATCAAGAGTGCGTATTAATAGTACGTTCTGTAGATTCCTGTCGGGCATCATCGTTCGATAAATAACGCGTGCCGGTATGATACAAAAAAAAAAAAAACACGTCACGAAAAAGAGGGTTGTTATGTCGGGACGTTAACAAATACTCGTATAATGTGATCTACGTAATTGCACAGAAAAGCCAACTTGCCACACCAAAAAACAAAAAGTGTGTCTCGAGGCCCCCACAAGCAAGTCTCAAGGAACACTGCTGTGGGTCGGGCAAGCACAACGAAACCGTACGGTGATGATGATGTACATCTAGCCGTAGAGCGTGCATCTTGCCGAGTTCATAGATGATGTGGCGTTATACTTCAGTATACCCTCATCTCCTCACTCTCATACAACCATGCTGGTTCCAGAGACAGCCAGAGCTTTACCCCTTCGCAACTTTGCGCTTTGGTTTTTGAGAGTTGGAAAACGAAACTTGGCAGGGATGTGCGTCACAACACGAAGACAAAACTCACGACTGGCCTTTCGTGCTCCGATCGTGCTGCTACGTACGCTACGGTAGAGTTGCACCACAGATAGATGTTTTTAGTTTCTGAGGGTCTTTCTTTCGCTGGAGCCCTTGTAACTCACCCAAAACTTTGATGTTGGAGGGAAACAAGAGTGTGCCACACGATGTAAAATCACCATGGCTTGAAAATACTACACTGAAAAAAATGCTGCAACTCACAAGAATGGACAAATTACAACGATTTTGGGTTAAGGAGGCGTTAATATTAACACTGTTATAGGTCGTTCAGAAAGCGTTTCAGCCAAAAAAAGGTTTACCTATAATACCTCTATGGTACCAGTCGTGTTGCAGCATATGAGCGCTCACATAAAACATTCCCAGAAAGGAGAAGAACCGTCCCGAACACTTCCACAAACCCGTCCGTGCTACGTTATAAGGGGTAACGTTACGCTCACATAAAACATTCCCAGAAAGGAGAAGAACCGTCCCAAACACTCCACAGACCCGTCCGTGCTACGTTATAAGGGGTAACGTTACACTCACATAAAACATTCCCAGAAAGGAGAAGAACCGTCCAAACACTCCACAGACCCGTCCGTGCTACGTTATACCTGGTAAGGGGTAACGAGCACTTTTTTGTTGGAAACACTTTTTCTGAATGACACAGGGCTCCTTACCTCGATGTCGTCGACATGTCGTTCTTGTTTAGCGATATTATCCGTTGTATACCTTAAGGCCATGTGGGGGATGGTTCATCGGGGGTTGCGCTTATCATGCATCATCCGTCTCGTGCCCGCACCCCGATCTAGCTGTTATAACTGGAGGATCAGACCCGGATAGACGCGGCGGGTTGTTTGTGCGGGGGTGGACGAAACATTCTTACGTAGCGAAAAGAACTGCGTTTGTTCCATACGGCTACATCGAACACAGCGATATTGTCGGTACGACGGTAGCGTTGGAGGTGAAGCGGCGCCACGCGCACCCTCCGTGAAAATCCTATGGAACCGCACTTTCGACCGTCGAAAACTCTTTGCAGTCGACTCGTTGCATTTCGAACAGGTGTTTCTAAATATATCCTACAAACAGCAAGGGAGGATGTAGTGTGCATGCCACGACGCCGGAGGACGGCAGCATCGGACCTCGGGGTGGACGCCGCGAACAGCGTGTCAAAGGCAAAGCACCTCTTGGTCGACAAGCCAATTTCTAAAAAGTGCCTGGTTTCCGTGAGTCAAGAGTCACCAGCCGGGATAAATGCATGCTGGATGAAGAAGGCGTTCCGACGGTGTACTTACCGTCTCTTCGGAGGTGGCGAATAATTCAATTATCGGCCTCGAGATCGCCCACACTAATATCTACCTCGGGGAAGTGAGTTTGCTGCGTACCCCGCTCACCCTCGCCCTTTCGGATTAAATATGCGAGCAGGCACGCCACTTGGTGACAGGTTTTGTCGTGCCACTGCTGCTCTGACTTTGGCGACTGAGTCGATCCTAACGCGGGGCATAGACGTCAGTACGGAGAGGAAACGGGGCTAGGTTACGCTCCGTCTCTGACGGCATTGCGAGTGACTCCAACCATCTCCGCCACCCGCTTCAACCGTCGTTCAGCTTTCCCTGATAACTGGTAAGGGTAACGGATACTCCTCTTAGTACCCGTGCGAGGGTGGAGCAACCATCGATGCAGCCTTCATGCCGCAAAGATCGCCGGCAGACAAGCCTGCGTTTAAGTGGGCAGTCCGGTGTTTCGTTTGACTCAGAATGCACAGAGAGCATGGGTTTCGGACGATAATGAAAATGTGGTCAGGCCTTCTGATGCCCTGTGTGGGTATTATGACTGCGTCCCCCCAGCCGAGGAATTAAGCTCAATTATGTCATGTTCAGTGGTGCGGTAAGCTGGATACCTAAGTTTCACAATAAGGAGAGCGTGACTGCGGCTATGACTGGCGTCGAGTTCGATCCTGGTCTACTGGGATGTTTACCGGCAAAAGACACGACCCCTTTGGGTCCGCGCCTGGTGTGCAGATTCAGGGGGGGAGGCGATATCTTCTTACCACGTGATAAAAATGGGGCAAATGTGTCTACAGGTACGCTGCGTTGCAGAAACACAAGTATTTCACGTATTTCCCCACCAGGTTATGATCCTCGTAAACTACGTGCTGTTACGGTTCACCGTTGATCCTCAACTGAATCGGGCATGACACGATCCATCCGCTCATCGCTACTCCGCGACTGCCGTGCTCCTGGCAAACGTAATGTAGATGCATTGTGTTGCGCGGGTGATATCGCGTCTGCACCTCAAAGAGGAAGATACTCCTACAAGCGCATTGACTTACTGTAAGGTACTTCACGTCACTTTGATGACGTCGATGCCTTGCTGCTGTAGTGAGAAGGCTACGTAGGTACGGGTTGAGCTACAGTAGAGCTATGGCCAGGCATATCACAGGCGGGCTGAGCTAAAGGTCGAAACATTATTGGTTTGCTGATACCCACCGATATCTATAATCAAAATCCTTCTTGAACCACGTAATACGGCATGCGTAGCCCAAATGACCTCTGAGTCTGTAACACAACAAGTATTCGTGCTTGAATAAACATACCTGGTACAAGAGAATTCGACGCAGCAGTGCGTTATATTTGTAACAGCATTGCTGCATCGCCCTTTGCACGACGCAAGCGGAGTACAGCAGTGCGTCGCCACGACTGAGAACACTCACCACGAGGCGTGTGGGGTGGTTGTTTCTCCCACACTACAGTGTGCCCAGCATGGAGGCTTCCATGGACGATCAGGGTGCAGCACGGTTGGAGGGTAGTCCGATGGCCATATCGGCGTGTTTCGTCAGTTTTCGCAACAGTTGGTTGCCAAGGCGGACAATTCGAATATGTCGTTTACCGCTCGGAGTAGCAACATGTCGGTTTTCGGACTGGCCCATAGAGTATGCGTGCCTTTGAATTCCATATTGATTGCGTTATGAACACGCGATGGTCATACCCCCAGATACCCTGGTATACCAGTACGGTTGGAATATGATAATAACTGTTTTTGCTTCAAAGTTGTTGAAGATTTCACGAGCTTGGAGGCTGCTGCTGCTGCTAGTGGAGTATCCACATGGGTCGAATGACCTGACGATATACGAAGTAGTAATGTATCAGTAAGCACGCCCTCTAGTAGGCAGATTCATCATTGACTGGGACCGCTGAGGCCCTAAATATCGTCATTGCCTGGGATCCCTTCCATCATCTCCATAGACCACCAAAACATCGACTCGTCCGGGATCACACCTCGTGTGATTGCTGGAACACCGTCGCTGGAATCGCCGCACAAGTATCGTGGGATCACCGGAGAGGCTTCCTCTGGAATCGGGCCGCAGTTCTAGCATTTGGGATTGCCTCAGCTCTACGTTCATGAACCAAATGCCTTCCGGGGCTCAAAACCTGTTAACAAAGTGCCCGCGTGTGAAGTTGTGATGGGCGTACTGCAGTAGTCTAGGGGCATGGCGCGAGCGGTTGTTCAGCGGGCTCGTGAGTTTCGCGCAGACGAGGCGTATGATGATGAAAGGTGGTGATATCTAAGTCCAAGGTGGAAGGAGATGAAAGAGAGACGCAGCCAGAAGGACAAGAGTGGGCGTAACCATCCCTGATTTGCTCGGCAAGGCACACGCTCAATGGCTAGGTTGTGCCATACGGACCACCATTATGACCAACCTACATCATTGTTATGTTCCTTGATACTTGCCCGTGGACTTTGATACTTGCTAGTGGAAAGTTAGCCACTCCATGTGGTTATCAACATCTTGACGAAGGTTCTCGTATTGTACTTACGCGCAACATCTAACCGACTACCGGGCAGACCCACTGGATAATTTCCGCCCCATACCGACTACCATACTGCCAAGTAGACATATGACGTAATGCAGTACCAAGTATGTCGTGCTGATGCACCGGGTTTGCGTATGCCTTTGCTGTACCCTAACCCTTACCCTTAACCCTCAGTCATGCTACTGAATATGTACTGCAGTAGACAGGCTGCATATGTAGTGTACCTATATGCCATAGACGACCTTTTCACCCATCACCGACTCGGTATAGGCTACTGGCTACTACTGCTGTATGTAGCAAACTATACATATAGTTAGACGTGCTTCCATGCGGAGAGCCATGACGTACAGGGCCATGGCGGGTATGGGTGCTGTCGGTAATAGCCGCAGCACAACTTGCTCCCGGTATGCGAGGGTTGCATATACCTGGTATGTGTATTGGCATATACTGTTTTCACTGATATTGTAGGGTTTCCAGCGTCGCTCCATCCATGACTTGATGCCCCGTACATAAAGCTGTCTCGTCTGGGAAGTATCACACAGAGCCGACGAGTGTTGTTGTGGCCAATGTGTGGACAGCGAGTGTCTACGTATATATCCGGTAGGTTGTTCGTGACACCCGCGACAGCCTTGAGAAGGGCGGGGGGCAGGGGGGGTCCAGTGTACTTGCAGGAACCAGTTTAGTGTTGTAACCAGTGAGACTACTTGTCCTGGGCACAGCGATTGTGCACATTACGTGTGTTTGCGTTAATCTTGATGTTGCAAACAAACGTCATTCCACCCACGAACAGAAGTGTCTCCATAGCCACCAAATTGTCTTGAACTCGGCATTCAAAAGTCGGCAGTACAAAACAATGAATGGACGTATAAACTTAACGTCATGATCTCGCTTGCCACCGAGGCATTGGCCAAGGCAAGCGTTGAAAGCACTCCGTCGCGCTGGCAGCGGTGGAGTCAACAAGGGGGGTCATAGGCATTGAACGGCAATATAGCACCTAAACATTTGTCATCACAGTCGTCAGGTGTGAGAAAGATAGAAATTGCTGTAAATAATTCGACGAACGGATCAGTCACGTAAGCACGACTATTGGAACAGGAAACGACTGTGCTGTCGATATATTAGTACTCGGTAGAAAAGCTCGGTTGTAAGAGCCAGACGAGCGTCAAAAACCCGTGACGTGCGCGGCCGTTGTGAAAGCGCGTGCGGTGGTATGTGCGGCTAGAGACGAAAGGGTCGACAGCTGTTTGGCTCGGTTTACAGACAGTGTACTATTCGTCGCGACACTCTCAAAACACGCCCACAGTTCGGGGACAGGACTCTCTAGCTGCCTCGGCCGAAAGTAAGTCGACGTCAAGGCCGAACATTGCTTGTTGACGATGAGCTCGATGCTATCGGTAACCGAGCCAACACTCGTAGAATATGATGACGGTGGTCGTGTCACCGAGAGCGGCGTTCGGGTTTACAGTTTCGGAGGCCAAAATCGATTGCATGCACTTCCGGACAAAAGTTGGGAGTACATCAGCTGGCGGAAAAGGAAGGAAAACGGCCACAACCCTGTCCTACGCTGGCACGCTCGCCAAGACAGGCTATCGGATCATTGGGGCAACGCTAAAGGGACGAAGTGTATTGTTCGCGGGTTTCGTTGCGAGCATGGGAGATACACTCTCGACCTAAACAGGTGACGCTTGGGGGGCTTGTAGGGGACATAGGCTACGAAATACACTAGGGTGTAGAGCGAATCAGTGATACACCATGACACCGGCCGTCGCCAGCAATGCGAGGGGGGGGGGGGGGGTACTCATGTCGTGCATGGTCGTAGTCGTATGACCATATATAGACCCTCGCATCCCTACAATGCCGGGACGGAGCATGTCGAGTTTTCACCGACCAGACAGACATTGCTAGCACCAAGCGCGAAGCGCCGTGAGGTATTGGGCGAGTCGCATGGAGGGTGAGCTGCATCCTGCTAAGAACCGCCTCTGAGGCGGACTTGCATATGGACGACAGCTTCAATGAGTTAATTTAATTTCTGGTGTGGCCACTTCCGGAGACAGCAATGGGTTTTACTATGTAACTGCCTCGCGGACGCCTTACCATATTAACACTACGTGATACGACCATTCCCCTTGTGCGGAACAAAGGTTCTCCACCCCGCACAAATGATCTAACTCGACCGCCAGCTTTGGTGACCGCCAAAAACAAATAAAAACGGTACCCTGGTTGTCTGCTCACGCAATGAGAGGGCGTGTTTTACAGCGTCGTTGCCAACCGACGCCAACCCAACCTATGAATACGGGGGGAGGGGGGGGGGGGGGGGGTGTACTCATGTTGTGCACGGCCGTAGTCATATGACCATAGACCCTCGCATCCCTACAATGCCGGGACGGAGCGCGTTGGGTTTTCACCAACCAGGCAGACATTGCTTGCACCAAGCGCGAAACGCCGTGAGGTATTGGGCGAGTCGCATGGAGGGTGAGCTGCATCCTGCTAAGAACCGCTTGTGAGGCGGACTTGCATATGGACGACAGCTTCAATGAGTTAATTTAATTTCTGGTGTGGCCACTTCCGGAGACAGCAATGGGTTACTATGTAACTGCCTCGCGGACGCCTTACCATATTAACACTACGTGATACGACCATTCCCCTTGTGCGGAACAAAGGTTCTCCACCCCGCACAAATGATCTACTCGACCGCCAGCTTTGGTGACCGCCAAAAAAAAATAACAAAAAAAACGGCACCCTGGTTGTCTAGCTCACGCAGCGAGTGGCGTGTTTTACAGCGTCGTTGCCAACCGACGCCAACCCAACCTATAAATATATCATATATTTATAAATAGGGGGTATAAATATGAGGGGGGGGGGGGTGTAAGGATTCCGCCGTCGTAGTGGCTCAAGCTAAATATCTTAATGAAATCTGGCTCGGACCACTTTCATCGTGATGATCGTGTTTCGCCTGGACAGAATATCTCGTCACAGACGTGTTACGACAGCAGCCTAACGTAGACATGCCCGTCTGTGGTATACCAGCGTGTCGGTGCTTCAAATGCTATGTCACCCCCCGCCCCCCCCCCCTCCCCCATAAGTACGATGTAGTCGCTTAATACATTTGGTGTCTCTGTTGTCGTGAACATGGAACATGGGACGTGAGTGAGGGATGATGACTCCCACCAGGAGATTACCCACTTGTGCATTTGCATCCGTTCCTTGTGGCACCCCCTCTTCCAGTGCTCTTGCAACCATTGACCGCACCACTCCCACATTCGGCACTTGTGAGTCCTATGATAATCTTATTGCCCTACAAGTAGTTGTCCTGCATGGCCTTACTTGAGCCCAACTGTATTCACCTCCAGCGGATCGTTTGCGTGACGGTAATGCAGCGTTGGTGCATATATAGCCCGTTGGTGACAGCGATTCTGCCGTTAGAGTTTTGGACCCGCCGATTGTGTCTACCCTCAGGTGGTGGTGATTCTCGGTTTGACAACGCGCCTTCAACGTCTGCTATAGTCCTCGCATTTATGATATAGATGTGGGGCAGGGTCAATCTACCCATGCTCCATCCACGCGGTCCAACACAAAACTGTTAACTGTGCCCCTCCTGCAACTATCGAATCCCGTTGCCTCCCTCACGCCTGTCAAACGGTTTGACAGGGATCCATTCGCTGCTGCCGCAGAAGAGGAACTGCATGCCTCGCCTCACGTTGTTCACACGCTTATCGGGCGCGTGAGCAATGGAAAGAGCCGATGTGAACTGTATTCGAGTATGTACTACCCGGACGGTCGCCGGCCTAGCCTGACAATTTCCTGGCTCGTTTCGCGTGGTCTCATCAGCACTCCGCCTCTTCGATTGATCAACGGCTTGCCAACAACGGTGAACTTCAAACCACTGATGGCAATTAGTGTTCGGCCTCCGTGTTTGGAACTAGTCTGCCGAAGTTGGTCCAGCAACTCTACCGGGTCGGGCTTACATGGGGCGACTCCCTTGGCTTCCGTGTACAACTTCGAAATGCCCAGCGCCGCCAGAGTTTGACGCGTAGCCAGCCCGCGCATTGTAGACTAATGGCGAATCGGTGAGCGTACGAACTGGTTCGCGAGCAACACGCTCTTGTTATGGTACTACTCTGGCACGCCTGTAAAAGGCCCAAGATAAGGAATACGACAAAAGGGTAACATACTACTCGGAATTTCTAAACGTATAGGGAACAGGGATTGGACGAGGCAAACGCCGGTTCCCCCTTTTTCACACCCCGTTTGCAGCTCGTATGGAAACTCTACAAAAGTCATAACCAAGCACACAGGAGACGGGCATGACAACGCGGGAAGTATTTACTAGGAAGATCTGGAATGGGGTACGGGTGTCTCCCAAGCAGTTGCATAGCAAGTGGCGTCGGCGGCAGTACCGAGTCCCTTACGGGTAGGCTTCCTATACCTCTCACCATTCGACGCTCCTTCAGGAGGCTTCGTAGCCTTGCAGGGACAAGCTGTAGGAGTGGTTTTGAGGAGCCGCATCCGCATCCTCGATCAATGTCCTCGTTCGTGGAACCGGTTTTTCCCCGGATATTCCACATGTATGTGTCTACGGCTCATCAGGGTGGGCTAGTGTTATGGTACTGCTCTGGGAGGTCTTTAAATACTCAGACTTAGAGATACGATAGCAGGATGACACATTACTTGGAAGGCCCATACGTACAGAGAACAGGGACTGAGGAAAAATAGCCACGGGTGTACATCATTTGACGTTTTCGTTGCCCTGTCCGCGCGTACGTGTCGCGGCGTGTCGCGAACCGTGCCGCGACATTTCACGGCAAATCGCGAGATGCCGCGATACGTTGACGCCGTCGCGGGTTGCGCCACGGTTCTACCCGTGGCAGTGGCCGCGGCACTCGCCGTGGCATGCCACGGCCAGCACCAAGGCAGCTGTCACGGCATGCGCCGTGGAAAATACCTTGACACGTGTCGCGACAGGTTTCGTGGCGTGTGTCGCGGCGTGTGTCGCGGTGTGTGTCGCGGCGTGTGTCGCGGCTAGTGTCCCGTCTAGTTTCGCGCTGTGTGTCGCGGCGAGTGTCGCGGCTAGTTTCGCGGCGTGTGTCGCGGCGTGTATCGCGGCGAGTGTCGCGGCTAGTTTTGCGGCGTGTGTCGCGGCGTGTGTTTGAAAACATGTTGCGACGTGAGTCGCAGCGCGTGTCGCGGCTAGCGGCTAGTTTCGCGAGTTTTGCGGTGTGTGTCGCGGCGTTAGGGGTAGGGTTAGGACACTCGCCGTGGAGCTTGCCGCGGCATACACCGCGGTGCTTGCTGCGGGGCTTGCCGCGACAAACACCGCGACACTCGCCGCGACACTCGCCGCGACACTTGCCGCGACACTTGTCGCGACACTCGCCGCGGCGCTTGCCGCGGCGTTTGCCGCGGCGCTTGCCGCGGTGCTTGCCGCGACACACGCCGCGGATATGGCCGTGAGTCGTGCCGCAGGTGTTGTCGCGGGGCTTGCCGCGTAACGTTCCGTGGCGTGTCGTTGCAGGTATCGCGTGTCGTGGTGTGCGGTGGACACTGTCGTGTTGTCGCGGGCTTCGCCGTTAGTCGTGCCGCGGTGGGCATTCCACGACATGTCGTGGCACTGTCCGCGTCATGTCGCGGCACGTCGCGGGGTGTCGCGGTATGTATCGATACGTCATGGCAGTGCCATGAAAAAGTCAAAGAATGTCCATCCCTGACCAGAGCGGGAACCAATTGCTTGCCAGAGCAAGGGATACGTGTGTTTGTCCCAAGCAATCGATTCCCGCTCTGGTTCGGCTTCTCTGGTAGAACGCCGGAAACTCACGGTTTCCTACGCTCAAGATGAATTTCTCTAGTTTACCGCCGGCGGCTGAGTTGTTGTTTCTCTCACATTAACTCATCGCCACAGTGTGAGCATACAACGAAAGCTCGTCCTAGTCGCTACGGTAGAATCGCGTCATTACGCAAGACGACATTCCGGCGCCTTCTCAGAGCCGGGTGACAGGTCATGCGCATCAAGCCATGCGCAGTCGGGGTGGACGCATAGCGTTCGTGTATGACGACAAATGTGTTGGTGCGGCCTTTTGTGCCGATCCTGTCCTGGGAGCATGGAAGGGGTTTTCACATATTCGGACTCGCGTCTTCCCCTCTCGGGCCGGCAGTCCGAAGCACCGCTGCCAACCCAACAGCGTGTATCCCCAGACGCGTATTAAAAGTGGACACCGTGAGCTCTCCTACATAAACGGCGAGCAGCTCAGGTCACCAAAATACAAGCGAAACTCTCTCGAGTATCGGCTACATCCTTCGTCTCAGCACGAAGTATTTTGCTTCCGGCGCGCGCTTCTGGTACAAGGCTCGAGATGGCGTTTGTGCCGGAAAGCATTCGCGCGCTTTCTCAACGACCCTCTGATCGACCAGATACCGTGCACGTCGACGCGTGTTGTCATTGGTGTTCCCATACGTTTGTTCGACATCGATGTCTGCGTTGTCGAGGTGGTTTACTCATGTTAACACACCCTCGGAATGTGTTCATATTTACAGGTTTCAGGTCACTGAACTTTTGAGGAATTAGGTTTGATGGCTTCGTCGTAGCTGTCTCCCTGCTCGACCTTCTTTCGTATAATACCCCTACTGTTTAGGTCAGGCACAGAGCGTTGTGACCAGTCATCTTAGCGCTTACCCCTTAGCGCCCATTCAACCTGATTTTGCCCGCCGGCCCCCCGCCATAATATTAGGGCTCGACACCGGAATGTTTCCAGGGTTGTAAACAGGGTGTAGGATTGCAGCGCACGGTCGGTGATGGTGCTGTTTATGTGTCTACCGAAGCTATTGCGGCCGCGCACCGTGCCTAGGCATTGTATCCCAATAGCCCGGTACTGCCTAGCGAAGCACCGAGCGGTATAGGAGCGGCCGAGCACCATACCAAGACGAACAGTTGCCACGAATCGGTTCCGAGGACAACCCTGGTTATACCCCCTCCCTCTTTCGCTCTGCTACTTTGTTCGCAACTCCTCGTCGTTGTTCGAAGACATTGCTATATTTGGGAACCGGGGATATGGCGAGGCTAGACGAAAGACCATATGCTACGTGCAGTAAGTCGACCATCAGGAACCTTTAATTGGACGTGATGCAACTATTTCTAACATCGTCCGGAAGGACCGGCGACGAACAGCAGACACATGGCATAGTTTCGCGCTGACGGCAGATAAGTCTAAAGAGACAAATCTGTACTTCTCATCAGGACCAAGTAATATTCCTTGTTCGTATATATGTACTTGTGTGTAAGTAGTTGCGATGCTCGTGCTCACGCGTGCCTGGAAGTACTCTGGGGATTGCTTCATCGTGAAAAACGAACCTACCTCCAGTGTCAGATTCTCCACCTTTATTGTTTCAGTAGCGACCGGTTATCATCGTGACACCGACGACAGGCTTCGGCTTTTACATCCCACCTCCACAACTACAACACAGCAGTCGTGCAGCCTTGCCACAGGAGAAATAAAGTGGCTCACGCAAAATAACAAAATATTGTATACCAGGAAAATAATACCAGGCAAGTTATTAAGGGCCGTTCAGAGCGGCCGTTGTACGTGATAGAGCAATGCAATGCTGCGGCACGCCTATTATCGTCAGCGTAGGGACAAACAGCTGTAAGCACAGCTCGGCCGTGTGTTGTCCATGTTGACGCATGCGTTTTGCCTTGCAGGGGCGGCACCTAAATGTTCTGAGACTCCTCGCTTGGGGAGCTCTGTACCTCGCGCAACAACCGACATTTGAGAAAAAAATGCAATATAAGCCCGATACGCGACCTCCATGGGCTAAATATGTATTCCAAGACACCATGTCCCATAAAACTAACATCGCATCGAACCATATTTGGCTATAGCTTCTCAGTTGAAACGGTTCAGGATTTCCAGCCAATGAGGCATGTTTTTGCGCTCAAAAGTGCAACCCCCCTACCGTACCACGGTCCTGTCGTGGAACCGCGCCCTACCCCCCCCCCCCCCCCCTGAAAATGAAGTACACCCCCCTCCCCCCCCCTGCCATTCAGAGCAATTTCATGCCCACGCCACACGGTTGGTCGCATGTTTTCGCGTTGGAGCAAGACGCCTTGCCTGCTGCTCTTCCGTTGCACGACTCGCGGGTGGCGGCGCTCTTCTGGCGCAATCGCCTCGAGACTTGCAGTCGATGGCGGCGATGTGCCTGAGCCGGGCCTGTCTCTCGGACTCCTGCCTGCGGGTCTGAGGGGATAATCGCCGTGCATATATAGACAAATTGACACCACTTAGTGTGATACATGAACCAGATTGGGCGCCTTTCTTGAACGGACTTATAGACGGGACACTTTGACGAATTCGCTGACAAAAACAAAAAACATTACGTAGAAGGGGGCGCCCGGGCATGCCGGAGATGGCAACCCTGTACAGATGCATGCTATACACGATAGAGGTAGAGGTATACCTTTTTTTGGCTGAAACGCTTTCTGAATGACGGGCCTCCTTAACCCGAAATCGTCGAAATTTTCAGGAAATTTCATTCTTGTGTCGCACTATTTTTCATTTTATGCGTACGTAGGCCATGGGATAGCTCATCGGGTATTAATAGCACTTGTATTTCCCTCCAAAGACTGGTGCTACGATGGGGGGGGGGGGGGTACCCACATTTTCACTACCCGGTTTTGGCCACTCGGGCGAGTGGCTCCAAATCTAACTGAAAATTGGACCTGAGCAAAGTTTGTTGGCGTTGCGTAACAACAAACCTCCAATGGCGGTCGGTGCATATGGAACACCGACAAAAAAACAAACAAATGTTATGAATACAACGCAGGAAAAGCAGGTACTCGGTCGAGTGGCTCTGTGCAGGTGAAAAGCAAGCACCTACGATACATGACCCCCCTACCGTAGCACCAGTCCAAAATCAGTTTTATGGTGAGGTATGGAGCTCCTCAAGTGACTACCCTTTTAAGGCAGAAAAAAAACATGGTGCACCTTAACCGCAGAATGCGTCTAAAGCATAGCCTGGTTCGCTTGCTGGTTGGTGCTGCCCCAAACATTCCAAGTGGGGGTAGTTTTTTGTATCGTTTGGGGATGTTTTTATTGCCTTGGATTTGCTTGTCGGACAAGGGTTCTGTGAACAGTAGTCATTGCATGGCGATCGCGGGCCAAGACCACGGTGAGTCCACTTCATCCTGGGATATCACTATTAACATTATTAATAGTAACACGAGGTCACGATACCAGTCAGCTGTGCTGTCAAAGGTTTCAGACATGGCGACAAAATCAGTCGGACACTTCTACGTACGGTTTTAGCACGCACAACCGCACAACCAACCGGTCTCGCCGACTTACTTTTTCACCGAGAAGCTTCTCGCGAGCAGCTTGTAGCGCCGCTGACTGGGAGTCAATCATCTGCGGAGACCAGAAGCCAAGAGAACTCGGTGTCAGGGAGAGTAGAGCAATATGTGAAGTACCTCGTGAAGCTAAGAATGGCCCATCACACAAACACGTAGGCGTAAGAAGCGCTTATGGCACAACGAAGAACGGTCCTCGAGATGTAGAGGCATGCAGTATTCGACGCACATTCATGAACGGGGTAAATAAAAACACGAGCTTGCTGACATCGGAATCAACAATCGAAAACGGCAACAGGGAGGCTCCCGCCGCCGCAAAGTCGAACGATACAGCTGCCTGTCAAACAACAGAGCACAATCAACCACGACCAAGTGTTGTCAACGGCTTGTCTCCGCGTCCCCCCCCCAAGGAACGGACTATACCGTGGCTCAAAAAAACGGGGATTGGCATATCAACCTGCTGCTGCCGCCCCCTACCTTCTGATATCTCGCAACGCTGCCCTGATGCCTGGCGCGTGCCGAGTCCTTGGCCTGAAGCAACTCCGCTGCCGTTACCAGCTGCCGACCACACAAGATGCGAAGGGGTCAGTGTCAACGATGAGCATATTCGACAAAAAAAAACAGAGGTAACCCCCAAGAACAGCGCTCGCACCATTCGCCGGGTTTCATTTTTATGATCGTGTATGTACGGTACCTGTGCTCGCAACGACTCGGCTTCCTGCTCGATGGCTTCCCTAGCTTCCTGGGCCTCCTTCTCTGCCTTTTCTGCGCAAGAAGCCCGCTCCGACGCTTCGAGCCGCAGGAGCGCCTCGTGCTCCATGTCTGACTTAGCTCTTCTCTCGGATGTCATCGCGTGAAGGGCCTCTTGCTGCATAGCCGCCTGTCGCGGTAGTATCGCGGCGGTTGTAGCGAAAACATGGTGAACACAGAGAGTGGAGCGGGGCATACGAAATTAAACGACAGCGACTCCGCCAAGTACCTCTCGGGGTTATAAATTCACGCCGGAGTTTGTGCTCCCACCGGTCCTCTCGCTCAACGGTGCTCTTCGTTTGCGGGCGTCATCATGCCAACCCAAAAGTATACGAAAGTTGAGTGAACACAGCAAGCGATTGATCAACCCCCTTACTATGAAAAATAAGCGTGAAAGCCCGCCCTTGAAACGTAGCGAACAGCGCGAGTAATGTCGGGGGGGAAACACAGCCGCCAAACCGGTGTAAAGCGCCGTGGTCTTGCGCCCTAAGGTTTTTGTTGGGGAACAGTACGTCAAGCCGAGAAAATGAAAAATTCGGGCTCGACGTTGGTCATGAAGCAGGTGTCACTTGAATTAACCCGTGCCTCTACAGTGTGTGCACGGGTGCCGAGTGCCGAGTACCCAAGAGCAGCATCACCGACATCGTCATCGTCATCAGCACGCTTACGATAGCACGACCAACCAACCAAGTTGCCCCACACCTTATCTTCCCTCTCGACGCTCGCTTCTTCTTCCAGTTGTACCACCCTCCTAGCCAGCACCTCAGAGCGTGCCTGGGAGCAGAGGAGCGGGAAATTACCCGGCGGGATGGTGAAAGGAGAAGGGGGGGGGGTTGTTTGTGGTTGCACGGCCCAGAGACGTTGGACATGGCCGACGGCGTAGCTTCGGCGTCAAAAACTGAAACGTTCGCACGTCTGGCAATCGAAGCGCGCAAGCACCAATGGTCGGAAGCAGTCCATCGCAAAACCTGCAGTGTTACGTGAAACGCACCATACCGACCTTATTTTCATCTCTGCTAAAGAGTCCCGAACTCGAGGCTTGGCCGCCACATGCGCACCAACTATGGCAGGAGACTACCGATTGCTCCTGCAGCAGCACGGTGCTTCGCCCTTGCTTGACCTACCTCGAGGTCGCGTATGCGGCTCGCTTGTCTCCTGGCGCCCACGAGCAGGCGTTCGTTCTCCTGCCTCATCGCCTTCAGCCCTAGCTTCGCCGAGGCCAAATCGCACCGGTTCACCTTCGTTAACACGCAAACAAATCGCACACAAAGGGTCGCGCCGCATTCTGACGTGAACCTACGCACTTCCAAAGCGAGGTTTCGTACTCCATGCCTCATGACACACCGCCCCTTTAACTATTAATAGTGTCGCTTTCCTTGAACTTTGCGCGGTGCGCGGGCGAGGGAGGACACAACATGTCTCAAAACTTGTCTTACCCTGTCTTAAATACGCACCTACTGTATATCTATCCCTCGATACAGCGCTAACCTCATATCATCCCGTACACACCACATCAGGGAAGCCGTGTCGTTACACTCCGATTTCCTCAGAGCTGGAAACGAAAACAGTTTCTGTAACTAATGCCTCGGGGCAAAACATCTGGGCACACAAACAGTAACCCGCAAAAAAACGTTGAGTTGTTCAGAGGAGGTTTGTCGCGTTCACCAAATCAATTATATCAGCAAAATTGGGCGTTTTTAAGAGCACAAAACTAGCAGAACTGGTTTTTGTTTTCAGCATAGGAGCATAATTGAGCATAATTCTAGCACAATTACGGGAGACATAGGAAGTGTATTTGTTTTATGCTCCTTTTCCAGAAAAACGCACCGGTAACCGGCAACACATAATCCGAACAGATATTAGATTGGATAAAATAAATCTACTACTACTGTACCAGTGATGGAGATTATGATTGAATTGCCCTAAAAAGACTGAAACGTTTGGGAAAATCTCGAGCTCAGATTGGCGGTTTTCGCGGCCGATCTTTCAATCTAGATTGAGAATTGAATATTGGTCAATTCAATATTATTTATATTTCAATCTCAATATTTTTGGCCCCGCCTTAAACACGCCTTACCTCACCATCACTGGAAACCCTTAAAAAACGCATCCCAACGGTGTACGCCCCACGCCCCACACAAACCAGCTGACAAGCACACACAGCCGCCAGAGGGAGACCTTTTCTGCCTCCTGTACCTCGCGCCTGCACACATCTACACTCCTCGTCGGACATAATCAATCAAAGGTTTCTTGAGGCCGTCGCTGCCAGCAGTTCCCAAACTGTTCCTATTGATCTCTCGTGGCGACGGGGGGCGCGGCAGACGTGCAGAGAAAGAAGGAAAAGGAAAAACAGAGTCCAGCACTGCAGCAGGGCCAAGGAGAGCATGGGGAAGGGCGCTTCGACATGGCAGACTTTCCAGTGGACAAAAAATTGAAAGCGTCAAAGTGTTGTCCACTGGAAGGTCTGCCCTGTCGAAGCGCCATTCCCAGTCCTCTTTTTGGTCCTGATGCAGCGCTGGGTCCTGCTTTTCCTTGTCCTCCTTTCTCTGTACGTCTTTGGCGTTCCACACTGTTTGTGCTGTGGTGTCTGTTTTTTTTGTTCAGACGAAAAGCTACACACTGCTGTACATCTTTACATGGCATGATGATCATGCTTACTGCGACTCGTGCACTATTAATACTACAGCAGTAGTTTAGATAGATCATACGAAGTATATATGTTGCTGGGTTTCTGCCTTTTCAGCACGAACCAGGATACTCATTGTATACTACTGGGGCTATACACGAGTATAAAACATCAAAACCGTTTAAAATTGGCGAGACGAACATTGAGATCGACACCAAGATTGAGATTGCCTTTTTTCCGCAAAGATTGCCGAAAATATGAAGATTAAGCTGTTGTCTAATTTTTCGGGCACATTATATTTTTCAATAATCGATCGGCACCGTTTCCGGAAGCAATCCCCACCACTGTACTACTGTACCTCCTTCTCCGACATGTTACGCTTCCGGATACGGTCCCGGTGCGCGGCAACCGATTCCGACCGTCCCGCCTCCTTATGCCTCCGCACAACACCGAGAAGGCGTTCCTTGTCCAGACGCAGATCGGCGTTCTCCTCGCCCAGTTTACTGTGCACCGAAAACAAAATCAGGCAGATAGTTCGACATTACGCCTTCGGGGCGAAAAAAAAAGCGGCTACGAATGTTGTATCGCGCAGGGTTAAACAAAAAAAACTGTTCATGGAAAAGAGCATGCTCGGAAAAGCTACGAGATATGTACCCCGAAAAGTTACAAGTACGACCCCGGTCATAAAAACGGGAACACTCGTAAAATCAAGCAAGCCACTCTCCATCCCAAATCCTAACACAGTGGGCGCCCGTCCCCCCTCCTCCCCCACCCCCTATACCTTGTCCACTGAAGCTTAGACACACACGGCACCAAGCGTTCGTCGAACGTGCGTACGTGAAGATGGCATCGTGCATGGGCGGTCAACATATTATGATTTTTATTTGCCATCCGACAACGTGCAGCGTGAACAATCACTAACCAAAAGCACGACAAAGGAACAGAAAAACAAAGACGACAAAAAGGGAGAAAGAGTGAAACAGGGTATCTGACAACAACAACAAAAACTCCGAATGCTACAGTAGATGTACCTCTCAGTACCCCCCCAACATAGCCAACGTGCACAGCGGGTCAAAGAACCGAACATCCTACGTGTATACGTACAACGTATCTCAGCGCAGAAGCGTAAAACAGTGTATATGGACGGTTCTCGTTCTGCTGAGCTGCACGCGTAAACAAAACCAGTAGAGTTTACCAGTTATTCGACGCTATGGTACAATGGTTGAGGTACACTGTGTACAAGATAGCAAGATATATAGGGTATCGCTATCCGATGGTTGAGTTGGCCTGATATGATCTGATTGGCTTACGCTCAGGGGTTAGAGTTAGGGTTAGGTTTAGTTTATATTTCGTCTCGTATATAAGAAGAGCATGTTCAACCATTGTTCTCGAATAAGTGGTAAGTGGTAAGGCACCCCTCTACCAAATGGTTGGCTGACCTGTTCGTCTCCTCCAAGGTGCTGACCCTTCTCATGAAAGACTTGGAGGTACGCCGCTCTCCTTCGCACACCCTCTGCACCTCCTGCCTCCGACAGCAGAGATAACAGGCAAAAGGAGAAATCACACACGGCGGGGGGGGGGGGGGTGTATTCATGTTGAGCATGGCCGTAGTGGTATGACCATAGACCTTCGCACCTCCACAATGCCAAGACGGAGCACGTTGGGTTCTCACCAACCAAGCAGACATTGCTTGCACCAAGCGCAAAGCGCCATGAGGTGTTGGGCGAGTGAGTCGCATGAAGGGTAAGTTGCTAGGGGAGGCGGTGGCTGGGAGTGATGAGCCGTGTTAAGGTAGGGGTTGCAACCTTGGAGTGCAAACCTTGGCCTTTCTCACTGGCGGGGGGGCGGCTTCTCAACCAGTGCATCAGTCATTGTGCCAACCATTGCATCAACCATTGTACCAACCACTGGAACTGAGGGAGCTACCAAATATGTTCGCATCCGATGATTTTGTCTACGTACAGCACAAGTAGTGGTCCCTCTATACTGCCGGTTGAGTAGTGCCGGCTGGCTGCCCGCTATATATACCGGTACACAGTGCCTGTGAAATTGCTTCGCACAGATGGGACTTTATTCAGTGTCGCAGTGTGCGGAGTAGTGCCGGTTGCCGCCATAGTGCCGGTTTTAGTTGACTGGCGCATACCGGCACTATAGAGAGACCAGTTACTGTATTGTGCGATGTATGCATACCCACTCCATGGGATTGGCTTAACTTACAATATTTATCAAAAGTAGGTTGTTGGTAGAGAGTTCCTCAAGTTAAGAGCCTCACGCGAATAAGCCGCTACCCCTACAATGCAAATAGCCCGCGCCCGACAACGAAAAAGAGACACTCACTCCACCGCCGAGACCACTTTTAGAGCACCAACCCCGAAGGCTGTGCACACGAGGTTAAGGGTGAGCGCCGCTCACGTTCGGTTAGCGACTGTTACATATCCTGTATGTACCCCTTGCAAGCAAGCGCGGCGAGACGGTTCGGAAAAAGTGGGAGATGACGCGCCTCGCGCCGCCAACGAACAAAAAAAGGCATTTGCCGGCATGGCATGTGTTTCTCTGCCAGGCGCCTGAAAGATAGTTTTGGAGGTGAAGTCGCTCCAGGCCGACCGCTCGGCTTGTGTCGTGCACACGCCCCGGAGCGCAAGAGGGGGTCTGAACAGCTCCCACAGAGTAGCTGGTGATTCGTAACGACGCATGGTTGCGAGCACAGCCTTTTGCCGTCACCGCGCTCCCAAGGATTTACCGTCCGACTCGCTAACGAAACGACCCATATGGTTTGGCGGTGGGGCACCACTTCCAGAGGCACACGAACAGCGTTCTCAGCGAGGCCTTTTGCCTCACAACGTATAGTAACTGTCGTAAAATTGAGGGTGAAATTCGGGGCCCGGAGACAACTGCTACTTTTAGTTGTGCTGTTGTAAGTGATAATAGAGTTAGCGCTAGCGTGTCGGCTCTGTATATATGTATGCAGTGTGTCAGTATGTAGCGTTCTGCGGTAGAGCTATTATGGGGTGGGCTAATGTAGTAAGACACAGTAATCAGAACCCACGATGGGCCCGAAAATAGTGTACCGCCCTATGTTTACGCACGATATCTGGTTATGATTAGTATTTTTCATGTTCCCCCGTAGTAATGATGTGTCCGCGCTGAAACCGCCTGCGGCATGCGCGGCATCCGACTGCGACTGACCCGACCTCTCAAGCCCTTAGCCACGAGAGGGGGTGGGGGGGTGTAAATCATATTCATGCATGGACGTAGTCGTATGAACATAGACCTTCGCATCCCTACAATGCCGGGACGGAGAATGTCGGGTTTTCACCGACCAGGCAGACATTGCTAGCACCAAGCGCGAAGCACCGTGAGGTGTTAGGCGAGTCGCATGAAGGGTGAGCTGCATCCTACTAAGAATCGCTTGTGAGGCGGACTTGCATATGGATGACAGCTTCAATGAGTTAACGGGGGGGGGGTTACACACAGGTCTGCAAGCAGTAGTAGTGGAATAAACGGAGGTCTACTATTACTAGAGAGGCGACAATCGATACGCTGCACGCACACACAAACGACGAATGGAACAGCCTTGGAGGGGATATCGTTTCATCCCGTCTTGCTAAACTGCTGGCTCGCCCTAACGCCCTATACCTTGAAGTCGCGCTCTCTAGCCTCTGCTTCCGTCTTGGACCACTGGAGTTCCTTCTCCTGCTCGTCGAACTTGGCCTTCAGCTCAAAAAGCTCCATCGCCATTTCTACGCATCGCTCCTGTTACCGCAGCGTTCCGGGGCAGCGTGCGTTGTTGAAAGCACAATGAATGAAGGGGGGTGGAATTGTTGTTACAAGGTCGAATATCTTGCTGGACGTGAACTTGGAAGGGACACACCGCTGTACGTACCGCGTCGGTCGGCACGTGACGGTACTCCATGGAAACAATAGGCGATAAGGTTGAACGTTTCTAGGACCATCGGCGCCAAACCCAATTTATGATTTTCAGATGCAGCCCCTTGTGGCCGCTTCTCGAGCTACGAGTCAAGCGTTGGCAGGCAGCACGCGCGTCGCTGAACAAATATCAGGCTATTTCCAGGGCGTGCGGTGTGCAAGCTGGACAAACTACGTACGCCAAGTATTCATGGACCTAACATATTGGAACCAACCTAAGTATATACCATCGCTGACCCCATTTGGTTGGCTCTCGATTTTACTGTGGTATATTAGCCTGCACCTCCACCGACCCTTCAAAGTAGGTGTTGGACTAGTTGAGGCCTCCTACCTGTAACCAAAAGCAAAAATAAACCTATAAACCCAGCAGTACACTTTGTACACGGACGGATTGGCGGCCACGTTCCGGATGTGGCGGCGGTACAGCGGTGCGTATATCGATTTGCAAAATGTGCGCTCGGCTCGCCTGCAAGTGCTTCGCCTCAGAGGTCGCGAAGGCGTCGAGGTCCGCGCATCGGACATCACGCCCCACCGAAAGTGACGGACGCAGCTGCGGCGGCAGACACCAAGCGTCCATGCAGCCGAAGGTAGAAGTCGAAAGCACCGCGACGAAATGACGATTGGATGGGGGGAGGGGGGGAGGGAGGGAGGGAGGGAGGGAAAGGGAAGGGGAGGGGGGGCAGTGAACTCATGTCGTGCATGGCCCGTAGTCGTAAGACCATAGACCCTCGCATCCTTCAAAATGCCGGACGGAGACGTTGGCCGTTTTCACGCAACCAGGCAGCGGGGGAGGCGGGGGGGGGGGGCGTACTCATGGCCGTGCAATGGCCGTGAAGTAGTATGACAGCAGGGGGGGAGGGGTCAACAAAGGAGCGGGATAAATCGGCATGGGGGAGCTAAAGTCCGACACCAGGACATGGTTAGAACCTTAGCACTCATCTATATGGAGCACTCGTCCGCACTCACGGTATCCCGTTGGGCAAAATACAAACATCAGACGGGCATTGCCGATGTGTTTGTTTTGCTTTCGTTTTTGTTTTTGGATCCCCACCGGAGGTCTGGTGGTGCTTTCTTTTGTTGCGGACGGTCGCCGGAAAAAAACGAAACCTCCAGTTAGGTGTTATTAATAGTTGACTGTCCGTCGGCGGCTGTCGTTTTGCTTGTTTCATGAAAAAAAAACATCAGACGGGCATGGGCAACTTCCATTTCGCTCCGATGGCCTGACTCCGATGTCTCGAAACTGCGATCGATTGGCATTCGTTCAAGGACTGCTTGAAGCTACGAGGTATATACCAGGTATTATTTTACGTTGTCATTACATATTTATACGTATAATATGTATTCAAAACTTATGTCTTGCTTGATGTTTTGGGGGCGGCAATGCAGTCGGTCAAGAGTCGACAGCACGATCTCTCAGGCCAGACAACGATCACATCGTCAGTACGTGGCAAAAACCACGAATCTACATTATTTGACGTTTTCGTGGTTCGTGTCGCGACACGTGCCGCGGCACGTAGGGTTAGGGTTAGGGTTAGGGTTAGCGACACTCGCCGCGACACGAACGCACATATTTAACAGTCAGGTCGCAGGTCCTACAGACGGAATCTCCCAGCAAAAACAATCCAACCCCAAACTATACCATACAGCAGTACAGGACACCTAATAAGAAACAGGAAATCTGGTCCAGGATGGATTTCTTATTTGAGAGAGGGTGCTTTCTGCACTAATTCCAAGATAACGACAACCGAATTTCTTTTTTTAAAATCTCAGCCTGGCTTTCTTGATAGCTTGTTTCTTATTACAGTAGGTGTCCTGTACTCTGTATGGTAGGGCAATTCCAAGTACCGGCAGTTCTGTAGGTACTTGTACACTGTCGCCGAAAACCAGGTTACAAGTCAAGGCCCATCATCTTACGGTACGGTATACCAGTATCGGCTGTAGTACCTGGTACCTGGTAGCATACTTCGTACATACGATGCGGTACGTAAGCAGCTTGCTGTGGTGCATCTTACCTCGACATCTGTGATGTCGACAGATATTTGCTCGGTGTGGCTGCCGCGGCGACCGCCCTGCTCACTGCCGAGGTCGCCGACCGCGAAGGGCGCTGAGGACGACAGCGCGCCCGCCATGTACATCCCGCTCCCCCCTCGCAGTGCTCAATGCTGTTGTCCCCGGGGGTACTGCTGTAGTAGTAGAATCACTGCTGAACCGACAAGGTGTACGTGAAAAACAGCAAAAGAAGCGGTCAAAATGAACGTTGGACGTTGTGTCCTGCAAAAAAATGGATATCACACGAGTGCACAACAGAGGGTAGGTCCACAGTTTGATTTGCGCAGATCCCCGGCCCATGTACGAGCCGAGATAGAGAGGTAGGGAGTTAACCGCGTCACAGTGTGTCGTGTTTTACCTAGCCATAAGAGTGGGGTTGGCTTACCGGTAGCACTCAGAGCTCGGGCTGTGCGTAGAAGTGAGCAGAGAGAGGGCTTTTCGAGTTTCGAACAACTTCAGGTCGGTTCTCAATGTTCTGCGGAGGCGTGTCTATGTTGGGAGGCCGGGTATCGTATGCTGTACACGTAGCGCGCTGTTTCTCCTCTAGCTGGATCGGTCCGCTGCTGGTACACAGAAGAGACGCCTACTTCGCAAGATCACGATCGCATGCGGCTTGGTTGTAATATCTTCCCACTCCCGCTGGTGTTAGCTGTAGTCGGAGTGGGCTCGTGTGCAGAGAGCTTCGGACCTTTGGGAGTCGCCTCCAGAGCTGCCCGAAGGAACGCTAGGCTTCCAAGACCAAGCGGCGTCAATACTAGCTTTCGATCAGCGACCGTCAAGCTTGGCGTGGGGCTGCTCGGTCTCGGAAGCGCAACGCTCTACTTGTGCACTACCCTGTCATCAGGTCAGAGTCGGTATATCAGCTTGGTGGAGTGGCTGTGACAGCAAACATGTTTGCACTACTGCACTGCAAACCTGCGAAAAGTGGGTTGAGTGAGCAGAGCAGAGAGCAGCAGTGAGCAGTACCAGGGGTTTACAACAGTACCTGACGAGACGACGAGTATACGATGGCACGCGTACGCGTTCAAGTTGGAACACCGGGGGCACTATTTGTAGTGTGGTGTTACCGACCGTGCTGTTCCCGAGTTTCGCCAAATGAGGCCTACCCTACCATAAGCATCCTCAGCTCTACAGTAGTACTCCTGTCAAGATGTAAATAGTAAATAGGATTGCAATAGGATGCTTATTCTGCAGTATTTTCACGTGGAATCTGGCAGGTACGTTATTTACACATGTACAATGTACACCTGTGCGATCAGCAGTATCATACGAGTACTCCACAGATTGTCCGGGTATTTTTTGTACTCCGAGTACTGAGAGTATTAGAGTACTGGTGGCCTAAATACTCGGAGTACTTGGAGTATGAGCAGTACTGAAGGCCCAAATACTCCGAGTACTGGGAGTATGAGCAGTACTTAGGTCACATGTTCCCAGGACCTGGGAGGAATGACGGCCGAGTCTTTAAAATGATGCAAAGATGCTCCTAACGTACTTCACACTCCGAGTATACTCCGAGTATCGAGTACATTTCGTACTCCGAGTACTTAAGAGTATAAGAGTATTAGCGGTCTGAATACTCGGAGTACTTGGAGTATGAGCAGTACTGAAGCCCCAAATACTCGGAGTACAAGGAGTACCCGCAGTATCGGACCCCGAAATACTCCGAGTAAAGCAGTATCGAGAGTGTTCATACCCGAAATACTCCGAGTACGAGCAGTATCCGGAGTATCGAACACCGAAATACTCCGAGTACACGAAGTACCTGATTTATCTCCAATACTCGGGACTTTACTCCAAGGTACTCGGACAACCTGTGGAGTACTCGTATTATACCACGTGAGGTACTCGGTATCAGGTAGTTACCAGCAGTACCAGGTACCAGGGTATCTAATAAAATTACAAGGTTCTGCGGCTGACGCTGGTCGATCAACGAATCGAGTCCAGGATAAAAGTGGCTGATGGCTGATAGCGCAGTACGGGAAGATTTTTGTTTGTTTCAAGACGGTTTTTGGAAAAACCACGAAAAAAGGCGTAAGGCCGTTTCTTATGGGATTTTTTTAGAGGTTCATAAAAGGACCCCTTTTGACTCGTCTGTTTGTTACTTCATTTTTGAAGTCCACTCGTCAAGTGTAGTTTCTTATGGAAGCGTATGACAAAAAAACGTATTTCATTTTTTTCGTATGAGGCGGAGACCACAAAAGACGAGAGACCACACATAAACCAAGTACTGCCAATTACTCCTGTACCGGTATGATACCAGGTACATGGTATATGATACCAGGCATGTATACAGAAGCAGTGCTCACACCGTACAAAGCAGGTACCATCCAGATCGTACTCGTTCAAAGAAAAAGTTAGCATCGAGCCACCCCAACATCGCCCAGCACGTGCCGCCTCTGCGCGCGCAGCTCTTTCGACCCCAAGAGAGCGATGACGGCACCCAGATGCCGAGCGTGCTCGGCGAGTCGAGAGCATCGTGTCGGCTCTGTATAGGGACAAAACACACGCTCACACCAAGATGCTGCTGCAGCAGTGGTAGGATACGAGCTGCCAAGCGAGTTCGTCGACAGTTCCCGAACCAAGACGATCGATTGCTCACATCCACCTCATCGTCCCTCCCCGATGCCGTAGTGAGAGTTCCTGACTGAGGGCCGGGCGAGTGTGGGCTTGTGCGACCGCTTCTTCAGCCTGTATATACAGCAGCTCTACTGGTGGTGTGCCGGGTAGATGTACGTCGTACAATATAATACGAGTACACACTGCTGTTATACCAAACATAGAGTATGCACACAAAAACCTATACGAAGTCTCAAATTTGAACTCCATTTTGTACCCTCTGACCCTGTTCATTCTGGGGCGCAGAATGAGTGAGGTGGCCTCGTCAAACTGATGTTCATACTTTTTTGTGGTCAAACTTCGTCGTTTTGAGTTCCATAAGATGCTGTTTTTTTGCCCTTGGTCAAAAGGGGTCCATTTATGAACCTCTAAAAGAAACCCATAAGGGACGGCCTAACACTGCCACATGCCCCACGCAACCAACACACGACAAACACTCTATGAATAGTAAGATAGCATACGACGTAGGCAAATGAACCCACACAGGAAGTTTAAGAGCAGTTTGTATTACTGTAGGACGACAGTTGGAACCACGACTACCGTAACCAAGACCAATCTGCCTCCAATTCCAATGAAACCGGTAGGGAAGAAGAATCGACATGGACACTGGGTGTGCCGGATGTCGACGGGTATATAGAAAGGACGGTTTAATTTAATGTGAAGAACACACACAGGATACTATTCCCAAACAAATCCCGTCGTACAACAGGCAGCCCTTTTTAAGGGACATCGCGATAAGGGAAAACGGAACATAAGGGACCTCAAATTTCTGCGCACCGGTTTAGCCCACTATTGATTGTAAGGGATCGAAACCAACTCAGGGTAAGCGGAACATTAGTGACCTCAAATTTCTGCGCACTAGTTTAGCCCACTATTGATTATAAGGGACCGATACCAACTCTGAATAATAGGCCTCCAACCCCGAACTCACTACTATTCATAGGGTCCCTTAAAAGGGGCCTCTGCCTGCTGAGTATGAAAAATTGGCCCGTAGACTCACATATACGTATGATAGTGGGCCTATAATCGGCTATCACAACCATCGTCGGACTCAGGGGCGGCCGAAAGGGCTGACGGTGGAACGAATGAATGTGAGGAGGGAGCACTGAAAGCTAATGAAAAACTCATGGTTTTTAAACAAAGGTTTATATTGTAAATACACGTCAGCTGTGAGTCGGACCGATTGAATAGTCGATACTCAACTTTGCAAGCTGCGTAGAACGTTTCGTAGCCCTATATTATACCACCTGGTATGGCAGAGCTCGAACTCACAGGGCGAGCCATGAAGCCACGCGCGAACCCTTTCCAACGATCGGCCCTCTAATCTGAATTCCCCCAGTGTCACCGTGTATAATAGAGTTACTCCGACAGTACGAAGTAGTCTTGACTTTTTGTTTTACCCCAATTTTCAGCCCAGTCTCCCCCAGGCCTGACTTTCTCATTTTTATTCACGACTCGAAACGACTGGCTGGTCGGCTGCACGGTCTATAGGATGCAAGGGTGGTCCGGTACACGTGACAACCTTGATGCTGCTGTAAACCGGTTGCACCGCCGCGGCTATTCGCTCTCAATTGCTGCTGCCGTTACCCAGACCCCCGCGGGTGCATCGGTAAGGAACCATAGAAACGGGACGACGAGCCTTGTCTTCGCCCAGTGCAGACCGGCTTTCTTTTTTTTTCCCGTCTCGCCCGATGCCCGCCTGCGTCAAAACCACGCCGAGTTGACGGCTCAGACTGCCTCAGCTCTCGTGAGCTGTGCCGGGGTAAATCCGTTTACGCGATCTAGGGAGTGTGCCGCTGTCGTCCTACGATGATTTGCTTAATCTGAGTACCGGACAAACTATACATGCGCCGACGTGCGAAATCCGATAAAAAATGTTATCGTCGCGGCAAAGCAGGTCTTCCACCGTCTACCGAGACAACAGCAGCAGCAGCGGCAGCGGCAGCGGCAGCAGCGACTACCACCAGGGCGCCCACGCGCCTGAACTCTTGGTCGGCAACGGACGAAGCGTCCCACCGCTACCAAGAGGAACCGCGAGACGAAGAGCACCGCGCGATGCTGGCCCACACGACTGACCACTACAACGGCGTTACGGTCGACCCGGCCGGCCTTCCAGGGGGCGACGAAGAGTTCAAGGAGGCGCTGGTAATCTCGCTCGAGGCGTGGAAGTCAACTGGGAGGAAGGGGGTATGGCTCAAGGTGACGACGACGCCTGCGGACCCGCCGCGATCCCGTGCGTGTAGTTGATTATTTTGTGGACGTTTTCTTGTGTCGCCTTGATAAAAGACGAAGAGCCCTGAAACGTGCGTGGTCGTGATTCCGTACCGCTTTGCGGTTTAATGGATGGTTCCGCAGGTCTTACCTAGTTCGGGTGACCGTGGCTGGCTTGGTCGGTGAGGACCTTGAGTTTCGCCCGTTGTTGTGCTGTGGACGTTATGAGGGTTGCCGTATTTTCCCCTCTTACGATGCACCGGGTCGTGAGTCGTCGCGCAGGGAAAGGACCAATGTAAGTCTCTAAACACCCTGCTCCTGCTGCTGCTGCTGCTGCTGCTGCTGCTGCTGCTGCTGCTGCTGCTGCTGCTGCTGCTGCTGCTGCTGCTGCTGCTGCTGCTGCTGCTGCTGCCGCTGCTGCCGCTGCTGTTGCTGCTACTGCTGCTACTGCACGTAAACATGCGCGACGATACTTTAGCGTGCGCCTTTAGGGCGCCTCTTCGATGATTGCCGCCTTCCGAAGTATCGCCCTGGTCCGCCGATGTTTCGACCTCTCCCTCCGGATGACAGTCGCGGCACGCCCCGCGCCCTCTGGTGGGGCTCTACAGTAACACGTGCGGTTCTTGGCCCCGTGGTTTTTGTTTCCGTATTACATGTAACCATAAACGGTATACCGTGGGTATCTGGGGCCGAAATACGGTACAGTGGAAACCCCTTACAAAACCCACCTTACTTGGCCCCCTCTGATTGGCCACGGCACCGTCGTGCCGAGTTATGGCCGTAAACGTCACAGTGCACCGACTCAACTCTGTTTTATGTTCTCCGTTTTTTGGCGTAGAGTTAGCCGTCTCCTGGCGTACAAAAGGCCGACTGGCACGGCTGCGGGTCTGTAAAGCAAGACAACCCCATCAGCCTTAGACCTGTAACATGAAGTCGCGACTCCAACCCTCCAGGCTACGTTAGCTGCACTCTGTAGGGCTGTTTTTTGCTCTCGACTCCGCAGAGGGCGGTAGGCCAAACAACACTCGGGGAAGTGCGAGACTCGTTTGGTTGGTCAGTCTGATGCGGTGCTTGCTGGGCGTGCCGCATCCTTCTCGTTCGGTGAAAATCAACTGTCGGGTGTTACCTTTACCACCGTTTCGGCGTCGAAAAACGCGTGTTCCATTATCATGGACGCCTGGTGTTCCCGTGCGCACCCGAACCCACGGCGAATGTTCTGTAAGAATAATTAAGCCTCATATATACTGGTCAGCTTTTTATAGGGCCTCGACTTTAAAGGCGGAAAAGAGCACTGAAAAAATGATAGGCGGAGAAACGAAGCGGAGGTACAGTAGTATTCGGAACTGCCTCTACTTATTAGGAAATATCACGCCCAGTTCTCCCGCTGTGGTTCGCCTCCTTCCACGTGCCTCGACTTGACCTTGAAGACCTCACGCGCAACGTTCCTGCTGTGGTTGTCCCGCTTCCCTGTGCCTCGGCTTTTCCCATCTCGCCCTCTCAGATTCCCGTAGATAGAACCGAGCTCATCCCGGTGTCGTTGGACCTGGGGTTCGAGCTCCACCACGCGGAAAAGGAGTACGTCATGCTCAACATGTGAGACCCTCGAACCACTGTCCGGAAAACCGCGACGGTTACAAGCTGTGGGCGATGCGCCGGCGCCGAGTAAGCCGACCTTGAGTTAGTTTGCTTGCGTCTTTTCTTGCGCCGTGCGGCGAACGTACCGCCCGTAAGCCCGGAGGAGATGAGGCGTGGAAAAAACGACCCCCCCTCCATTTGGACGCCGTACGTGTAAGGCAACCCCTCTACAAATACGACACCCCCAAGGTGTGGGTAAAAACCTACTTGAAGCTAATCTGGGATAACTTTTGCACCAGAAAAAGGGTCAAGAGCCTTCGGGCTGTTATTTTTGCTGGCGGCAGCGTCAGAACTGGACTTTTTGTGCTGCGTGGTTACCTCGGCTGGAGGGACGCCGCGTTCGATCGGGTTGCGTGCTGGCGTAGTGTAGTGCACGGCGAAAGGGGCGGTGAGGGCGGGGATAAGAGAAAATATCTCTCCGTGCAACCACTTTGCAAGTGCGGTTTCGACCCTCAGGCGCAGACCCGCTGCTGGCGTAGAGCCTCGACGAACTGTCGACGATTTTACTCATCAAGGCCCTCGTGACACTGCACTAATCCCGTCGTAACCGGCCGGCCGTGCCCTCCTGCCGCTCCCTGGTGTCTCCTCTGGGCTCTCAACGGGGGGGGGGGGGGTGTGACGGCGGCCGTGTTGTTTTGCGTTCCAGGTGGCTCCCCACGACGGAGAGCCAACTCCCCCCGAACGCCAGCCACCAAGTGGGGATTGGAGCGCTGGTGCTTAACAGTGAAGGCGAGGTGCTCGTTGTTCGCGAGAAGCACGGTGAGCTTTCATTTCAACCTCCCCGCCCCTCCGTAAATATCACACGCTCTTTTCTTTCGTTCAGTGTATTGGCTTGCGGCGCTCGGCTCTGTTTCCTGTTCCTGTACTGACGGCCAAAACAATGGCGTCGATCGGACTGGCGGGCGGAGGAGATGTGGGGTGGGAGCGGGGGGGGGGTGTACTTCATTTCCATGCATGGCCATAGTCATATGGCTATAGACCCGCGCGTCCCTACAATGCCGGACGGAGCACGTTGGGTTTTCACAACCAGGCAGACATTGCTTGCACCAAGCGGAAGCACCCGTGAGGTATTGGGCGAGTCGAAAGGGGGGGGGGGGGTACTCATTTGTTGCTTGCCTTAGTCATTTGACCATTGACCACGCATCCCTTTCGGGGAGGGGGGATATTAGTTTTCGAAGTTGTTATCCTTGTTATTGTAGGAAGGCAGAGCGATCGACAGGGTCTTGCCTCGATATTCGATGTGTCGATTCGTTGCGACTGATCGCCAAGTTCAGGGGGGCCGGAGGACAAGGAGAGGTCGCCTTACGCGGTGGGCACACGCAAGTGTCACAATGTTCTGACCTGCCGCTTTTTGCTTTTCGACGATTCAACCCTGCTTGTTCTATCCCCTTCAATCGCCTGCTTCTTTTTTGGTGCCGGGTGGGATCAGGTCCGCTGCGCGGGACGGGCGTATGGAAGTTCCCGACAGGTGAGCGTTTCTGCTCTGGGCAGTCGGGGCTTGAGCGTAAATGTTGCTGCTTTGATGCGCAACACGAGCGTATAACTAGGGCGTACCGCTGGTCCTCCCTGCTGGCGGCAGGGTATGCTTTTCATCCGAACCGTATCGCTAGAAAGAGCGTTGCGGTCGCCGTAGAGCCTACTGTTGAGGTCTCTAGAGAGCGAGGGCGTTATTTTGTTGGCTGCAACCCGTTCCAGCTTGCTGAGCGTAGTTTGTGGTGGGGCGGTGTGCCTGCCGCAGCGTAGTTATTTTGGGTCGCCACGCGAGAGTCGGCGGGCTTACCGAGAATCGCGTTACTTTCCAGAACTGCACCCAACATTTTAGGATGCACACCACTTGGAATTGGTGTGGGTTAATGTTTGTAGTAGTAAAAGGTGGACACCTTTGCAATTCCACCCACGGCTGATCGAAAAACTTGAGATTAGAGTTGTTGTTTTGTTTCAGTGATGAAAGCGTTGAAGGGCGCCAGCGCACGTAAGTACATACTTCGAAGTAGTATCTACAGTACGTACCCATGCAACAGACGCGAAAGGTGTCATGTAAGCAGCCTTCCGATCGGGAAAAAAAAAAAATCCAACCTCTGACAAAAGTCGGCATAGCTGGCACAGTGGTCTTGCATGAAGTGGGTAGAACACCAACGCGTGCCATCGTCCCACCCTGACGCGTGCGACGATAGAGGTAGAGGTATACCTTTTTTTGGCTGAAGCGTTTTCTGAATGACCTATTAAATAAAGGCTCCTCCTTAACCCAAAATCGTGTCGGAAATTCATTTTTGTGTTGGAGATATTTTTTAATTTAGTACTTGGGCCACGGGAATGCTCATCGGGTAGCACTTTGAACTGCCTCCAAAAAAAAAGACAGTTTTTGAACGAGGTGTAGAGCTTCAAGGGCCCGAATTAACGAGTATAAAATAAATTCAATTTGGAAAAAATAAAATTCAAATTCGCTTTTCATTGGTCAACACACGCACCAGCACCAAATATTATGCCCCCAAGATCCTAATCTTTGGTGCTGGTGCGTGTGTTGACCAATGAAAAGCGGATTTGAATTTTTTTTTTCCAAATTGAATTTTTTCCTTCTTCGTTAAAACGGGCCCTGAGGGCCCGAATTAACGAGTACAAAATAAATTCAATTTGGAAAAAATAAAATTCAAATTCGCTTTTCATTGGCCAACACACGCACCAGAACCAAACATTATGCCCCAAGATCCTAATATTCGGTGCTGGTGTGTGTTGACCAATGAAAAGCGGATTTGATTTTTTTTTTTTTTCAAATTGATTTTTTTTCTTCTTCGTTAAAACGGGCCCTAAAGTGGCCACCCCCAGAAAAATCATGGTTCATCTTTACTGTAGCATGCATCCCCTGTAGCCTCAACAAACGCGTGGACGATTCAATGGTATAGTGGGCCTACTTTTCACAGCGGTGGGTGTGTGCGAAGCTCACCCCCCGAACCCCCACCTACCGCACCCCTCCTTATCCGATTTTTCACGGTCCATTCACGAAGGGCTAATCGACGCTGGCGAAGATCTTCCCGACGCGGCGGCGAGAGAGGTCCTAGAAGAGACGGGAGTGCAGACGAAGTTCGATTCGGTTCTTGCGTTTCGCCACGGGCACCGGGGTCTGTTCGGAAAAAGCGACCTGTTTTTCGTCGTGCGGATGAGATTACAGCCGGGCGCCGACGCGTCGGCGCTACAGCCACAGGTGGGAGGCGTTTCTAGCTGTAGGAAGGAGCGGCAAGAGCGCACTACTCGTGGTCGCTGCCAGGGCGGTTCTTGTGCTGCATTGTCGTGTTGTGTTGTGTTGTGTCTCGCGTTTTCAAGCGAGTAGTTGTTGCCGTATCGCAGGGTTGTGGGAGAGGGGTTAACGGAGCTGTTGTGTGGTGCTGTTCTTGCCGGAAATGATTCCGCGTACACACTGCCGTCATTTTGTCTGGTGATGCTGTTTGGCATTATTTGGCAGGCTGGAGACGAGGGGGGGGGGTTGTGCTCATGTCTTGCACGGCCGTAGTCGTAAGACCATAGACGGGGGGGCAAGATTGACGATTTTTGCTACTTCTATATATTTCCTAACCCCGTCTACCACTGCTCAAAGCGTTAAAAAAAACATAAATCCGTGCATTTTGTACCCGGAACGTGGGCTCATTCTTACAGAAACTACCTTAAGCGTGTGAGTGCTCGCGTTGTTTGTTTGGGCCATTGGTTGTTTTGTGCCCTGTTCAATACATAATCCGCTTGTTGTCGGCGGCAAGACTCTCACCTGTGCTTTAACTTATATACGAAAAACTCAACTCAACGAACCATGTGGAACAACGGCAGGAGTCGGAGATCGAGGAGTGCCAGTGGATGCCGCGTGAAGAATTCGCAAAGCAAAGCGCCGATTCGGGTACCGTCCTGCTGAAAGAGCTCAGCACCATCATGGAGGCCCACCTTGCTGCGGAGGAGGCGGACAGCGGCCACGCACGAGCCGAAGACGGCGAAGGGTTAGGAGAAGGGGGCGAGGAAGCGGGCCGGGACGCTGATGGCAGCCGCCGGCACGCTGCGGCCTTTACGGCGAAAATGCTTGAGTCTTCCAGGAAATACGGCGGGACGAGCATGCTCTATCACGGGAAGTTGTAGTAGGAGCGCGACTCACGCTTTTTGGGCTTTCAATTTGGGCCACGCTGACAGGTGGACTCCCTTCCGTTTCGAGAAGGAGGGTGCCCGCTGTTTCCGATTGGTCAACTTGTTTCGAAAGGAAATACTCGTGCCAGGGTATGTGATTGTTAATAATCGAAAAACCTTGGATGTCGCACGTAGAGAAAAGAGAGATTTTGTGCCCCTCAGTTTTCTGATTGTTCATTTTTTTATTGGTGGAAAATCCTTGGTAATGTTGCTATGATGCTGTCGTCATTGCGGCGGCGGCGGCTGCTGGTGCTGGTGCTGCGCGTGGCATACAGACGTATCGCCGAACGTGCGCAGGTTTGTTCCACTCCTTGCCCAGCGTTCACGCGGCCTAATGAGGCGACAATTTGGTCGTGTGTGAAGCAGTAGGTCGCTGTGGTGGAAGCGCACATGTGTATCTGCATGCTGAATGTTGTCATTTTGGGGGAGGGGGGGGGGCGGGGGGGTGATATCGGTATATCCCCGCGAGAAGGGACTGCGTGAAGCCATCCATTGGGTGGCTAGTTGCATTGTCCGTAGTAGTGCGGCCAGCGACGACTACTGATTGGCCCACCCTGCGGCGCAACGTGCGGTGTTTGTGCATCGTGCACGAGTTGTGCCCCTTCCTTTTGTTGTTGCTGTTGCGTGCTTTCGTCGGAACGTGGGCGCGTGCTGTCATTAAGTATTGCGTAATGGCAGTACACAGTATAAATAGCAGTGATCGAGAGAAATAAGAGCTGCTACATGAGTCGCGAGAAAAGGCAAGAACCACGCTGTCGACAGAACATGGACCAATAACCAATATCACCAAAAAATGGGTTTTAGTCACCTCCACCCAGGGGTCGTGTTAGTCGAAATCCACGGCAGAGAGGAAACCTTCTTTAGTGGTGTCCTGGAGCAAAGCCACCTTGACATCTTGGCAACTGGACGCAAAGCGATGGTGTCGACAGGCGTCAAAGGGCTCGGTGACTTGCGGTGCCCGTCGTCGTTGAAACAACTCTCATATATATATAACCCTCGTTATCGAACGTATTTCTGGGGCACCACCGCCACGTGGTCGGTCGCAATAGAGCGCTAAATTTTCGTCGCGAATGTGGGACGCCCGGTGACTCGCCGCGCCGGCTTTGACCGATCACGTGGAAACAGGATCGCGCGATGTCTTGAAATGTATACCGTGCTCCTGTGGTCCTCTCAAGATAGAGATGAGGGAGAGAGAGGCGCACCCGCCTACAGTAGCACTGTATCAATACAAAAGTCGAGTTGAATGTACTGGAGGGAGGAGAAGAAAAGGGGGTGTTCGCATCGCTTATTGTCGTTGCCCGCCATCATGACCCGCGTGCGTTACTTGCTGGCGTCACGGGGTACGGCGCCAGGCGTGGGCGGCAATAACTGCAGGATTGGTATAATGTCTGAATATATTTGTGGCATCGCCTGTCCCCCTACTGTTAATACGTAAAGTGCTACCAGGTACCTGGTACTTGTACTATTACGTAAAATAATGGAGTCACTGGCCGAAACGATTAAAAAAAAAAAAAAATGAACGTCGAGAGCAAGTCGCAAAGCAAATCGAACATCGAAAGCAAAAGTCCCCAGCCCCGTAAAAAATACCAAGCAGATGAGCGGTGGGAAAGGAAAACCTAATTACTGCTATTGTGGTGGTGGCGAAAGCGTGGGCAGTGTTTTCACACGTACCGGTACGCACGGCACGGAACAAACCGTGCTGGCAGAGGCGACAACCGTCCGCCCAACTACACATACATACCGAAAGCCCCAGCATCATCTCGTGTCTCCTTCTGCCCGTCACTCGCTCGCTCGCCCGCTTGCTCCAGCAAGCGCTTGGCACAAGACACTGAGAGAGCCAGGCTCTCCGACGACAAGTTTAGCCGCTTTTGAGCTGCAACCACGTTTCGGGGTCACGCTATAAGACTTTTGGCCTTGCAGTCAACGCGTGCTACGATAGAGTAGGTATACCTTTTTTTGGCTGAAACGTTTCCGGAATGACGGGGCTCCTTAACCCAAAATAGTGTCGGATTTGTTTTCTTGTAAGATGCAACATTTTTCATTTTACACTTAGGCCATGGGATTGTTAATCGGGTATGATTCGTAGCACTTTTTTTTTCCTCCCAACATCAGTTTGTGGGTGAGATACAGAGCTCCTCAAGTGACCACCCTTATAAGGCAAAAACATGGTGCACCTCTACCGTAGCATGCGTCAGTCAGAGAGTGGAATATAAATGCGTCAGTCAGAGAGAGGAATATAATTTCGTTAAGCGTGAGTACTAAAAAAGCGTGAACGAAGCGGAACGTAACAACGTAACCTCCCAGCGCTCCACGCTCCCCGCCGATTAATATCTCGCCGTTCACCCAAGCGGTACTTCCACTCGCCGCGTGGTTGCGCTTGTACCCGCTTAACCCTCATGCTCTACGCTATACGCCGGTAGCGGGTAACGGAAGCACACCGCGTCCTCTGGACATTGCGCTATCTCCGCCGTATTCGTGAGGTTCTGGTAGAGTTCCCCTCCTCCCCTCCTCACCCACCACACCGACATCACTATTTCACACCCCAAGGCAAACCGACTAGACCGCCCGGACGGTCAACCGGCGAGAGCCAAAAACACGCGCAGCGTGAACGAAACCGGGCTACGATGCCAACGTACACGCGCGGCGCCACGGTCAGATGGCAACTTTGCGAAACGCCAACGCAGATGGGTGTGACATGACAACGCGCCGCCTGTACGAGGTAGCCAAGCAGAGCTGAGCCGTCCTGTCCACCTAAAACTTACCGTAGTATCATTACTGACAACCTGTTCACAATGATGTTGCCTAGCCGTGCGTATTGCTTCCGTGGACTGCGGAGTACTAACAAACAAACAAGATTTAAGAAAACGAAAAAAAGATAATTTGAAAGGATCGCCGCCCCCTGGGTGTTCTATATTTCTATTCTCTCCCCCTTGAGCCCACGTCCTTTCGTACTTCCCAGGCTACATGGATGGCAACGGCAAGATTCACTGCAAACCGTAAAAAGACGACACGCAACAACAAACAGCAACGGAGACTCCTTCTCCCGAAAAAAGACGCCGCGCACTTCACGCGAACTCGGCCGATTCCGGTCCCCCCCCCCCCCCCCCCCCCCGTGTTTAAACCGCGCGAAAACAGTGGCAACTCCTTCCGATTTCCACCCAGCTTACAAGCAACAAAAATAAACCCTGGGGTGCAACCTTCGGAGGCGGGAACGTAACAGCGTGTGCCACAGCACCCCACGCGCGATCGCTCAAGGCCAGACAGCGACACCAGGCTATCACACCCCAGGAGAGGATCGAACGCGCTGCCAACCAGAAAGCGGAACAGGAATAATAAGAACACGCGCGCCAGCCAACGCTTCGCGAAAAAAAAGGAGATTTTTTTTTTTCTTCATGTTTTCTTTTTTTCCCCCCAGCGCAGGTATTACGATGTATTTTCGTATTTTCAAGCCATTTCGCCGCGGGCGGCCTTGGAACGGTCCTTCACCCAACTCGTGCCGCCCACAGAGCTGATGCACGGCGCTTGCTTGAGGTACGGGAAGTCTTCGTCCGCGATAGCTCCGATGAGGAAGTCCGCCACGTCAGCGCGGCTGATGGAGCCCGCCTACGGAACAAACAGAGCGGAGGGAGCAAGGAAACACCGGTCGGAAAGGACGGGGGGGG